>CAKNYM010051987.1:103519-131695 GCA_932195095.1 Andricus curvator
TACCACCCCTTCTCTCACTTCATTACTTTCCCGCCGTTCACTTCCTCTACTCACCCTGTCATCACATCCATTACCACCCGTCCCTCACTTCATTACTTTCCCTCACTTCATTACTTTCCCTACTCACCCTCTCATCACATCCCCTACTCTTCCTCTAATCACTTCACCTACTCTCCCTCTCATCACTTCACCTACTTCTCATCCCCTCAATTCTCCTACTTCTCCTGCCATCACTTTCCCTACTTCCCTTCACTGCCCCTCCCATCACTTTTCCATCTTCCCTTCACTTCCTCTCTCATCACTTCTCTACTCTCCTCCCATCTCTTCCCTTTAAAAATAGTACACTTCAAAATAGAACAGTTTTTAAAATAATTTATCAAATCGACGAAAATAGAAAGCGTTTTAATTGCTACGAAAAAAATTTTTTGGATTAAATTTTTTTTTTAACCAAAGCTATATGGATTTTTGTGTGTTTAGCATCAATTTTAGGTAACTGCTGCAATTCTTATCCAATTCTAATGATAATGACCTGATTTTATGCCTGGAAAGGTTCTTTGCAATTCTGTTTATTTGGGTTTTATTTATCTTAAAATTATTTAGAAAAAAATGTTCACAAAAAGAATAACTGTATGATTACAAAAAATATTTTTTAATAAAACCTAGCCAAACGAGATTGTAAAGAATCTTTCCAGGAAAAAAATCAGCGTTTGATCATTAAAATTGGATAAAAAATGCAGCTTTTACCTGATATTGATGCCAAAACAGAAAAATTCACACCAAATTTGTTAAATAAACAATTAGCACCTAAACAATTGTTTTTTTAGAGGATGCTTCGATTTGCGTTGATTTTATAAATCATTATGAAGGTTGGATGAATTTTAAGATTGACTCTACTTAAAATTAAAATGTTTTAAAATTCTTTGAAATTTTTAACATACCTTATTTTGTGAAATTACTGGAAATCTTTTAAAACCCCGTACAACATTTCGAAATCTTTTGAAATTTCGTTAAAAATGTTTGAATCTTTGAAATTCCTAGAAGTCTCTTAAACGTTCCATTTCATTTACTCTCTAAATTTTTCTAAAAATTACTTCAAATTTCCTAAAATTTCTTTAAATCTTTTAAATCCTCTAATATCTTCTATATTCTTTCCAATTCCTTACACATTTTTTTTAATCTCCCGAACTTCCTTGGAATCCTGCAAAAATAACCTTAAAAAAACCTTATAAAATCCTTTCAAATTTCTGCCCCAGGCAGAAAAGGAGGTGAAGTGAAGAGAAGATAGAGGAGCGAAGTAGGGGAAGTGAGGGGGAGTAGGAAAGTGACGGGAGAAGTGAGGAGAGGGAGAGTAGGGGAAGTGTAGGGCGGGTAAGTAATGAAGAAAAGGTAGGGGTAGTGAAGGGAGTGATGAAAGGGGAAGTAAAGGAGAGAGAAGAGGAAAGGAAGTAAGAGAGGTGATAGGAGGGAAAGTAGAGGAGAGAGAAGAGGAAAGAGAAGTAAGGGAAGTGATGGGAGGGGAAGTAATGAAGTGAGGGTAGGGGAAGTAGAGGAGGGTGAAGAAGAGGTAGGAGAAGTAAGGGAAGTGAAGGGAGCAAAAGCAGAGGAGAGAGAAGAAGAGGACAGAGAAGTAAGGGAAGTGATAAAAGGAGAGGTAATGAAGTGTGGATCGGGGTAGTAGGGCAAGTGATGAGAGGGGTAGTAGAGGAGGCAGAAGAAGAGGAAGGAGAATTAAGGGAAGTGAAGGTAGGGGAAGTAATGAAGTGAGGATAGGGGTAGCAGGGGAAGTGATGAGAGGAGAATTAGAGGGAGAAGTAAGGGAAGGAGAAGTAGCGGAAGTGAAGGGAGAAGAGGATGGATAGTAGTGGAAATGAGGGAAGGTGAATTATAGGAGTTGAGAGGAAGTAGGCTAAAAGAGGGGGAGTAGGGGAAGGAAATTAAGGGAGGGGGAGATTTGGACGACTCAATTAACGTCTTAATAGACTACAAAGATATTTTTTGTAGGAGCGCGGCGCCTACTGTGACTAATTTTTTTTAAGGTGAGTGGAAATCGTCAGAACAAGCAAGTGTGCACCCATCCGTGAAATTACGCTTTTTCTGTGAGACCCTTTTTCGAAGGAAGGCACCACCTTTCTTTTCGTTTACTACTGATTAAGTCTCGGAAACTCTTTTTTTTTCTTTTGTTTCGCAAATCGAAATGAACTCTGCTCCTTCACGAGCAAATAAACCAGAGTTTTAGCCCTTCCACGATCTCTGTCGGTGAATTTTTTTTATTTGAAGCAAAAAAATTTCCAGGAGGAACAAGGAAGGAGGCCGCAAAACTTCATTTTCAAAATTTCGTAACTTTTCCTTGACAATTTTTCATTTTTCCTGACCATTAATATTCAAAGACCAGCATTTTATTCTTGTAACATTTTTCACATAAAATGTCTTATACATAGAATAAAATAATTTTAGATTCTTTATACATTTTTTATTTGTTTATTTATTTCAACCAAGAAAGATTAATTTTCTGTCATAAAACATGAATTTTCAATCCAAAAGGACGAATTTTCAACGAAACAGTTGACTTCTCGAAAAAACGATACTTTTTAAGAAAACAGTTCAATTTTCAACAAAATAATTAAATTTTCAATAAAATCATTGAATTGTAAGATAATATAAGATATATAAGGCGTGAATAAAAAGGAAGAAATAGTTAAATTTTTAAACAAATGGTCGAATTATATATATATAAAAAAAATGAATTATCAATCCAAATGACGAATTTTCCGTCCGAACAAAACATGTGGACTTTCGAAAAAAAAGATTAATTTACAAAAAAAATACTTTAATTTTCTACGAAATAAATAAATTTTCAAAACAAAAAAGTTGAATTTTTAACCAAATACTTGAGTTTTCCACCTACGAAGATGACCTACAAAGAGATGAATTTTAAACCCAAAAAGGCGAATTTTCAACAAAACACATGAATTTTCAAACAAATAGTTGAATTTTCAAACTACAAATACGAATTTTTAACAAAACTGTAACAGTTGATATTTTAACCAAAAAAGATTTTCTACCAAAAGAGATAAATTTTAAAACCAAAAAGACGGATTCTCAAACCAAGAAAAGTAATTTTGTACCAAAAAAGACGAATTTAAAAAAAAATGCATAAATTTTCTGACAAAAAAAACGAACTTTTAACAAATAAAGATTTTTTAATCAAGAAAGAAAAAAAAGTACATATAGATGGTTGAGCTATCAAATATATAATAATTGATATTTTAACCAAAAAAAGATAAAATTTCTACTGAATGAGATGAATTTTAAAACCAAAAAGTCGAATTATAAAACCAAGAAAAATAATTTTCTACCAAGAAAAACAAATTTTCAATACACTGCATAAATTTTCAAACAAATAGTTGAATTTTTTACTAACTGTTGAACTATCAAGCCAAAAGACAAATTTTCTGTAAACAGTTGAATTTTCAACAAAAAAGTTCATTATTAACTAAAAACTTGCATTTTTAACTAAAAAAGAAGAAATTTCAACCCTAAAGATTAGTTTTCTACCAACAAAGACAAATTTCACACTCAAAAAGATCAATGTTTAACCAAAAATGAAAAAGTTAAATTTTCAATTCAAAAAATTAACTTAAAAAAAAATTTTACCAAATAGTTACATTTTCAGCAAACAGATAAAACTTCAATAAAAAAAATTAATTTCAAACGAAGTCATTGAAGTTTGACCCAAGTAGTGGAAATTTCAATGAAAAAAGATAAATTTTCAACAAAATAAATTCAACTAAATACTTTCAACCAAAGAGATGAGTTTTCAACTAAAATTATGAATCTTTAAAAAAAAAGTATTATTTAACAAAGTGGTTCAACCTTCAACCAAGTAGTTCAAACATATAAAAGATATGAATTTTTAAACCGAAAAGACGAATTTTCAAAAAGCTAGTTGAATTTTCAATACCAAAATATGAATTTTCGATAAAAAGACGATTTTTCAACAAAAAATAATCTTTTAAAAAAGAAATAAACATTTCGAAATCAAAATTGAAAAATTTCAAATTTACCCAAAGACGTATTTTCTACAAAACAGTTGAATTTTCAACCTGAAAATATCAATATTTAAGAAAAACGTTATAATTTACAGACACATAACTACTTTTTCAACCAAAGAGATGAATCTTCAACCAAACAAATGAATTTTTAAAAAAGTAGTTCAACTTTCCTCCAAATAGTTGAATTTTTGACCAAAAAAGATGACTTTGACCAAATAGTCGAATTTTCAAACAAAAAAGATTAGAATTCTATAAAAAAAGTTTCATTTGCAACCAAATAGTTGTATTTTCAAGCCCAGAAGACGATTTTTTTAGAAAAAATTTGAATTTAAGTAAAATTTTTTAGATAAAAATATTAATTTTTAACAAAAAAACGAATTTTTAACAAATTAGCTAAATTTTCAGCCAACGTGGTAAATTTTTAACCAAAAAGATGAATTGCTCATACAAAAAAAAATTTTTGTCAACAAAATCGTTACACTTTCAACCAATGAAATGAATTTTCAACTAAAATGATTCTTTAACCACACAAAAAAAGAGTTTTTGCTTCCTCATAGAGGAAGCTTTGTAATGGTAACATTTTCCAAAAATTTTAAATTCATTTAATTGAACTTTCCCCAATTTAAAAATGTCTAATAACATTTTCCCGACCAATATCTTGAAACTGATCGAAGGATTTCTAAAAATATTTGTTGCATTTTTTTTAGCATTTAATAATATTTTAAAAATCGGTTTTTTATAGTAAAACTTTTTTCATTGACATAATTCAAAGTTGATGCAAGAATATTAAAGATTTCTTGGTTCGAGACGAATCGATTGACCTATAATATTATTTCATTTTATTGGAGATTAAGGAAGCTATGGTAATGCATAATATTTGAAAATACGGTTTTTTATAGTAAAACTTTTTTCTTCAATATAATTCAAAGTTGATGCAAGAATATAAAACATTCCTTGCTTCGAGACGAATCGATTGACCTATAATATTAATATATTTGATTAAAGCGTAGAGAAGTTATGGTAATTTATATATTTTGAAAATCGGTTTTTTATAGTAAAACTTTTTTCATTAACATAATTCAAAGTTTATGCAAGAACAGAAAATATGTGTTGATTCGAGACGAATCGATTGACCTATAATATTAATAAATTTTATTGAAGAGTAAGGAAGCGCATAATATTTGAAAATACGGTTTTTTAGCGTAAAACTTTTTTCTTCAATATAATTCAAAGTTGATGCAAGAATATAAAAGATTCCTGGTTCGAGACGAATCGATTGACCTACAATATTAATATATTTTATCAAAGAGTAGGGAAGTTATGGTAATTTATATATTTTTAAAATCGATTTTTATACTAAAAATGTTCTCATTCTCATAATTTAAAGTTGATGCGAGAATAGAAAAGTTGTGTTGATTCAAGACGAATCGATTGATCTATAACATTGATACATTTTATTGAAGAGTAAGGAAGCTATGGTAATGCATAATATTTGAAAACACGGGTTTTCATAGTAAAACTTTTTTCACTAACATAATTTACAATTGATGCAAGAAGGGAAAAGATTCCTTGATTCAAGAAAAATCGATTGGTCTATAATATTAATACATTTTATTGAAGATTAAGGAAGTTATGCTCATTTATAATATATGAATCATCTGTTTCTATCAGAAAAACTTTTTTCATCGACATAATTCAAAGTTGACGCATGAATAGAAAAGACTTTTTGATCATAAATTTCCAAATAGAATAATTCTGACAATTTAAAAAAAAATCATAAAGCTGGCAAAGGGATAGGGTACGACAGAACTTTTCCCTTTCCTTTTCCAGCTCGAAAAATTATCATTTCGAATTCAAAATTTGATTTGTCTTTGTATTTCAAAAATTGTTTGACAGTTAACAAAGTGTATCAACTTTTAACTAAAATAATTGAATTTCTGACCATAAAGATAAATTTATCCAAATATTTGCATTTTGAACAAAATAATTAAATTTTCGACCAAACAGTAGAATTTTTAACCAAGCGAGTTTTCTTTTTGTGAATCCCTGTCTTTCCCTGACTTTTTCCTGATTTTCAGGTTTTCCCTAGCCTTATCAACCGCAGGATTGTAAAAAATGCTGTGTTTTGAGCTTTGATCATTCCATCTTGAATTGATGGTGCTCGTCAAAGGATTATTCTTAACTCGGATCGTTTGGTCGGTAGAGGGCGACAATTACGGTCAGAATTTCGTACGATCAAAGCTGCTTCAACTTCTCTGGCTTTGCCCAGATTCGCGCTCAAACAAGGGTACTTTGCGGAACCCCCGCAGGAATTACTATAACGCCTAATCAATACTGTCGGTTGGTCTGCAGACGTGGCAGAGCTGTTACACCTTAAAATTGGTTTAGCTTAAATTTCGCAAAAGTTTTTTGGATTTAAGCAAAGCTGGTCTTAATTTAAGACTTCATTATCTGAATTTCAGAATTATTTTGCTGAAAACCAGACAAACTTCACTGACTTTAAGCCAAGAACACAGTCAGAAAACGATTTGGTTGTATCAACAAAATTTTGGTTTGTTCAATCAAACAATATGGACAGGAGAGACTGGAGCTAAGCGCACACAGCTTTTGCATCGTCAATTTTTAATAACAAAATAAAGTTATGATAGACGCGATTATCTATGAACAAAAATTTAGTTAATATTTGATAAAATTGATGCTAACTCCAAAGACGTCCGAAAAAAGGCGTTGGGCTAAAGCGCGCACTTTATCATTTTCTGGCTTGGGGCTAAGCGCGCACCTTTCTATTTCTCAAACAAATTTGTTTAATTCAATGGAAACATTCAATTTCTCATCGAAGGAACACTGTTTATTACTTCTTTCAAAGATACAAACTTTTTTAGCTTTCTTTATTTTTTTCGCCCTAAGGCGCACTTCTTCAACTTTTTTCGGTTCTAAGAAACAAACGGCGATTTTACGCCCGCCGCGCATGAACGAATAACTATTTATTTCTTTTTATTTTCTCTGTTTATTTGCTTTAAGGTTATATAAATATAATTTTCCTAGGTTGCTCCAGAAAATTCAAAAAGATTTAAAAAGAATTCAGATACTTCGAAAATTATCTAGAAAATTTCTAAGAAATTTTTTTCTATTCTGTAGGCTATTACAAAATTGTAGAAAAAATTTAATTTATTTCAAAGTTTTGAAAGATTTTTAATATTCCAGGAATCTTCAGATTTTTTTTTGTTATCTTGAAACCTTTCAAAATTTTTACAAAAATTCACAACTTTATTTCGAAATCTTCAAAAATCTAAATTTTGTTTTCAGTTTTTTCAATTTTTTTATTATTTTTGAAACTTTTTAAAAACTTCTAAATATCTTTCAAAATGACTCCAATTTTTCCTAAAAATTTGAAAAAATTCTGCAAAATCAAACAAATTTCCTTCAAATCTTCCAGATTCCTTTTTGATGCTTTTGAAAATCTTTTGAAATTTCTGAAGTCTTTTTAAATATTCTCTTGAAATAAATCTCGTAAAATAAAAAATCATTTAAATTCTCTGAGAAATCGTAAGAAAATTTTTTTATTCTCTTGAAATCTTTCAAAATTCCTAAAAAACTTCTAACTCTATTTTTCGAAATCTTCCAAAATTTACATTTTGTTTTCAATAAAAGTTTTTTTTTATCATTTAAAAACTTCTAAATATTTTTCAAAATATTTCCAGTTTTTCCTAAAAATTTGAGAAAATTCTGCAAAATCAAAAAAATTTCCTTCAAATCTCCCAGATTCCTTTTTGATGATTTTGAAAATGTTTTGAAATTTCTGAAGTCTTTTTAAATAATCTCTTAAAATTAGTGTCGTAAAATAAAAAATAATTTCTATTTTCTGAGGAATCATAAGAAAATTTGTTTCTTCCCTTGAAACCTTTCAAAATTTCTAAAAATCTTCTAAATTTATTTTTCGAAATCTTCCAAAATCTACATTTTGTTTTAAATAAAAGTATTTTTTTATCATTTAAAAACCTCTAAATATCTATTAAACTTATTCGAATTTTTTATAAAATGTTGTAATCTTGCAAAATTGCAAAATTATGCTTTGAACTCTTTTACATTCTTTTCCGAAATTTTAGGAAATACTTTGAAATGTTTTAAAATCTTTTTAAATATTCTCTTTAAATTCATTATTCAAATGAAATTTAATTTAAATTTTCTGTAGAATTTTTAGAATAAAAATTCATTATCTTAAAAAGCTTTAAATTTTTATTTCAAAATCTTCATTTTGTATGAAATTTGCGGGTACAATGTCTAAAACAATGTTCAAAATGTTGAAAACATAATATTTTGCCTTTTTTATTGAAGAATCATTTACAATTTAAATGCTCTCTTTTAAAAATAAATTTTTAGAACTAAAATTCCTTATTTAGAAATGGCGATTTATAAAATTGGAGAAAATTAAAAAAAAAACTGAAAACAGCCACTTGAAGCGAGTTTTTCGATAATTTCGTTCCACTTATTTTTTTTAGAATATTGACGAAAAACTTAAAATTTAAATGGTTTCTAAAAAATGGTATAAATTTGGAAAAAATTAACAATTTTTAAAGGTAAGTTACCACGGCATTTTTTTAAATTGTTAAAATATTTTTTAGAATTCTTTCCCTACATTCTGCTCTATGGTCAAACTTGGTGCAAAAAATCCGCAAAATTTCGAATATGTGTAAATACTTACAAAATTTTTTTCAAATCATTATTTATCACATTTTTCTAAATTTTAGGAATATTTACAAAAATATTATTGTTAAAATTTTTTTTAATCATTTGGTGCGTACAATCATGATTTGAAATTTTGTGACTTTTTTGGACCAATTTCTATCCTAGATAGAATCTTTGAAAAAAGTTAATTATTCCCAGCGTTATTCCAATTTTTCGAGAACATCTGAATTTGACATTTTTTGCCATCTTTCTTTATTAAATATGTATTAGAAATATTTAAATATTAAAAATAAATAATATTTTGAAGACTTTCAATTTGAAATCAATTGCCGGTCAAAAAATAAATAAACTCTCATTTCCGGGTTAACCGGTCCAGTGACCGTTCTGAAATAACTTTACATAATAAAATTATTAAAATCCAGTAAAATTATAAGCAAAAAAAAAAAGAATGTTACTTCAGTAATTTTGTAATAAATTCAGCTCGTAATATACCCACACGAAGTCACTAAATAAGATATAAATTGCAATCAACATTTTCTTGAGTCATAAAACAACATTTTACAAAACTTTCTGTATATACAAGAGCTCGTTTTTGCATAATTAATGATCTTTCAGCCACGGACGAAAGAATTTTTCAGATGGTACATTAATATTATAATTTTGTAGGGGAAGTAAAACTCTTTTGCTATAAACAGTTTACTGCTTTAGTCGCGTTTTCTCTTAAAGCAGGCGAAATAAAAAGGACTATTAACCAGGTATCCCTGCATTTATGGCCCTCATTCGTTCGCAAAAGTGTTTAATGATATTTGAATATGCGAGGAAATAACTGTACTTATATATCGGCGAGACGGTAAAAAAAATAGAGGTATGTAAAAATATTCGTTCCAGCGAAAGATTACTGACATAGATTTGACATGTCTGTCTAATACTGACTTTACCTACTTGTCACAGAAAAGTTTACTACAGATCCCAGGCGGAAAAATTATATAAAGTTTATACACAGTGGAAAAATTTAAATATATTTTCAACTATGTCTAATTTTTCCGAACGAGAAATTCTGCTTCGGTTGATTCGCAAAGTTAAATTAAACATTCAATTAAAATATTAGAGACTTCACAGAACAAGGAAGAGTAAATTTTTTAAATAAAATTAATCTAGGTACCATATTGAATTCAAGATAAAAAGCTTTAAATTCCCAAGTTGAAATATATTGCATTTAGAAGAAAATAGTTCAATTTTCAACCAAAAAAGGTTTTCTAACAAAAGAGTTGAGTTTTCAAGCGAAAAAGTCGAATATTATTATTATTATTAATATTATAATTAAATTAGAAAGACGAATGTCTTGGAAAACCTTTGAACCAAGAAAGATGAATGTTTAACCCAATAGTTGAATTTTTAACAACAAAGATTAATTTTTTTCCAAATGTCAAATTTTACAACGAAAAAAGGTTAAACTTCAACTAAAACAGTTGTATTTTTAACCAAATAGTAGAATTTTCAAGCCCAAAAGAAGAATTTTTCAGAAGACATTAGAATTTTCAACCAGAAGAGTTAAATTTTCAGCAAAAAAGTTCATTTTGAAAAAATATTTTAATTTTAAGAAGAGAAACAGATGAATTTTCAACCAAAAAAATGAATTAAAAAAAAGTAGTACATCTTTAAACGAGTAGTTGAACTTTCAACCTAAAAAGATAAATTCTTAACGAAAAAGGTAATAGTTAATATTTCAAGCAAAAAAAATTTAATTGACAACTTAGTTACTCGAATTTTCAGTTAGAGAAATTAATTTGCAACATAAGAAAATGAATTTTCAATAAAATAATTAAATTTTCAACCAGAAATGAATTTTCAACCAAAAACATGAATTTTTAATAAAGTAGTTCAATTTTCAACCAAGTAGTTGAATTTTCAACCAAATAAGACTTTAATTTTCTACTAAACAGGTTAGTTTCAAAAAAAGTTAATTTTCAATAAAAAAATTACATTTTCAACCCAATGGAAGTAATCTTCAACAACAACAAAAATTGTTGAAAAGTAGTTCAACTTTCAACGAAAAAATATAAATTTGTAACAAAACAGTTGAATTTTGCACCAAAAATGTAATAGTAGAATTTTTAATTCAAAAGAATTAACATTTTTTCTACCATAAAGACGATTTTCAATCCAATTAATTCTCAATGAAAAATATAATAGTTGATATTTCTACTAAAAAAGATGTTCATTTTAAAGTAAAAACAGCTGAATTAAAAAAAAGAGAAGAATTTTCAACAATTTAATTATTTGAATTTTCAGTTCAAAAAATTAAATTGAAACGAATATCAAATGAATTTTTTAACAAAACAGTTCAATTTTAAAATAAAGAGATGAATCTTCAACCCAGAAGATTAATTTTCTACCAAAAAGGATGAATCTGCAACAAGAAAATGAATTTTGAAAAAAGGAGTTCCACTTTCAACCAAGTAGTTTAATTTCCAACTAAAAAAGATGAATTCTTAATAAAAAATATAAGAATTGATATTTCAACCAAAAAAGACTTAATTTTTAATCAAAAACAGTTTAGCTTAACCGAAAATGACGTATTTTCAACAATATATTGAATTTTTAACGCAATATGTAGTTGAATTTTCATAAATTTAATAAAAAAAAATCATTTTTACCAGGAAAGATTAATTTTCAGTCGAGAAATACGACTTTTCTACCGAAAAAGAAAAAGTAGTTTAACATACAACAAAGTAGTCGAATTTTTAACCAAAAATGGTTTATTCTTAATGAAAAATATAAAAGTTGATATTTCAACAAAAAAAGATTTTAATTTTATATAAAAAACAGTCGAATTCAACTAAAATGGTGAATTTTCAACAAAATATTGGAATCCTCTACTAAAACTGATCATTTTTTATGTCAAACAGTTGAATTTTCAACAAAAAGATTAATTTTCAGTGAAAAATACAATAGTTTGATATTACAACTAGAAACCTGTTTCATTTGAAATCAAAAACAGACGAATTTTCAACAAAAACAGGTGAAGTTTCGACAAAAAAAATACTTTTAAATAAAATAGTATAATTTTTAGCAGAACAATTAAATTTTCAACCAAATGGTCGAATTTTAAAACTTTCAAGCCAAAAAGACAAAATCAAGAAAAAAGTTAATTTTTACCCAAGAAAGATTACTTTTCTACCAAAGAGATTAATTTTCAATCCAAAAGGACAAATTTTCTATTTAAAAAGCCGAATGTTCAGCAAAAGAGAATTTTCTTTTTAAAAAAAGATAATTTTTGAACAAAATAGTTGAAAGTTCAACAAAATAATTAAATTTTCAATCAAGTACTAGAATTTTGAACCAAAGAACATGAATTCTGAATCAAAAATATAATAGGAGACTTTTCAATTGAAATGGATTAACTTTATTATTATTATTATTAAATTTTATAGCTTTAGAAATTGTCTGGAGAAGTTTTGCTTTGAAAGTTGAAATAAGATTAAGAAAAGGTGTGATCAGATCCAAACAGGCGTCCGGAATATTTCTCCAAACAACTTTATTTCTCGCGAAACGAAAAATGCATTGGTTTTATATATAGAAGAACCGGATCAGACGAATGTCTTTTATGATTTTGCGTAACAAAATTGGATCGTAAAACGGACGTAAACTTTCAAAGCATTTCTTCACCCTCTTTTACCGTACCCACTTTCTGTCCGATGCACCGAATCTTTTATTCTTGACGCTTGTCTGCTTGCATCAAATATATTAGTACGATAAAAAGGGAGTTTCTCTCAAAATTGAATCTCGATTCGTAACGCACTTTAATTTTTAAATGCACTCGGATGTTATAAATTATTTGTGTTATATATTTAAATCTTAACCGACCGCTAGCGCTCGGATGGGTGGTCGTTCGGAATTCTCGCTTAATATACTTTTTTCCGAGCGGGAAGTTTGATGCCGCGGATGGATGTGGGCACCGATCCTATCGAAAGTCTAAATTCAAACTCGCCAGTTGGTAACAGCCTGTGCTCAGGAGTTTTGGTTTTCTGCAGTTTTCCACTTCTCTGACCAAATATTCAGGTGGATGCGAGATGAAAAATCCACCCAGAATTTTTGCAGGTCATGAATAGTAATTTTTTAAAATGGATTTCTGAGACTTTATCAAATATATTTGACTTTGTGAAGTCCTGTCTCAGACTGGAAATGATTTCCTGTTTCACGAGGGGTCTAATGCCTTATCTTCGCGTTGGCACTGGAACAGCGAATGGAAATTTTTAATTTAACTTTACGAGTCCACCGAGACGAGCTACCTACTTCCGACTTCTCCTTAAGCCACAAGTTCCTTTTGAAGGAGAAAACTCGTCAGAGACACAAGGAGCTACCAAATTTTTTCATATTTATAAATTGCTGGCACTTGAAAATTTTAGACTGTCAAACTCGAGTGATATAAAATTTGTAGTTTATTTTAATAAAAAAATATAACTTTTCTGCCGTAAAAGATGATTTTTTAAATCCAAAACAACGAATTAAAAAAATTAAATTAAAAAGGTTAAATTAAAAGTTCAAATTAAATTAAAAAAAACCTTTAGATTTTCGACCAGAAAATATGACTTTAACAATATAATTAAATTTTCAACAAAATAGTTAAATTTTCAACCAAAGAATCGAATTTTCAACAAAATATTCAAATTTTTAACAAAATAGTTGAATTTGTAACCAAATAGTTGAATCTTGAACCTAAAAAGATGAATTTTCAAACAAAAAATATTAAACCTTAACTAGAAACAGTTAACTTTTCAACACGAAACTTACATTTTCACCAAAAAGATGCATTCTCGACAAAAAATATAATAGTAGATAATGCAAACAAATTTAAAAAAAAATGAATTTTCAACAAAATAGTTAAATTTTCAACCAAAGAGTCGAATTTTCAACAAAATAATTAAATTTTTAACAAAATAGTTGAATTTTTAACCAAATAGTTGAATCTTTAACCTACAAAGATGAATTTTCAACCAAATAGTCGAATTCTTTAACAAAAAAGATTAAACTTCAACTAGAAACAGTTACATTTTCACGAAAAAGATGAATTCTCATCGAAAAATATAATAGTAGATATTTCCAACAAAAATTAAGAAAAAAAAAACAAATTTTTAATAAAATAGTTGAATTTTTTACCAAATATATTCAACCTCAAAGATGAATTCTCAACCAAAAATACGAATTTTCAACCGAGAAGATTAATTTTCTACAAAAACAAAAGATTTTTAACAAAGTAAGTGAATTTTCAAACAAATAGGTGAATTTTCAATTGAAAAGATAAATTTTCGACCAAAAATGTGAACGTTGAATTTTCATTAAGGAATTAATTTGCAACAAAAAAGAACGAATTTTCTACAAAATAGAACATTTTCAACCAAAGAGATTATTTTGCAAATAAAATTACGAATCTGCATACAAAAAATTAATTTTTAACAAAACAGTTTAATTTGCAACCGAAGAGTTTAATTTTCAACTAAAATGATTAATCTTCAATAAAAAATGACAGAATTTGAACCGTCAACCCAGAAGTTAAATTTTCCAACTAAAAAGACGAATTTTAAAAAAATAAGGACTTTTCCGCCAAGCTGCAAAAAAATTTATCCGAGTTGTTGAAATTTCAAGCCAAAAGGCGAATTTTCAACACAAAAATAGGAATTTTCAACAAAAAAGTTAATTTTCAACCAAAAAGCTAAATTTTTAACCAAAAAAGAGAAAATTACCATTTAAAAAATCAGTTTGCTACCAAAAAAGCCGAATTGAAAAAAAATGAAAAAGTTACATTTTTAGGTAACATTCATTTTTAAACAAAAAAAAAAAAAGAATTTTCTACAAAATAGTTGAATTTTCAACCAAAGAAATGAGCCTTTAATGAAGATAATAAATTTTTAACAAAGTGGTGCAACTTTTACCCAAGTAGTTGAATTTTTAATTTAAAAAAATCAATTTTCAATCAAAAATGGAACAGTTACATTTTCAGTTAAAAAATTTAATTTAAAAAAAATGAGTTTTCAACCAACAAGATGAATTTTCAACTAAAATGATGGACCTACAACTCGTATAGTTAAATTTTCAGTCAAAAAAATTAATTCTCAAGCAAAAAAGAAAAACGAATTTTCAACCAAAGAGATGAGTTTTCAACTAGCATGATGAATCTTCAACAAAAAAAATTTTTTTATAGTGGTAATTGCATCTTGAACCAGAAAACAATTTAATTTTAACTAAAAAATAGTTGAATTCAACAAAAAAAAGAATATTCAAACAAAACACTTGAATCCTCAAGCAAAGAAGATTAATTTTCAACCAAACAGTTGCATTTTTAACCAAAAGATAAGAATTTTTAAAACGAAAAGAGGAATTTTCAATGAAACAGTTGAATTTTTAAACAGAAAGGATGTCTTTTTAAGAAAATTGTTGAATTTCCAACCAAATAATAAAATTTTGAACTAAAAATATAATCGTCAGGAGGAAGAAACTGAAAAAAAAATATAAATACGAGACAAATAAATTACTAAAAAGAATATTATATCAGGGTGGCCGCCAACTTCATTTTCAAAATTCCAATTTCGAGTTAAATTATAAAATTTACAATTTCTCTCATAGAAATTCCCTGAATTTTGCAAGATTTTTTGTTAAAATCCCTGACTTTTCCCTAACTTTCCTTGCACAATAAAATTCTTGGACTTTTCACTGACCAACGGCCACCATACCCTCAGAAAACGATTTGGTTGACTCAACTAAATATTTTGGTTGTTTTAACCAAATTTTCATGTATATCCAAGAAAACAGTTCTCTTGGTTCAAGAAAAACTTGTTCAGTATAAAATTATGTTCTTTAAACAAGAACAGAAGTTTAAAAATTAAATCAAGACCTATCTCTCTACTCAAAATGACCTACTTCTAAAATGTTATTCTAAAATGTAATATGACACCAGATAATTGAGAAATCATTTTCTGGTATCGATGAGGGTTTTGGGCCATTCGATCTGGTTACGTAAAGTAAAAGGTGTTTTTAGTTTTGGGTTTTCTGGGCAGTATTGATTCATTTCCTTTTTTTCAACAAGAAAGTCAATTTTTAATCAAGAAAGACGAATTTTTAACAAAACAGTTGAATTGGCTTAGATGTTTAAAGCAGAGCTTATTATTCCTCACATTGTATTTAAATCTGCCCCATTTCTTTTCTTTTTTCCCGACTCTTCTACGTCTCCACCCCTTTTCGCTGCACTCTATCTTGCATAGATATAGTCGGTACTGGTTGGTCGATAGTTCGCGCGTAGCAACAGCAGGTCAGGCTTTTTAAACCGCAACTGTACAGCTCATCTCTTTTCTGTCTCTCTCGCCCTTTTTTCTCCTTTTTTCTCCCACCTAAGCCTCTCCTCCGCAGACTTCTAATGATTGTAAAAAAATGTCACGAAAAATCAACAGGATAAGCTACGAGAAAAAACGAGTCTGAGGGGAAAAGCGCGAGGAAGGAAATTGGAACGAGATTCAGATTAAGGAGATTCAGAACCATCAGCTAGCTACCTAAACAAGATGAACCGTATTCCTAAGAGAGCTGAATTGGAAAAATTTCATACCAAGGAAAAGCTCAAAGGAAACGAACCTGTGAGACCAAATTAGTATCTAGAGAAAATGTAAAAAGTTTTTAAATGAGTTCATCAGTCAGGATGTAATATTCCTTACTATATCGGTCTCGCCGCTAATCAAATAAAGTTTCAAAAAAGATTAACCTGTTTTTCTGCCAAGTCACAAGTTTTTAATTTCAATTCTTGAGAAATAATAAAAAATGACATACTTTTAAAATGTTATTCTAAAATGTAATATGACACCAGAGAATTGAGAAGGCATTTTCTTATGCAATATGACACCAGAGAATTGAGATGACATTTTCTTGTGTAATATGACACCAGAAATTTGAGAAGTCATTTTCTGGTAATCATGAGGGTTTTCAGTTTTTCCATCAGGTTTTGCAAAGTATAAGGTGTTCTGAGTTTCTGGTTTTCTGGTCAGTATTCATTAATTTCGTTCTTTTTCGACAACCAAATTAATTTTTAACCATACAGTTAGATCAACAACCAAACATTTTAACTTTCTAACGAGATAGGGGAATTTTCAACAAAGCAGTTGAACTTTTAACCAAATAGTTGAATTTTCAATCCAAAAAGACGAATTTTTTAGAACAAAGTTGAATTTTCAACAAGAAAGATGAATTTCCAAACGAAAAAGATTACATGTTTACCATAAAAGACGACTTTCCAACCCAAAAGGACGAATTTTTAATAAAATAGTTGCATTTTCAAAAAGAATTAAAACTTTTAAGAAAATAGTTGAAGCTTTAATCAAATATTTGAATTTTCAAACAACATAGATGCATTTGCAACCAAGCAGTTGAATTCTCAAGCCCAAAAGACAACTTTTTAAAACTAATTTAAATCTGAGTTAAATTTTAAGATGAAAAAATGAACTTTGAAAAAACAATTTTTTTTAACAAAATAGTTTAATTTTTAACCACAGAGATGAATCTTTAACCAAGAAGAACTGAAAAAGAATAACTTTCAACAAAATAAATGAATTTTTAAACAAATAGTTTAATTTTCAATAAAAACTAAAATAGTTAAATTTTAATTTAATAACATTAATTTTTAAACATAAAAAGCGAATTTTCAACAAAATAGTGAAATTTTCAAAGTGACGAATCTTTAACCAAAAGGACTATTTTTCCACAAAAAAGATGAATTTTCAACAAAATCGTTACATTTTCAACCAAAGAAATTGATTTTTTACTAAAATGATGAATCTTCAACCACAAAAATGAATTTTTTACAAAGTAGGTCAACTTTAAACCAAGTAGTTGACTTTTAATACAAAAAAATAATTTATCAACGAAACATGTAATAGTTCATATTTCGAAAAAAAATTGATTTTAAATAAAAAACAGTTGAATTCAACCAAAGAAGACGAATTTTCAACGAAGAAGTAATTTTCTACTGATAAAAATGAATTTTCAACTGGAAAGGTTCAATTTTATAACAAAAAATGGAATCGCTACAATCCGAGTGAAAAAGATTAATTCTAAAAAAACGAAACAGATGAATTTTCAACAAAATGAATGAATTTTCTACCAACTTGTTTCATTTTCAACCAAAGAAATGGATTTTTTCCTAAATTAATGAATCTTCAACCACAAAAATAATTTTTTTACAAAGTAGGTCAACTTTAAACCAACTAGTTGACTTTTCATACAAAAAAATAATTTATCAACGAAACATGTAATCGTTCATATTTAAAAAAAAATTGATTTTAATTAAAAAAACAGTTGAATTCAAGCAAAGAAGACGAATTTTCAACGAAGAAGTAATTTTCTACTAATAAAAACGAATTTTCAACTGGAAAGGTTCAATTTTATAACAAAAAATCTGCCCGCTTCGCGGGCACATTCTCATGGCGCGCTTCGCGCGCGGCTCGCTTCGCTCGCAAGTTTGAGCGCGCCTAGGGCGCGCGACTGTTGGATCTCGCGCTTCGCGCTCGATCATATATTTATCTCGCGCTTCGCGCTCGATTATGTATTCACCTCGCGCTACGCGCTCGGGCGTATTTGCATCGCGCTTTACGCTAGGCTCCTCTAGATTTTTGAACTTCGTGTTCGACTTCGATGAAAAGAAAAAGTTTGTTTGCAAATATTATAAAATTATCAAAACCTCTACATATTAAGTGATTGTTAAATTTATTTTTATTTTAAACTGAAAAGGAACTTTATTTACTCAAGGTTCTATCGACCTTAAGGAACACATTCTCATCCAGACACTCGCGCTTCGCGCTCGATATTTGATTTGAGCATCATTTGAACCGTATGATAGAAACAAAAAAGTTTGAGCGCACTTACGGCGTGCGATTTGGTAAATACACTGAGCGCGCACTTTGTGCTTCGTGTTATATGTTCTTCATATACAAATTACTAAATTTGTATTTGATTTCAAATGAAAAAAAACAATACCTTCTCATTAGAATGAGAATGTAATAATGATATAATTTAGGCGACAAATTTGATTCATTAAAATTTTATTTTAGCTTGTGCCGTTTTTCAAAAAAGTTAATTTTTTCATTTTGAATATATTCTTACAACAAAAATTGATTACAAGTTTGTAAATCTTTTTTGAATGCACAATTTTTGTTCATTTATCTGTTTTCGTACCTTGCATTGTTTTTTCAAAAATTTGATTTTTTTTACTGTCAATGTTATTTTCACGAATAAAACAAAAACTACGCATCCTATCGAAACATGATTTACAACAAATTTGTACCTCTTCCTTGGATAAACAAATGTTGTTCTTGTCATTTTTTTCGTTGCTCATGTTATTCATCTAAAAATTTGATTTTTCTATTTTCAATGCTGTTTTTTACGAATAAAACAAAAACTACGCGTCATATCAAAAAGTGAGTGATAAGAAATTTGTAGATCTTTTTTGGGTGCACAATTTTGGTGGAATGATCTTTTCTTGTATCTTGCATAGTTTCACAGCAAGATGGAATTTTTGATTATTTTTTTGTGCGATCAAAATTTGAATTTTTTATTTTTCAAAAAATTCAAAAAGTTGTTATGAAAATATTATAGGGTGTTCAAAAAGCAACGTTTTTCTCCTCTTGACTTTTTTTCATATCGTGCGTTTTTCGGCTTAAAATGTACATTTTCGTTTGTTTTTTGGAATTTTGAAAATGCTATAACTCCAGTAATTTTTTTTTTATCACAAAAAGTCATTAGAATATTTTGTTCGTCATGTTGCGTACTACTAATAACCATACATAGAATTTTTAAATCTTCAAAAAAAGTGGTCTCAAAAATTTTCAAAATGTGCTCACTTTTTGAATTTTCATCCAAAATAGCTGGTTAACGAACTCGTTCTCTATTTTTCGGCCATAAAAAAGTGTGCCAAAGCTCAATCAAATCTGATCATTTTTTCGAAAGTTATCGTGGCTACAGACAGACAGACAGACAGACAGACAGACAGACAGACAGACAGACTACAGACAGACAGACACCTTGGTAAAAACCGTTTTTTCTGGCTCAGGGGGTCTCAAAACGTGGAGATTTGATGAAAACCGACTATGTCAAATTTTACATAAAACCAATACCTTCTCATTAGAATGAGAATGTAAAAATGGAATCGCTACAATCCGAGTGAAAAAGATTAATTCTAAAAAAACGAAACAGATGAATTTTCTACCAACTTGTTGAATTTTCAAGCCAAAGACGTATAGTTGAATTTTCGACCAAAAAAAAAATGACTTTAAATAAATAGTCGAATTTAAAAAAAAAAAAAGATCAGAATTCTATAAAAAAAGTTTCATTTGCAACCAAATAGTTGTATTTTCAAGCCCAGAAGACGATTTTTTTTTAGAAAAAATTGGAATTTAAGTCAAATTTTCAGATAAAAAAACGAATTTTTAACAAATTAGTTACATTTTTAGCCAACGAAATGAATTTTCAACTAAAATGATTCTTCAACCAAAAAAAAATGAATTTTTAACAAAGTAGTTCAACTCTCCACTAAAATAGTTGAACTTCTAATCATAAAGATGACTTAACAAAATATTTGCATTTTGAACAAAATAATTAAATTTTCGACCAAATAGTAGAATTTTGAACCAAGAGAGAATAATTCGGAACCAAAAATATAATAGTAGACTTTTCAAATGAAAAGAATTAACTATCAACCAACAATCTTTGGATTTTCTTATAGGGTTCTATTCTGCCTAACCTCAAATTTCAAATTTTTACTATTCACAAATTACATCTTGCTTGATTATCGTTTGAATTTTAAACAGAATATATTAACTTCAAAGGTTATTTCGATCAATATTTATTAAGTTTATGAGCAATTTTTTCTGCGATAAATGAATAATCCTTCGTGGAATCATAAAATTTGAGGTTAGGTTGACAGTGGACTCATCCACAATGTAGTTAATACTTTTCATGTTTGGATGGCAGTATTAGTTCCGTTCGCATTTTAGCGAGAAGACGAGAAAAGGGGGAAAAGGGGAAGCTTCTTGAAAACAGGGGGAAAAAGAGGAATTCTTGAAAAAAATGGAAAAGGGGGAAATAGGGGAAATAGGGGAAAGAGTGTAAAGTCTTCAGACTGTCTGGTGAGTAAAAAACGGAGAACTCGTAACACCTTTTATCACTAAATGGATCATGGTGGTCGCTTTGGAAATAAATCCCGAGATTTTGACAAAGATGTCTCGTTTCGACAAAACAACCATAGTCACCATATCTGTGTTCATCCTCCGTCATCCATCCTTCACATCAGCTATACACGGCTGCAGTTCAAGTTTGACGATCGCCGCTTTTAGAACCGCCAGACGCTCCGGTCTGCATCCCTCGCCCTCGCCTCGCCCTCGGCTCGCCCAGCCGGATGGATATCGGAAGTGGGGCCGCTACGTGTCCCTGCAACTTCCGGTACCTAACGAATCTTCCCTCCCGCCCGCCGAAGCCCACTGAATCGATAGTCCTACTCCTGACACCCAAGATTCACCTGCCATCGTAAATTTGCATTTAGCTCTAGTTTCAAACTGAATCATAAATTTTAGTCTCCGTCAAATTCTCAGGGCTAATACTCCAACACTGCACTATTTCCACGTTTCTGTAGAAATAGAATTTCAAATCCAGGCATGTTTTAGAAACAGACAATTTTAAATCATTCTTCTTAAGGGATAGTAGTATTTGTTTTTTAATATTTGGGTGGAAATAAAAAAGTTGACAATATCATGTCCCTGAAATATTGTAAGGACAAGGGCACTTATGTATCTTTTTATTTTGGACGGCAGTAGGCTAAAACTATTTTCAAACCAAAAAAGGCTTAATCATTTAAAGAAATTGTTTTAGGTGCTTTTTTGGAAACATGTGGTTTTCAACCCTAACAATAAACTGCTTGATAAGCTTATCAGAAAATGTTACAACAAAATCCCTCTTTTTTAAAAAAAGCTGACGAAAACAACTTTTTTAAAAAGACCAAACCTTTTCTTGCTTTGCTTTCAGAATAGTCTTGGCATAGTCGACAAACAATAACAAATGAAATTAGCTGTGTTCAAACCAAGGTATGAATAGGAAAAGAAAAAAAGTTTGTACAACGTGTCAAGTGTCTTGCAATTTTCGGATTATTGTGACCTGAATAAGTGATTTTATTGCGTCGGGATCGACCTTTCCGAAAACGATTGTGATCGTGACTCCTGAAGCAATTATATTTTTTGGTGCGCACCTCTAATAGCATTATTTTGTGCAAAATAAAACAAAACCGTTAAGCAACAATACGTTTTTCATTCTGTTTAGAACAGGACAGTTTAGGACAGTTTTGGGGTTGCTTTCAATGTTTTGGATTCTAGGTGTAGAGATGCATTCCGATTTTTTGGGTTTGGGGGATATAAATTCTAAAATTTTCAAATAGGAGCGTCTCTAATTTTAAAGCCTTTATTTTAGTCCTTATTGAATCTTGTTATAAATATAAAAAAAACAGTCAACATACAGTTTAGAACTGACTTTAATAATACCACCATGCAAAGTAGTTATTTTGATACATATCTTTAAAAATGCAGTGCAGGTCAGCTGACAATTATTACCTACATAATACCCCTCATTGTACTGGTCGCCGACTTTCGTAAGAAAAATAATTTATAAGGTTAAGCAGGTGCAAGTTGATTGCCTAATAAGAGGCTGGAGGCAAAACTGACTTCGAGCAACAATGTTGCAGAGGAGGCTATTACAGTAAGTGAAGCTTGTGTGAATTAAAAACGAGTTTCTGAGAAAGCTACAGGACACATGTTGTTTCTGATCGCGTGCCAGGTAGCACGTACATCGTACAATCTTCCGTGAAGATCGTTATCTTTGCGAATTTCTACGAAGATCGTTATCTCCTTGCTAGAATTGCTTCTTCGTACTCTTTCACTTTTTTTATCAGTTTACTTTTTCATTCTCTCCTTTTTCTTCTATTATCCGAGATTGGTGCACTGTGTCGCTTCAGCCGAGTTACAAGGTCAAGGCTTCCGACCAAGAACCTCGAACTTGAAGGTTACAGCAGCTGATTCCCGGGTAACTTCGCGACCAACGAGGATGCCAGTTTCAAACAAGAATTTGAGTATGACCTTCAATATTAATATTTACAACTACACTGAGGAAGAAAATAATGATAAGGTAACGAAATAATATTTGGGAGCAGCTTCTGTTTGTTGGTTTAACAAAACAATCTTTTTTTGACTCAAATAAAAATTGTTAACTACCGTTTGTTACTTGTACCAAAGAATTTGTTGCTCACATGAAGCACATGAGCGCGCAAGTGCAGAAGCCCAAAACCCTAGTTTTCAATATGGCTGATGTCAGATGATATACCAGGAAAAGCTGAGTTCTGTTGTTTCGATCTGTGAGGTTTTTTCAAAGTAGTTTTGAAAAAATTTTTATTGTGTCTGACTAGTGTCAGGTATTCTTTAGGAAATGCTACAACTATTTTGTGAATTAAGAATGTTTGCTTTTTAGGGCTAGATTCCTGTAGAAAGTGACAGGGATGATTTTCCTCGATCTGACTTTAGAATTTAGGATTATGAACATAGCTTTTTTTGTTTAGTGGAAAAGATAGAAGAAGAGGAAATGCTTTAATTCAGTAAAATGAATTTAAATTGAGGATAGGTCTTTAAAAGAAAATAATTTGGTTGGCTTAAACAAATGGTTTTGTTGCTTCCGTAGTAACTTTCCTCAGTGTGGAATTTATGTTTTGATGATTACTTTAATCGGAAACTGAATAGAGAAGCTTATGAAATCGAGGCCTTTAAATTTGATGCTTGAAAGATGATTCAATTAGAAGATATAACCGTCAACTTGATTTAAAATAAGTTCTAACCCAGAGAAGTAAAAAGGATAAGAATTCAAATGGAATTATAGAGACATACTTTAACAAATAAAATGAAGTTATCAGTACCAATCAATTAGAACTGCACGATCCTGTTAGCTCTCTCAGTCCAATTAAAATTATCGATTAGCAACATGTATACAGTCGAGAACTTGGAGATAACGATAAATTGAAGCCATCCCGGTTTTGCATTAAGAGAATATCGTAATTACGATTGAAAAGGGGAAAATTGATTTGTCACGTTCGGAGATACTGAGCATTAATACAAAGAGATTTTGAGTCGATCGAGAATTCCACATCTTTCTCGATATTCCAGGGATTACAGCGGGTCAGTAGTTTAAAAAAATTTTATTACTAATTTTAGGCAAAAAGAGGATTAGAAGGGTACTTCATTTTTAATAAGAAGTCTTTATATCATATGAGAATCTTGTGAATATTTAACGAATCTACTAATCTAAATATTATGTATTCCCCTATTTTCGTGAAAAATATCCTTATTATTTCCCTAACAATATCCTTCAATCAATTCTACGAAATTCGCAAACAAATCGTGTAGGTATCAGAAAATAGTAGCATAAAAAAATCTCAAGGCCTTCTTTCTAATATCTTGAATTTCTGTTAATGATTCTTAAAAAATCGAAATCTTGTAAAAAAATTAGCCAAAGTTGACAACATGTGCCTACAAAGGCTTTTATAGCGTATTAAATCGCTCAAATCTCCTCTTTCCGCACCTGCCACTTTTCCACTTATCTCATCTCGTATTGAGCCTCGAATCTCTTGCTGAATCTCGCCTCGTCTCGAACCTCGTCTCGAGACTTGTCTCGAACCTCGTCTCGAATCTTCTATCGAGTCAAAATTCTCGATTTTCGGTGTTTTAGAGGATTTGTGCAAATTTAAGGGGAAAAAGAGGGACTTGGTAAAAAAGAGGATGGACTGCGATCCCTTCTATAGTTATATTCAAAATTGCATCCCTATATCTAGAGTATATGTTGCATAAATATTGATATTACAACAGAAATTATCTACCCCGTTAGATGCCTCAGAGAGAGATTGTGTCGTATTTTTTTCCCCAGGACGTTGGTTGTTCCATCAATATTTTTTAGCTGTGACATTCGGTTGATGCGACATTAATTTTCCATGGCGAATTTGACGGCGATTGCTTTAAAGTTTAAACGGCGCCGCAGTTCTTTCTTCTCAAGCGAAACGGAAAGCGGAGCGGATAAATCGAACGCAGAAAATTTATTATCGCCGCAGCAGGCGATAAACTTCCTGATATACGAGTTAGTACGTTAATTCGGCCCGCCATTTAACCGTTGCATAAATACAGTGCTGCTTAATGCTCGAAACGAATCGTGGTGGTTTCTATAAAAAAAAAAGAATGCATATATATGTATATTGTATATCTTCTGCAAATTCCCCGGATGCGTTGGTCGGGAAACGATTATTCGCGCCTCTTTGTTAATTCGAAATTAGAAGCCACGTTTCACTAATTGTTCCAAATAATTCCGTTTTTTAATTAAAAAAGATAGAAGGCGGAAACCTTACTTAATCATGTCGGAAAAATCACTAATTGTCCCTTCTAATTTTGTTATAACTGGAAAATAAAGACGCGCGCGATTATTTTTTGACGCAATTTTTGAATTAAAATATAAAATTAATATTGATAACAAATTTTTGTATTTAATAGTATCTATTATCAGGGTGGTGAAATTGTTTTTCCGAATTTTAATCTTGTAACATTTTTGACACGGAATATTTTATAAACGGAATAAGAAAATAAAACTTCACATTAAAATTTGTAAGTTTCTAATTTATTTATTTATTTGAAGCAAAAAAGATGATTTTCCTATCATAAAAGATAAATTTTCGAGCAAAAAAGATGACTTTTTTTAAAAAACACTTGAATTGCCAACAAAATAATTAAATTTCCAACACAATAGTTGAATTTTTCACCTGCAAATATGAATTTTCAACCAAATACTCCAATTTTAAAACAAAAATATTAAACCTTAACCAAAAAAAAGAAGTTACATTTTCAACCAAATACTTAAATTTAAAAGCCAAAAAGACGAATTTTTTAGAAAATATTTCAATTTTCATCAAAAAGATGAATCCTCAAAAAAAATGTAATAGTTGATATTTAAACCAAGAAATATGAAATTTCTGTCAAAAGAGATGAATTTTAAAACCATAAAGACGAATTTTCAATGAAGATTAATTTTCTGCAGACGAATTTTCAACAAAAAAAAAAATATATATATAAAAAACTTCAACAGAAAGATGCATTCTCATCGAAAAATTTAATAGCTGATATTTAAACGGCAAAATTTTTTTAACAAAATTATTAAATTGTCAACCCAATAGTTGAATTTTTAACCTTTATAGATTAATTCTGAACAAAAAATGTTAAAGTTGATACATCAACAAAAAAATGACATTTCTACCAAAAGAGATGAAATTTAAAGCCAAAAAGACAAGTTTTCAACAAATAAACATTTTTCAGTCAAGAAAAAAAAAACGTTTATACAAATTGTTGAACTTTCAAGCTAAAAGATGAAGTTACTGTAAAACTGTTAAGTTTTTAACAAAAATGTCAATTTTCAACCAAAAATGGAAAAGTAACATTTTCACTTGAAATAATTAATTTTAAATGAAAAGAAACAAATTTTCAACAAAATGGTACAATCTTCAACCAAAGGGATAAGCCTTTATCAAACAAAAAATTAAAAAAGTAGTTCCACTTTTACCCAAGTAGTTGAATTTCTAAATTAAAAAAGACAAATTGATGAATCTTCAACTGGAATAGTCAAATTGTCAGTTTAAAAAATTAATTTTCAACCAAAAAAACAAAGAATTTTCAACGAATAATATCCAAAAAAAGATGAAATTTCTACTAAAACCGATGAATGTTTAAACTGAAGACCAATTATCAAAAAAATAGTTAAATCTTCAACCAAGAGAGATTTCAGTTGAATTTTCAAGAACAAAACATTAATTTTCAACAAAAATCTAATTTTTCACCAAAATAGTTAACTTTTCAATTAAAAAGTATGGCCTTTTTAACAAAATTGTGGAATTTTGAACCAAAAAATAAAATTTTGAACTAAAAATATAATCGTCAGGTGGATGCAAATGCAAAAAATAAAAATATGAGGCAAATAATTGTACATCATTTTGGGATAGTCACTAATCGCTCTTTTAAAATATGTTACAATATTCCGGAATAAATTTAAACAAAATCAATTTTAAAAAACTACATTGGGTACATTCTAGCTTGTACATCATTACGAAAAAGTCAATAATCGCCCCTTTAAAATGTTGTTATAATGTCCCAGAGTAAAGGTTAACAAAATCAATCAAAATATGTAAAATAGGTACATTGTAGTTTGTACATTATTCCGGGAAAGTCACTAATCGCCCCTTTAAAATATGTTATAATGTTCCGGAATCAGTTTTAAAAAAATCAATAAAAAAGCTACATTGGGTACATTTCAGCTTGTACACCATTTCAGAAAAATCAATAATCGCCCCTTAAAAATTTGGGTATAATGTTCCGGATTAAAGGTTAACAAGATAAATCAAAATACTTACAAAAGGTGCACTGTAATTTGTACAATTGTACATCATACCGGTAAAGTCACTAATCGCTGCTTTTGAAATTTTTTTATAATGTTCCGGAATAAATTGTAACAAAATCAATGAAAAAACCTACATTGGGTACATAGTAGCTTGTACACCATTTCGGAAACGTCAATATTCGCCCCTTTAAAATTTGGTTATAATGTTCCGGAGTAAAGGTTAACAAACTCAATCAAAAGACTTACAATAGGTACATTGTAGCTTGTATTGTACATCATGCCGGGAAAGTCACTAATATTCCCTTTAAAATTTTGTTATAATGTTCCGGAAGAAGGTTACAAATATTAATAAAAAGACCCACTGTGGGTGGACTGTAGCTAATGTAGCTTATAAATCATTTCGGGAAAGTCACTAATCGTCCCTTTAAAATATGTTATAATGTTCCGAAATGAATTTTAACAAAATCAATTAAAAAAACCTACATTGGGTACATTGTAGCTTGTACATCATTACAGAAAAGTCAATAATCGCCCCTTTAAAATTTTTTTATAATGTCAGGAATAAAGGTTATCAAAATAAATAAAAAGACTAACATTGGGTACATTGCAGCTTGTACATCATGCTGGGAAAGTCACTACTCACCGCTTTTAGATTTTGTTATAATGTTCCGGAATGAATATTATTAATAAAATCAATAAAAAGACTTACATTGGGTACATTGTAGCTTGCACATCATTTCGGAAAAGGCAATAATCGCCCCTTTACAATTTTCTTATAATGTTCCGGGATAAAAGTTAACAAAATAAATAAAAAGACTTACATTCGTTACATTGTAGCATGTACAACATTTCGGGAAAGTCACTAATCGCCCCTTCAATATTTTGTTATAATGTTCCAGAATAAGAGTTAACAAAACCAATTTAAAAAACATACATTGAGTACACTGTA
>CAKNYM010051987.1:131705-157560 GCA_932195095.1 Andricus curvator
TGTAGCCAATGTTGCTTGTATATCACGTTGGGAAAGTCACTAATCACGCCTATTAAATTTTGTTATAATGTTTCGGAATAAAGTTTAAAAAAATCAATGAAAAGACTTACATTGGGTACATTGTAGCTCGTGTATTCTTTGGGGCTGCCGCCACCTGTCTGCTCACACTGCTTGTTCTTGAAGGCTCGATAGTTCTCTCTGAGTTGCTTGCCGTACTGAAACAAATAAGTAAGGCTCTTTTAAACAACAGAAACTCTTAATCTTACAATGTTACTGTCGTCCCTCGCGGGCATGAGCGAATACCTACTTCTAAGAGGATTCAAATTACTCGGGCCAAAGAGCAAGAGGATTTTAATAAACAAGGCGATGAAGGGAATAGGAAACCAGTAGAGAGAAGAACGAGGAAAGAAAGATGTCGAATAAAAACATTAAAAATAAATAATATTTAGTTACCCGGAGCTCGAATCGAATTGCCTGGAGGGAGTAGAATTGCCTTTGAAATCAGAAAACTGCGTTGTAATTATTAGGCGAAAGGGGAGGAGGCAATCAAGTTTTTTTGCAACGAGGCTTCTACTCGCTGATTCATATTTATTACTTATACATACAGATATGGAAATAAATTCTACTTCGCAATTTCGACATGAAAGGGAAAATTTCACATGTGAGAGGGAATTAAAACGTGTTCCAAAAATAGATCCATCCCTTTTTGTATGAAAGATAAATACTGATGTTTTCCCTAGACTGCAGAGTTGACAGCCCAAAATGTTCTCAAAAGAGGTGAAATAGCATGATTGTTCACGAAAATGAGGGAATAAATTCTTGTGAATAAAATTAACGTAGATACCATATATATTCAACCCAAAAGATTAATTTTCTACCAAAAAAGATGAATTTGCAATTGGAAAGTTAAATTTCAAACAAATAGTTGAATTTGCAATAAACAAAAAATTAATTTTTAACTAAACATTTACATTATATATATATATACCATTAAACCATTTCCCTTTCAGGGTAGGCGTGACACTACCCGATTCGGGTAGTGTTTCTAGGTTTTTCTTGTAGTTATGAATAACTACAAGTGTGGGCTCACCACACCCACGATGTGCCAACAGCACTCATGTCAGTATTCTTGAATGGTCACCCATCCAAGTACTAACCGCGTCCAACGCTGCTTAACTTCAGTGATCTGACGAGAACTGGGTTTTTCAGCGTGGTATGGCCGTTGGTATTAATAATTAATTATTAATTACATTAATTACATTAATAATTAAATAATTGAAATTCTGAGCAAAAGAGACGAATTTTTCAGGATTTAAATTTTCAAGCCAAATAAAATAATTTTTTAGATAACAGTTAGATTTCCAACAAAAAAGTTAATTTTCAAAGAAATAGATGAATTTTTAAACCAAAAGGACGAATTTATTCAAAGAAAGTGGAATTTTGAAACCGAAAAGTTGAATTTTCAAGAAAAATATTCATTTGCAAACAAGTAAGATGAATTTTCAAGACTTTTCTACCAAAACACATGAATTTTCTATCCAAAAGATGAATTTTCAACAAAGCAGTCGAATTTTCGACCTGAAAAGACGAATTTAGTTGACTTTTCAAAAAAAATAACAAAATTTGGAACAAAATTGTTAATTTCGAAAAAAAGATGAATTATTAAATGAATAGTTAAACTTTGAACCTACAAATATGATTTTTCAACCAAATGGTTGAACTTTAAACTAGATAAGCTAAATTTTCAACCAAATAGTTGAAGTTTCACTTTAAAAAGGATAAATTTTCAACCAAAATGGAATAGTAACATTTTCACATAAAAAAATTAGTTTTTAACCAAGGAGGTAAATCTTTTTAAAAAATTAATATTTAAAAAAGTAGTTCAACTTTCAACAAATTTATTGAATTTCAAAACATAAAGAATAATTTTTAAATAAATAGTTGAATTTTGAACTAAACAGAGTTTGAACCAGAAGAGATGACTTGTCAAACCAAAAAGACAAATTTTTGACAAAAAATTGTTTTTTCAACACAAAAATATGAATTTTTAACAAAAAAGTTATTTTTCTAACCAAAAAGACGAATTTTCGACAAAACAATTGAATTTTCAAGACGAAAATATGAATTTAAAAAAAAAGTTAATTCTCAACAAAATATTTCATCTTTCTACCAAATTGTGGAATTTTCAAGCCGAAAAGACGAATTTTCTACAAAAGAGTTAAATTTTTAACCCAGATATAAGAATTTTTAACAAAAAAGTTAATTTGCAACCAAATAGACGAATTTTCAACAAAATAATTGAATCTTCAACCAAAAAGAATAAATTTTTACTAAAAGGAATAAATTTTCAAGCCAAAAAGACGAATCTTCGACAAAAAATTGATTTTTCAACCCGGAAATATGAATTTTCAACTATATAGTTAACTCTCAAACCAGAAAGACGAATTTTCGACAAAATAATTGTATTTTAAACCCAAAAATATGGATGTTTAATAAACCAGTTCATTTTCAACAAAATAGTTTTTTCTTTCTACCAAATTTTTGAATTTTCAAGTCTAAAAGATGTAATTTCTACCGAAATATTAAAATGTTTAACGCAAGACAAATTTTCAACAAAAATAGTTGAATTTCCGACCAAAATAGGTGAATTTTTACAAATACAGTTAATTTTCAACAAAACAGTTCATCTTTTTAGCAAATTGTAGATTTTTCAAGCCCAAAAGACCATTTTTCTACAAAACAGTTCAATTTTCAACCCAGAAATATGAATTAAAAAAAAGTTACTTTTTGCAACCAGAAAGACGAATTTTAAAAAAAATAATTTAATCCTCAACCAAAATAGATTAATATTTTATCAAACAGTTGCACTTTTTACCAAAAAGATTAATTTTGAAAAAAAAGAGATGAATTTTCAAACTAAAAAGATGAATTTTCAAGAAAAAAAAATAGTTTTTTAACCCGAAAATATGAGTTTCCAACAAAAAAGATAATTTTCTAAATAAAATGGAGAATTTTCGACAAAACAATTGAATTTTCGAAATCAAATTGTTGAATTTTCAAGCCAAACAGACGAATTTTCTACAAAACTGTTGGATTTTCAACTAAAAAATTTGAATTTTCGACCAAAAAGTTACTTTTGAACCAAATATACGAATTTTCAACCAAACAGTTGTATTTTTAACAAAAAATGATAAAATTTATACCGAAATAGTGGAATTTTCAACCCAAGACACTTTTTCAACAAAACAGTTAAATTTTCGACCAAAATAGATGAATGTTTAACAAAAAAGATAATTTTCAACAAAATAGTTTATCTTTCTACCAAATTTTTGATTTTTCAAGCCAAAGAGACGAATTTTCTACAAAACAGTTAAATTTTCAACCCCAAAAATATTAATTTTTAACAAAAAAGTTAATTTGCCACCAGAAAGACGAATTTTCAACAAAATAATTAAATCCTCAACCAAAACAAAAAATGATGAAATTTCTGCCGAGAAAAAGGTGAAGTTTCTTGACAACAGGGTAAAAAGAGGAATTACTTTTAAGAAAGGGGAAACAAGGCGAATAGGGGAAAGACTGTGAACTCTGTAGACTGCAAAAAAGTTATCGTGTTTTTTTCTCGAATAAAATTTCCTCTTGCTTTTTTCCTTTTTTTTCCCACTAGCTTTTGCCTCGTAGGAAATAAATCGTCCGGAAAAGTATGGATTCAAGAGTGTCAATTATGGGACCCGATAAATATTCATCAACGTAGCCCCGAATTCGTTGAAGCGAAATGAAACTGAACGCACAGGTCGCACCTGGAGTGGCAACTACTGTCGTGTAGAATCATTTATCGGGACGGAAATCGATCGAAATCGAAATGTGGCAGGCCACATAATAGGCCAGACCGAAGATAATTTAATGCCGGGAGGGACGGACGGTCTTCTTCGTCGAATCAAACTTTCTTAATTTCCTGTGTTACGTTTTCCTATTCTATTTTGCAATTTAAATCACTGATCTTTCGAGGGTGCAGGCCTTCGACTTAATTCAGAGATAAAAAAAAAGTGTAAATAGGGTCACTGATTTTTTAAAAATAGGGTCATTATTTGTTAAAAATAGGGTCACTGATCTGTTAAAAATAGGGTCATTAATTTGTTCAAAATATGGTCATTGTGTTGTTTAAAATATGGTAAAAATAGTCATAAAATTTTTCAAGTATTAGGGGAAACCTCCCTACAGTGGATAATGCCACCTACAGTGGATAATCATTATTTAAAAATGCTAATGTACGTAAAATAATTAATTGAAATTAATTGAAAGTTAAGACACTATACGTGCTAATAAATCGAAATTAAATTTGATCATTTTTCTTTTATTTGTGATCTTAATTAATGATTATCCACTGTAGGTTGCATTATCCACTGTAGGGAGGTTCCCCCTAAACTTAAGGGTAGGCCGAATTTAAAGTGTATAGTCCGAAATCAAAAAATTTGCAATTGAAAATTAAATTTACTTTTAAGCAAAATGTTCAGTTTGCTAACATAATATTTGTAATGTATTCCAAATGAACTTTAATGTTGATTTAAAATGTTATTCTTCAGTCTATAATTTATCAAATTTCCTATTTATTTATATCAGGCTTCACAGTTTTTTTCCTCCTCTTTTATAGAAGAATAATTTTTTAAACTGAAAATTAAACTATTTAATTTTTGGTTGAGAATTGATCTGTTTTAGTAGAAAATTCATGCATTTTGTTGAAAATCCGTATTTTTAAAATTAATCTCTTTGATTGAAAATTCAACTATTCCAGTTAAAGGCTCACCCTTTTAGTTGAAAAATCAACTTTTTGTTTCAACAATTAAATATTGTAGTTGAAATTTTAACTATTTTGTCGAAAATTCGTTTATATTTGTTTAAAAATTAATTTTTTAAATTGAAAAATGAAATATTTTGTTAATAATTTCTTTAGGACCTAAAATGTTGCGTCGTCTCATAATTATTTTCAAAGCAAAATTTACAGTTTTCTGACCTAGTATTTTAAAGGTAATAAAAACGAACTTTGATGCTGATTTAAAATGTCATTCTTTAGTCTATTAATGATCAAACTATTCTATTCTAACTATTATCTATTTTTGATTAAAAGTTCATTCTTTTCGGTTGAAATGTCTACTATTAAAGTTTTGGTTAATAATTTATATTTTTTGGAAAATTTGGTTCCACATTTAATTATTTGGTTGAAAATTCAATAAATCTGTAAAAAAGTCACCTCTTGATTGAAAATTCGTTTTACTGGGCTTAAAAATTCAAAAATTTGATTGACATTTTTTCTTTTTTGACTAACACATTTTTTTGGGTTGAAAATTAAACTATTTTGTTGAACATTCATTTTTTAATTTTGAAGAAAATTCATCTCTTTCTGAAGAAACTTCACCTTTTTTGGTTAAAAATGCAACTGGTTAAGAATTAATCTCTTTCGGTTAAAAATTAATATTTTTGTTGAAAATTTAACTGTTTTGTAGAAAATTTGTATTTTCGACTACGAAATTTAACAATTTAGTAAAAAATTTATCTATTTGAATGAAAATGTATTTTGCTGAAAATTCGTCTTTTTTTTTGTATAAAATGATTTTTTTTTTTGTAAAAATTCAAATGTTTGGTTGAAAATTAATTTGTATTAGCTGAGCATTAAAATATTTTGTAGGAAATTCGTTTTCGTTGTTTGAATCCAACGATTTGTTGTTTTAAATTAAATCCTCTTTTGTGGAAATATCAACTATTACATTTTTCGTCGAAAATTTATATTTTTAGATTGAAAGTTCAACTCCTTGGTTGAAAGTTGAATTACTCCCTCAAAAGTTAATTTGTTTAGTTGAAGATTCATAATATTACATATCAATTCCTTTTTTTAAATTAAAAACTAATTTTTTAACTGAAAATTCAACTGATTGGTTGAAAATGAACTTTCTTGTTGAAAATTCATATTCTCGCGTTGAAAATTGAACTGTTTTATAGAGAATTAAACAATTTAGTAGAAAATTCAACTATTTGCTATAAAATTAAACTGTTTTGTAGAAAATTATTTTTTTTATTGAAAATTAATTCTCTTGAATGAAAATTTAACTATACTCAAACTTCGTTTAATCATTGATTTTTTTAGTTTAAAAATTAAATTATTAAATAAAAAAATTTTATAAACGAGAAAAATATAAATTAAGATTATTCAAATAAAAACTGAACCAACATCACATCCATTGTTCTTCATTTGGTTTGAAAATTCATCTCTTTCTGTAGAAATTTCACTATTTTTTTGTTAAAAATGCCACTGTCTGTTTTTTATGTTCAAAATTCGTCCTTTTTTGGTTCTTGATTTATCGTCACAATTGAAAATTTGAAAAGATTTAAAAAAATTTTAAGCAAAGTGTACATTTTTTAATATTACGAACAAAAAAAATGCGAAGCTTTTTAAGAATTTTGAAAGACTTCCAGAGGATAAAAAAACTGTCTTAAAATTGCTTTGAAATTTTTGAATTATTTTGCAGTTAAAAAAATGTATTTTAAGAGAATATTGAAAAGATCTCAAAACATTTCAAAAGGTTTCCAACATGGTTGGAGAAGAATTTCCTCAAGTTTAAGACAATTTTTTACTTTTGCAGCATTTTTTTAAATTCTAAGAAAAATGAGAATCATTTTAAAACTATTTAAAAGTTTAGAAACAATTTCAAAAATAATTTAAAACTTGAAAAGATTTTAAAAAGTTAAAAACAATTCGTAGATTTTTGAAGCTTTTTAAAGATTTTAGAAGGTTTGAACATTAGAAACTAATTTGCTGTTTTAAAAACTGTGTTAAAAACTTTGAACAAATAAATAATTATTCGAAATTTTTATTTTGAATTAAAAATTATTTTTCCCTCGAATCGAAAAACTTACACGCGCGTGTAGTGCGCGATTGATGATGCTAGATTTTGAAATTTTAAATAATAATTGTTCCATTAACCAAATCCAAAAAATGTAATATTTTCGTTAATATTAACAAAAATGTAGCTTAATGAAAAATTCTTTTTTTTTTCTAAAATATGATTTTATATTACTTTTTATCGAAAACTGCACACATAAAAAATTGGCAATAAGTGTAACTTACACAGATGTAAGTGAGGTGGTGCAGGGAATTGAGAGTGTATGAGAATGTTGGTGAGGACCAGCCGTATCGACCGACGTGGCTGACCTAAAATATTTCACACGTAACCACGTATTTTGTAAAATTCTAAACTGAAGAAAAATTCTGCCGAATCAAAAAAATATAATTTTGATGCTTCGAGCAGATATTCAATATGTTTCGAAGATTATACCACTATCAATTAAAATCAATTAAATTTAATTAAGGACCCTGGGATTCTATTCTTTTCCTTTTTACTTAAAAAGAAACGGTAAACTTTGGTCCTAATAAAAAAAATTCTGAAGAATTCTGCCAAAATTGCCCGGAAAACCCGAAAAACATGGTTTTCTTGATAGATTTATTTCAAAATTATCAGTCGTTTTGAAAACTTGTTTGAATGCAAGCTGTGGATCTCTATGAAAAACATATTTTTTGTTTTATCAATTTTTTTCATTAAATCAACCATTCTCGAAAAAATGGTAAAAAGGGTGAAAAAGTAAAAATAAAATGTTTTTCATATAATTAAAAATCAGTAGGCATATTTAATTTGAATTAATACTGGACTTCAGGAAAATTATAAATCACCAATTTCGACGCGTGAAAAGTTTAATTCTTTCGTTTTTGATTGCTATTTAAAATTTGTATCAAAACTTTTTTCTAAATTAAAATTAAAATTTTTTTAAGTAGTCCCTGGTGGGAAAGCGTTTACAACAAAGTTAAAAAACTGCAAAAAATTGTACAGGATACGAAAACTAAGTACAATTAATTACAAGAAAAATTACGGAAAAGTAGAAATTTGGTCTATTATTCAGACGAATTTTCTACATTTGTGAACAACTTTTCGGATACAAAAATTTTTATTGTAATTTAATATACTGAATATAATTTCGTTTGGTTAAAAATTTATCTTTTTTGGTTGAAGATTCATTTTTTTAAATGAAAATTTAACTATTCCACTTTTGGTGGAAAATTGATCTTTTTGGTTGAAAACTTTAACTATTTGGATAAAAATTCGTGTTTTTAGAATTAATTTTTTTCACTGAAAATGTAACTATTCCATTTTTGGTTTGAAACTGATCCTTTCTGGTTGAAAATGCGTTTTTATTTGTAGAAAATTAATTCTTGGTTGAAAATTCGTCTTTTTTGGTTGAATTCAACTGTTTTTTATTTAAAACCAAAATTTGTTGTTGTTGAAATATGAACTGATACATGTTTTGTTAATCATTTTTTTTTTAGTTGAAAAATCAACTATTTGTTCGTAAATTAACTTTTCTGTTGAAAATTCACATTTTCGGGTTGAAAATTCAGCGATTTAGTAAAAAATTGAACTATTCCTTAGAAATTAGTTTTTTTTTTTTTGGTTGAAAAATAATCCTGTTTCTTGAAAATTCATCATTTTGGTGGAGAACTAAACTATTTTGTTAAAAATTAGTCTGTTCTAGTTAAATTCAACTGATTAAGAATTCCTTCTTTTTTGTTGAAAATTTGTTTTTCAAACTGAAAATTTAACGATTTCATTTTTTTGTTGAGAAGCTATTTTTTATTGAAAATTAAACTATTTTGTTGAAAAATCATCTTTCTTGATTGAAAATTAACTTTTTTGTTGAAAATTCTTATTTTCCGGTTTAAAAGTCAACTGTTTTCTCAAAAATTCGACATTTTTAGCTTGAAAACTTAATAGTTTGTTATAAATCCCTCACTTTTCGTTGAATTCAACTGGTGGATAATTCGTTTTTTTTTGCTGGAAATTATTTTTTATTTAACTGCAAATTTAAGTGTTCCATTTTTTATTTAAAATGTATCCTTTTTAGTTTCAAATTCAACTATTTGGTTGAAAAGTCATGTATTTTATTGCAAATTCATGTTCGTAGATTAAAAACTCCGCAATTTGGCAAAAAGTTCCACTATTTTCTTGAAAGTTTAATTATTTTGTTGAAAATTCAACCATTTTGTTAGTCATATTTTTTGATCAAAAATTCATCTCTCTTGCCTGAAAATGAAATTCTTTGTCAAAAATTTTACTTTTTAGGTTGAAAATTCAACACCATTCTAAACAATTCATATTTTTGGTTGAAAATTAATCTTATTTTGGTATAAAATTAAACTATTTAATAGAAAATTCAACTATTCTGTTGGAAATTAGTTTTTTTGTTGCTGAAAATTAATCTCGTTTGTTGAAAATTCATCATTTTTGTTGAGGATTCAACTATTTTGTTAAAGTCATCTTTTCTGGTCAAAAATTTAACTTATTTGTCGACAATTCAACTTCTCAGGTTAAAAATTCAACACCCTCTAAAAAAGTCATCTTTTTGGCTTGAAAATTCAACTAAATGGTTGAAAATGCAACTACTACATTTTTTTTGTGTCCCATAATATGTGGACGTTCCCAAATAAACTTTCAGAAATGATTTTTAAAACATCCTTAAGGCCATGTGATGAGTGGGTCACTTGACCAGATTCCTACCTTACCGGCAATTTTTTTATTTCCTAACTCATTTCCACACGAAGTGCCACATCGAGTTGAAAATTTTGGATACTAAATAAGAAGCACTAAGAAAGGTGGATCTCTTCCTGAATTTTTATAATTATGAAAAAAGTTTTTTTTTTGTAAATAACTTTTTTTTTCGCTTTTTTCATGATTATTAAAATTTAGGACCAGACCCACCTTTCTTAGTGCTTCTTATTTATTATCCCAAATTTTCAACTCGATGTGGCGCTTCACGTGAAAATAAGTTAGGAAATAAAAAAGTGCCGGTAAGGTAGGAATCTGGTCACGTGACCCACTCATCAAATGGCCTTAAGGCATTTTGTGCCAAAAGTGGGGAAAGTTTGAGTTTTAATGAAAATGAGAATAATACCGTAATTCAGAAATGATTCAAACTCCCTAATAAAATTCCGAGACACTTCAATTTGCATCATCCACTTCAGCTGGGTAGAGATCTATTCAGTTGGCACCAGTTTTGTTTCGAAATCGTAACTATAACAACATCCCTGGATTGCATTTCCTATCACAGTCGAGTTCTGTCTCAGACCTGATATCTTCAAACTCTGCTCGAATCTCAACAACTCTGACATCAGGCATCATAATACCAGCTCATTCCCTCCAAGAGCCTGCGGCAGGCTACACACAAATTGAAAAGTCTTTCCTCTTTTTTTCCGGTCTGCCTCTAAAAAAAATTGGACTACCAAATCGAGACAGTCTGAAATAAACACGGAAAAAAGTTGAATGTCTTGAATGTTTTTTTGTTTAAATTATGAAAACCGATTCTATGTGAAGGCATCATGGAACTAAAACAATATCCTTCACAACAAATGTTGAAGACTAAAATTCTGAAGACAGTGTCTACTAATTTTGGCTCACCAAATTCCCGGTTATTCTTGTAATCTTTTAAAATACTCTAAAAGCTTTGAAACTCTATTAAATTCTTACCCCTGAAATCAGTTAAAATTTGAGAAAATAGTAGAATAAGTGTTATTTTTTCAAAAGTAGTTGCATCGTTCAAAAAAGTGTGAAAGAGAGTCAATAGTCTGATGAGTTCGAGGCGTGGGGTTTTCTGGAAAGTGCCTATTTCCCCTATAATTTTGTCATTCAAGTTTGAATGACTAGAACGAGACTGTGGACTGCCTCCCTTCAAATCAAATTCTTTCATTTCTCTTTTGTCTTTCCCGTCTTCTACCTGGTAATTTTGCACTCTGATCCGCATCTTCCTTGCAGACGCCTCTTTTCTGGAATGGCGCAAGGTAGTACTTAGCCATTTCTTGGGGTGGGCTCTGCCAACTCTTTCATCTATGAACCAAGAATAAGAAGCTGAAGAGCCTCCAAGGCTTCGCCTCACCGGCACCAAAGCCAGGTCTTGTAATTCGTTCACTCTTCTTGCTTCTTCGTCAAGTTCAAACTTCATCTTCCTCTATTTCGTCATCTTTCCCTTTTTAGGGTTCTGTAGCCTCATGCAGAAGCCCTCCTTGTTTCGGACGGGTGAGGGGAACTCCTAACTCATAACTCCTAACCCACAAGTTCTAACCCAAAGCAGCCAAGTCACAACTGCTAACTCACAACCCCTACTACTACTCATAAATCCTGATTCACAACTCATAAATACTAATCCACAACTCATAAATACTAATCCACAACTCATAAATACTAATGCACAACTCATAAATCATAATCCACAACTCATAAATCCTGATTCACATCTCATAAATCCTAATCCACAACTCATAAATACTAATCCACAACTTATAAATACTAATGCACAACTCATAAATCCTAACCCACAACTCCTAACTCACAACTCCTAACTGAAACTTCTAATTCCTAATTCAGAACTCCTAACCCACAACTCCTAACCTAAAACAGGTAAGTCGCAACTACAAACCCACAACCCATGATCCACAACTCATAAATCCTGATCCACAACTCATAAATCCTAATCCACAACTCATAAATCTTAATCCACAACTCATAAATCCTAATCCACAACTCATAAATCCTAACCCACAACTCAAATCCTAACTCACAACTCCTAACCCAACACACCTAAGTCACAACTCCTGAGTCACAACTCCCAACTCACAACTCGTAACTGAAACTCCTAATTCCTAACTCAGAACTCCTAACCCACAACTCGTCACTCCTAACACACAACTCGATACCCAAAAAGCAGCTAAGTCGCAACTACTAACCCACAACTCATAATTCACAACTCATAAATCCTAATCCACAACTCATAAATCTTAATTCGAAACTCATAAATCCTAATCCACAACTCATCAATCCTAATCCACAACTCATAAATCCTAACCCACCACTCATAAATCCTAACCCACAACTCCTATACCCAAAACAGCTAAGTCACAACTCCTAACTCACAACTCCTAACTGAAACTCCTAATTCCTAACTCAGAACTCCTAAACCTAAAACAGCTTAGTCGCAACTACTAACCCACAACTCATAATCCACAACTCATAAATCATAATCCACAACTCATAAATCCTAATCCACAATTCATAAATCCTAATCTACAACTCACAAATCCTAATCTACAACTCACAAATCCTAATCCACAACTCATAAATCTTAATCCACAACTCATAAATCCTAATCCACAACTCATAAATCCAAACCCACAACTCAAATCCTAACTCACAACTCCTAACCCAAAACACATAAGTCACAACTCCTAACTCACAACTCGTAACTGAAACTCCTAATTCCTAACTCAGAACTCCTAACCCACAACTCGTCACTCCTAACCCACAACTTCTAACCTAAAACAGCTAAGTCGCAACTACTAACCCACAACTCATAATCCACAACTCATAAATCCTAATCCACAACACATAAATCTTAATTCACAACTCATAAATCCTAATCCACAACTCATAAATCCTAATCCACAACTCATAAATTCCAACCCACAACTCAACTCCTAACCCAAAACACCTAAGTCACAACTTCTGAGTCACAACTTCTAACTCACAACTCCTAAGCCACAACTCCTAACCCACAACTCCTAACCTAAAACAGCTAAGTCGCAACTACTAACCCACAACTCATAACTCCTAATCCACAACTGATAAATCCTAATTCACAACTCATAAATCCTAATCCACAACTCATAAATCCTAATCCACAATTCATAAATCCTAACCCACAACTCAAATCCTAACTCACAACTCCTAACCCAAAACACCTAAGTCACAACTCCTAACTCACAACTCCTAACTGAAACTTCTAATTCCTAACTCAGAACTCCTAATCTACAACTCGTCACTCCTAACCCACAACTCCTAACCTAAAACATCTAAGACGCAACTACTAACCCACAACTCATAACTCCTAATCGACAACTCATACATCTTAATTCACAACTCACAAATCCTCATTCACAACTCATAAATCCTAATCCATAACTCATAACCTAAAACAACTAAGTCGCAACTCCTAACCCACAAATTCTAACTCACAACTCCTAACCCAAAACACTTAGGTCACAACTCACAACTCCTAGCCCACAACAACGATCTCACAAAATGAGAGTGATAGGGGAAGTAGGGGAGGTGAGAAGACATGATGGGTGGGGAAATAAGGAAAAATGAAAGGAGGGAAAGCAGGGAACGTGAGGGAAAATGAGTGTGGGGGAAGTAGGCGAAGTGGTGGAAAATGTGAGGAAGGTAAGTAGGGGGAGTAAAGGGAACGAAACTAGGGGAAATGAGGGGAGTAAAGGAAGTGAGGAGAAATGTAGCGGGAAATGAGGAGAGGCGGAAATAGAAAAAGAAGTTGGGAAAGGAAAGCGATGGTAGAAGTGGGGGGAGGGGAAGTAGGGGTAGGGGGAGTAGGGGAGGGAAAGTTCAGAAAATTCAGATTAGATTTTTTTTTTAACTCCCTAGTGTACATGCATTGATCTGGTGTCCATGCTGGATTCCAAAACTTTTGGATCTGTACACTTGCTAACGTTATTCATTTAAAAATAACTAAAATGTTACGAAATTGAATTTCGTGAAAACGTTGTTATGAACAGAGTTTAAATTCCAGCTATTAACTAATTTTGTGGTCAGGTAAACACGACATGGACATGACAGGTTGATAAGTTACATAATCGATGCCCAACGCTTCGGAAAATCGTTTTTGCTCGTCAGTCTGAAGGGAGGAATTTATTATTTATTTACTTTTTTGTTGAAAGTTTATATTTTGGGGTTGAAAATTCAACTTTTTGTAGGAAATTAACTTTTTTGTGGAAATGTAAATTTTTGGGTTGAAAATTCAGGTTTTTTGAAGAAACTTTCGGCGAGACCCTCCCAATTATGAAAAAAATAAACAAATAGTTGAATTTTCAACCAAAAAGATTAACTTTCAAAGACGAAGATTAATTCTCTACTAAAAAAGACGAATTTTCAACCGAAAATAGAATATTTAAATTTTTAGGGTAAAAAATAAAATTTCATTATAAAAAAAAAACAATTTTCAGCCAAAGAGATAAATTTTCAACTAAAGTGACGAAACTTCACTAAACAAAGATGAATTCTCAAGGAAAAATGTACTACTTGCTATTCCAACCAAAAAGGCTAATTTTCAACAAAACCAAAGACAAATACTTGAATTTTTAATCCAAGAAAAGTTAATTTTCTACAAAAAACTGAATTTTGAATCTTAAAATATGATTTTCCACAAAAAAGTTAATTTTTATAGAAAGTTGAATTTTCAAACTGAAAATATGAACTTCCAACAAAAAAGTTAATTTTCAACCAAGCATTTAATTTTTTTTTACAAAAAACAGTTTAATTTTTATCTTAAAAAGACGAATTTTGTACCAAAAAAGTTGAATTTTCAACCAAAAAAGATGCATTTTTTTTATTATTAAATTTCTAAGAAAAAAACAGAACTGTAGACTTTTCAATCCAAAAATATACATTTTCAAGGAGAAGTTAATTTTCAAACAAGAAAGATGACTTTTCAACAAAATAGTTAAAGTTTTAACCCAAAAGCGACTTATTTTCCACAAAATAATTGAATTTTTAACCCAAAAATAAGAATTATCAGCAAATAAGATAATTTTCAACCAAATAGTTTAATTTTGTACTAAAATAGTTGAATTTCCAACAAATAAGGATAAGCTTTTAACAAAATTATTGAAATTGCAATGAAATAATTAAATTTTTAACTAAATAATAATAATTTTCAACCAAAAAAGATGAATTCTTTAAAAAAAATATAAGTGTAGACCTTTAAACCTGAAAAGATCAATTTTCAACAAAAAAAGTTACTTTCCAACCAAGAAACATGCAATTTCTACCAAAAAGATAAACTTTCTGTAAAAAACGGTTTAACAAACCAGCTGAATTGTCGATCAAAAAAGACTTTTTTTCTCAAAATAGTTGAACTTTTAACAAAATAATCAAATTTTGATCAAAATAGTTGCCTTTTTAACCAAATAGTTGAATTTTAAACCAAATGGTCAAATTTTAAAACAAAAAAGATTAGAATTCAACCAAAAACAGTTGCGTTTTTAACCAAATATTTAAATTCTCAAGCCAAAAGGACGAACTTTTTAGAAGACTGTTTGATTAAAAAAAAAGTTTATTTGCAACCAAGATGAATTTTTAACCAAAAAGATGACATTTCTAGGAAAAAATGAATTTTCATCAAAGAGGATGAATTTTTTACCCCAAAAGACGAATGTTTAAGAAAACAGTTGAATTTCCTATAAAAAAATCTTTTTAACAAAATAGTTGATCTTTCAATCAAAAGAATGAACTTTTAATAAAAATAGTTGGATTTTCTTATTGGATTCTATTAATTTAGTTCACATTTAAGCGAAAAAACGAGAACTGTGGTAGATGTGGCCTTTTTCCGTAAACATAAATTTCGGCACGTGTAGTTGATGCCTTTTAATCTAATGATGCAATGATTAACTTAAAGAATATAAAAATTTAAATAAATGATTTCAAAAAATCGATAGATTCCTCCTCGCAGTGAAATGAAAAACTTATTTTTCGATTTTTTGCAGTTACTGCCTTTTGCCGTAGAACGGACCTCGGTGGCGTAATTGGTTAAAGGTCCTATGGATAGTGGCGTCCCGGGTTCAAATCCGGGCTAAGACAGATTTTTTTTATAAATTATTTGTCCGAAGTAATCGTTTTAACGTCAAAATTTGTGTTAATTGAAAATTTAAAAACCCGGAAGTTGACGTTAAGTAGTAATAGCATCTTCTATTAATTAGATTAAATCCACGTTGATAAAAAATAGTGAACTTGTCGCAGTGGAGAAATAAGTATAGTATTCCAATGTAAAAAGGTATCTATGAAGAACAAGAAAAGACCTACTAAGGCCTCGGTGGCGTAATTGGTTAACGCTCCTTTCATGGATAGTGGCGTTCCTGGTTCAAATCCAGGCAGATGCAAATTTTTTCTTTATAAATTATTTATCCGAAGTAATCGTTTTAACATTAAAATTTGTATTAATTACAAAAAAGTAGTAATTCTGCAAAAATGGATCGTTGAACCTTTGATCAAAATTGCAGTCTGCTGATGAAGTTTACAATGCCAGCGATCCTGGGAAGACCACTAGAGACGAATTTGAGATTCAAGGAGAGTCTGAATCTCCACTTTAGAAGCTTGAAGAAGAATAGAAGCCTAAAGAGTAGCATAATAGCCAGATTGTCAGAGACTCTCGCTTTGCGGAAATCACTTCACTTCATCAAACAGTGAAGAGAGGATGTCCGTCGTCGAATCGATGCCGGAAGATATTTTTCGTCAAGTCGTCAACTACTCTCAAATTGATTACCCAGGTCTTTTCTAGACCACATTTTTTTCCAGACTAATTTCCGGACCTGAAACGACGCCCAGTGGGGTAAAGTGATACTTTTTTTTGTGATAAGTCATTACCTTTCGACAGGAATAACGTCAGGAAGACGACAAAGCTTCATTCATACTTCACTGTCCAAAATGCTCTCAAAACAGAGAAAATAAGGTTTTTCAAGGAATCTGTATTATCATTAGAGAAAAACAGAAAATATCTAACGTCTTTTCAGACTAGATGAAGCTATGAAAGAAAAATTACTTTAAATAATTGTTTTTTCTGAAAAAAAAACTTCTCCTTTCGCTCCGCTGGGAAACGAACCAAAGAACTTCTGATTTCCGGTCAGGTGCTTTCCCATCAAGCTACTAGAGAGATCGAGAGAAGAAACTTTTTTCAGAAATACACGCATTATTTTCCTAGATGGTACAAATCAAATTTTTCAAGGAATCTGTATTACCATTAGAGAATAACAGAAAATATTTTACGTCTTTTCAGACTAAATGGAGCTATGAAAGAAAAATTACTTTAAATAATTTTTTGTTCTGAAAAAATATCTTCTTATTTCGCTCCGCTAGTAGCCTTGTCTAGTAGCTTCATGGGAAAGAACCTCACCGGAAATCAGTAGTTCTGTGGTTCGTTTCCCAGTGGAGCGACAGGAGAAGATATTTTTTCAGAAAAAAATGATTTAAAGTAATTTTTCTTTCATAGCTCCATCTAGTCTGCAAAGACGTTAAATATTTTCTGTTATTCTCTAATGATAATACAGATTCCTTGAAAAAATTGATTTGTACCATATAGCAAAATAATGAGTGTAGTTCTGAAAAAAGTTTCTTCTCTCGATCTCTCTATTAGCTTAATGGGAAAGCACCTGACCGGAAATCAGTAGTTCTGTGGTTCGTTTCCCAGCAGAGCGAAAGGAGATCTTTTTTCAGAAAAAAAATTATTTAAAGGAAATAAGGTGATTCTTTTACGAATATAGGCGAAGAAATTCGTTTGATAAAATTCTCAACCAAGAAAGATGATTTTGCAACAAAATAGTTAAATTTCCAATGAACGATGAAGTTAATTTTAGACCAAAGAGTTCAATCTTCAAGCCAGAAAGACGAATTTTTTAGAAGACGGTTACATTTTCAACCGAAAACTTTGCTGATAGATAAAGATAAATTTTCAATCCAAAATGACGAATGATCTATCCGAGAAGACTTATTTTCAACAAAGCGGTTAAATTTTCGACCAAAAATGATAACTTTTTACCGAAATAGTTGAATTTAAAACAAAATGATCGAATTTTCAAACGAAAAAGGTTAATTTTCAACCTAATAGTTGCATTTTTAATCAATAAAGATCAAATTTGTACCAAAAGAGATGAATTTTCCCACCAAAAAGAATAATTTTCAACAAAAGGATTGAATTTTCAACAAAAAAAGATTTTGCAGTCAATAAAGAAGAAAAATTTATCATTTTAGTTGAAAATTCATCTCTTTGCTTGAATTTGAACTCTTTAGCTGAAAATTCCTTGTTTTTGGTTGAGAATTTTTTTTTCACTGAAAATGTAACTATTACATTTTTGGTTAAAAAAAGATCCTTTCTGGTTGGAAATTCGTGTATTTCGTTGAAAATTCGTTTTTTTTTTGTAGAAAATTACTTCTTGGTTAAAAAGTCATCCTTCTTGGTTAGAAATATAACTGCTTGATTGAAAATATATCTGTATTATTTAAGGAATCAACTATCTAGTAGAAAATTTATCTTTTTGGATGGAAAATTCATCAATTTGGTCGAAAATTAAACTATTTAGTTGAAAATTAACTGTTTTGTTGGAAATTAATATTTTTTGTTAAAAATTTAACTAATTTGGTAGAAAATTCAACTTTTTGGTTAGAAATGAAAATACTGATTATAAAATTTAACTATTCTTTTGGACATTCGTTTTTTTCTTTCTTTAAAAATTAACATTGTTAATTGAAAATTCAGTATTTTTGTTGAGGATTCAACTTTTTTTCAAATCGTCTTTTTTAGCTGAATTCAACTAATTAAAAATGTTTTTTTTTAGTGGAAATTTATGTTTCTTGATTAAAAATTTACATTTACTCAATATTTTTTTGAAAATTCGTGTATTTAGGGAGAAAATTAAGCTTGTTTGTTTAAAATTCATCTATTTCGTTGAGGATTCCATAATTTTGTTACAAATTCGCTTTTCTTCGTTGAATTCCTCTGGTTGATAATTCGTTGTTTATTATTGTTGAAAATTAGTTTTTTAACTGTAAATTTAACACATTTTTAGTCGTAAAATTATCTTTTTCAGTTTTAATTTCAATTATTTTGTTCAAAATTTGTTTTTTGGTAGAAAATTAATCTTTGAGAGAGATGTCTTCCTTTGACACTTTTTTCTTTGAAAGGAGCAGTGGTGGTCTTTGACTGTCAAAAGGATTTTCAGTTCTCGACATTTTAGTTACGAACGACGATGGAAGTGCTTCCGGAAGCCTTTGAAAATCTGAGTTTTTGCACGTTTTTCGGCATGATATTTGAAGGGGAAAAAAAAGGAAGAGAAAAAAAGGGCGAAAAAAAGATGAATTTTCGATCCAATAGGAAGAATTTTCTATCCAAAAATATGAATGTTGATCATAAATGGTGCACTTGTCGCAGTGGAAATACGTATAGTATTCCCATAAAAAAAGGTAGCTATGATGAATAAGAAGAGATCTGCATCGATATTTATATTAATTAAAAATTTTTAAACCCGGAAGTTAATATCTCTAAATGGTAATAACATCTTCTGAATAGTAATTAGATCAAACCCACGTTGATCACAAATGGTATACCTTTCGCAGTGGAGAGATACGTATAGTATTCCCCTGTAAAAAGGTAGCTTTGAGGAACAAGAAAAGACCTGCATCTGCATCGAGATTTATATTAATTAAAAAATTTTAAACCCGGAAGTTAATATCTTTGAATGGTAATAACATCTTCCAAACATTAATTAGATTAAACCCACGTTGATCACAAATGGTACATTTGTCGCAGTGGAGAAATACGTATAGTATTTCCCTATGAAAAGGTAGCTATGAAGAATAAGAAAAGATCTGCATCTGCTTCGAAATTTATATCAATTACAAATTTTTAATCCCGGAAGTTAATACCTCCAAATGGTAATAACATCTTCCAAATATTATTTAGATTAAACTCACGTTGATAACAAAATGTACATTTCTCGCAGTGGAGAAATACGTATAGTATTCCCCTGTAAAAAGGTAGCTATGATGAAGAATAAAAAAAGATCTGCACCTGCAGCGAAATTGATATTAATTAAAAATTTTAAAACCCGGATGTTAATATCTTTAAATGTTAATAACATCTTCTGAATATTAATTAGATTAAACCCACGTTGAACAAAAATGGTACACTTTTCGCAGCGGAGAAATACGTATAGTATTCCCTTGTAAAAAGGTAGCTATAAAGAACCAGAAAAGATATGCATCTGCATCGATATTTATATTAATTAAAAAAATTTTAACCCGGAAGTTACTATCTTTAAATGGTAATAACATCTTCTGAATATTATTTAAATTAAACCCACGTGGGACAAAAATGGTACACTTATCGCAGTGGCGAAATACGTATAGTATTCCCCTGTAAAAAGGTAGCTAGAAAGAATAAGAACAGATCTGTATCTGCATCGAAATTTATATTAATTCAAAATTTAAAAACGCGGAAGCTAATATATTTAAATGGTAATAACATCTTTCAAACATTAACTAGATTAAACCCACGTTTATCACAAATGGTACATTTGTCGCAGTGTAGAAATACGTATAGTATTCCCCTATAAAAAATAGATATGAAGAATAAGAAAAGATCTGCATCTGCTTCGAAATTTATATCAATTAAAAATTTAAAATCCCGGAAGTTAATACCTCCAAATGGTAACAACATCTTCCAAATATTAGTAGTAGTAGTAGTATACCATTAAGCCATTTCCCTTTCAGGGTAGGCGTGACACTACTCGATTCGGGTAGTGTTTCTAGGTGGATAGTTTCTTGTAGTAAATAACTACTACAAGTTTGGGCTCACCACACCCACAGTGGGCCAACAGCACGCAGTATTCTCGAATGGTCACCCATCCAAGTACTAACCGCACCCAACGCTGTTTAACTTCAGTGATCTGACGAGCACTGGTTTTTTCAGCGTAGTATCGCCGTTGACAATATTATTATATTAATTAGATTAAACTCAAGTTGATAACAAAAGGTACATTTGTCGCAGTGGAGAAATACGTATAGTACTCCCCTGTGAAAAGGTAGCTATAAATAATAAAAAAAGATCTGCACATGCATCAAAATTTATATTAAGTGAGTTAGAAATTTTAAAACGAGGAAGTTAATATGTTTAAATTGTAATAACATCTTACAAATATTAATTAGATTAAACCCACGTTGAACAAAAATGGTACACTTTTCGCAGTGGGGAAATACGTATAGTATTCCCCTGTAAAAAGGTAGCTACGAAGAACAAGAAAAGATCAGCTGAGGCCTCGGTGGCGACTTTTCCTATAAAAAGAAGTGGAGAAAAAAATATTGTGGGTTTGGCGGAATTGGCTTTGAAGAATTCTGACTTTAGTATCAATTTACCCCTCATTCCCTATGTATCAGATCGTAACATTTATGGATCGTCCCTTATAAAAATGAGATGTCTAACTTTAGCAATTTTCCCTTGAAAAGAGAAGTGGTGGACCTTGACGGTCAAGAAGATTTTCAATTCACATTTTAGTTACGACCGACGATGGAAGTGCTTCCGGAAACCGTTGAAAGTCTGGGCTTTTGCACATTTTTCGGCATGGTATACAAAGCGGGAAAGAAGGAAGGCAGGAGAAAAAAGGCGTGGGTTAGGCGGAAAAGGCGTGGGTTAGGCGGAATTGGCTTTGAAGAATTCCGACTTACCTTTGCTAGCCTCATGGCGGTGAGCCAGCAGGCACGTGACTTTTCGGTGTGAAAGGCTATCACTTTGAGCCCGGATTCACCAGCCTCGGTGTGCTCTGCCTCTGCGTTAGTGGACGGCCTGAGACAAATGCCCCACTCGAAGGGTGCGTTGAAGTACCTTTTCGAGTTCGGAATCCTGTATACGTGGTAGTCCGATAAGTGGGCAAATGTGGTCAGCTGTTCGTTGTCCTGAAACCAGAAGGAATCAACTCGATTAGTTATTTCGAAGATAGAAATTTATCTGGACTTCACAGCCCAAAATGGGATCAAGAGCTCTCAAAACAGGGGAAATAGGGCGATCTTTCAGGGCGACCCTGAAGTTTCCTATATCTATGGATTTCAAGCTTTTGTAATTAATTATAAACAAACTAAAAGTCCCATCAAAAAACAGAAAACATCTTTGGATTCCTGTCCGAAATATCCAGGTGATTAATTAATTAATAATGATTAATTAATAATTTTAATTGTTTAAAAAATGGCTTGAAAAAAGGGGCACGTAGATATTTTTGAAACGAATATAAATATGTTTACGGTTTTTCGATCAGACGTTTAGTTTGTTTATAACAATTGCAGAACCTTAAAACATAATGTAATTGTTTAAAAAATGGTTTTAAAAAACAAAAGAGACACATCTAGATATTTCGGAAAGGAATCCAAAGGTGTTTTCGGTTTTTCGATCGGAGGCTTAGTTTGTTTATAATTAATTACAAAAGTTTGAAATCCATAGATATAGGAAACTTCAGGATCGTGATTTTTTCTTGGTAGAAAATTAATCTTCTTGGTTCAAAAATAATATTTTTGGCTGAAAAATCAAGTACTTCATTAAAAATTCATTTTTTTATTTGAAAATGTCATTTTTAGTTCAAAATTGAATCGGTCTTTTCTAGTTGAAAATGCAATTACTTGTTTGAAAATTGAACTACTTTATTAATAATTCATTTTTCTGATCAGAGATTCTCCATTTTAGCTGAAAATTCATCTCTTTGGTTGAAAACTCAACTAATTTGTTGAAAATTCTTCTTCTAAATTGAAAATTGAACTATTTCATATTGGGTGACAATACTTTTTTTTTTAATTTCGTCTTTTTTGGTAAAAAATTAGGCTTCTCGGTTGGAAATTCATCTTTTATATACAAAAGTGGACTATTTAGTTGAATTTTTTGTTCAATTGAAAATCCTTTTTTTTTGTTGAAAATCAATGTTTCTAATTGATAATTAAACTATTTCATTTTTGATAAAAACTTGTCTTTTTTAGTTGAAAATTTAACTATTAAGTTGAAAATCGATGTATTTTATTTAAAATTATTTTTTTACTGATAAATGAACTATTTGGTTGAAATTTTTTTTTTTAATAATAGAGGAATAAATTCTTTTAAATAAAATTATTTTACGTACCATATTCCTAAGATTTTAAGTGGAAATATAATGCATTTCCAACAAAATAGTTGCATTTCTACAAATTTATAACTAAAAGTGATGAATTCTAAACCAAAAATAAAATATAATATTAGACTTTTCAAATAAAAAGAATTAAGTTTCAAACAAAAAGAAGTTAACTTTTAACTAAAAAAGATTTACTTTTCTAACAAAAAATGACTTTTTGATAAAATAGATGAATTTTCGACAAAATAGTAAAATCAAAAAAATAGTTGAACTTTTAACCAAACAGTAGAATTTTTAAACAAAAGAGATGAATTCTTAAACAAAAATATAATTGCAGATTTTCAAATTAAAAAGAATTAATTTTCAACAAAAAAAGAATGATCTTTTAACCAAAAGATGACTTTTTTTTAAAATAGTTGAATTTTCAATCAAAATAGATGAATTCTGAACCAAAAGGAAGAATTTTATATTCAAAAAGACAAACAAATTTTCAATAAAACAGCTAATTTCTGATCAACAAAATGATTTTATAACAAAATAATTAAATTTCAACCAAATATTTTATTTAAAAAAAAATTCAACTGAACATTAATTTAAAACCAAACAGTTGAACTTTCAATCAAAAGTGGCAAATTATAAAAAAAAAGGTTTGAATTTTAAACTAAATAGTAGAATTTTTAAGCAAAAGAGCTGAATTCTTAAACAAAAATATAATTGTAGATTTTTCAATCAAAAAGTATGAACTTTTAACCAAAAAGATTACTTTTCTATCAAAAGATGACTTTTTGACAAAATAGTTGAATTTTCAACAAAATAGTACAATTTTTAACCAAAAGAGATAAATTCTGAACCAAAACTGTAATAAAAGACTTTTCTAACATAACATAAATTTTCAATAAAACATATGAATTTTCGATAAAAAAAAGATGACTTTTACAAGATAATTCAATATTCAACAAAACAATCAAATTTTCAATAAGGTAATTGAAATTTTAACCAATTAATTAAATTTTTAACCTAAAAAGATGAATTTGAAACCAAATGGTCGAATTTCCATACAAAAAATTAAACTTTAACCAAAAGCAGTTGTATTTTCAACCCACAAACAAATTTTGCAATCCAAAAGAACGAATTTCATATTTTAAAAAATTTTCAACAAAATAGTTGAATTTTCAACAAAATAATTAAATAACGAATTAAAAAAAAAAGTTTAATTTTCATGCTACCAAAAATAGTGGGATTTTCTTATTGGCTTCTATTAGATCAGTTCGCATTTAATCGACAAAAAAACAAGCAAAAAGGTAAAAGAGTTAAATTTCTTAAAAACAGGGGAAAAAGAGTAATTCCTTAAAAAATGGGAAAAGGGAATACGGGAAACAGTGTGAAGTCTGGAAGTTGATGAAGGAAATTGAAAGATAGTTTTTTTTAAAATATTTATTATTATTGAGCAGTATACAAAGTTAATTTGTTACATAACAAGAGACATTACATCATTTGTTATCAACCGATAGCGTAAATTGGAAGCTTCATTATTGCAGATTGTAATGACTTTCCTCTTAGGTTCGACGAGCACGACTAAAATTAGGATCTGCTTTGTGAACAAATAATTATCTCGAAAGCTCATTCTCAGGTTTCAAAGTCTTTTAATTAAGGTATAAAGTGAATCTAGAATTTCTACATTGCAACGAGTCGAATAATTTACAATCTAGTTCATTCACAGAAAGCAATTCCCTCCTTTGTGCTTAAAATTAGCGATCCAAGAGCAGCTGTTCTTCGAACGAGTTGTCAGTGTAAAGGGAAAGGATCTCGTTTCAAAGAGAGTCAAATCTCTAGATGAGAGCTGCTTTTGAACAAGTATTGTCGACTCTCTGTACAATGAAGAATTTGATTTTGAGATCCACGTATTATTACAATTATCCAAAACTAGCTGTGAATTCGATCTCGAGTGTTTCCACTTTGTTTGTATTTATAATTATATGGTGCTCATTACACGAGCACTTTGCTTCCCGTTATAGCAAATGTATTTGCTTCCGCATAGAGGAAGCATTAGTTATTTTTTTCAATAATAGACAAACCAAAGTCTTCATTTTTATCAATTTAAAAACAGAAACTTACAAAGAATACAAAACTACAAAATGATACAAAAAATTTTTTAAATACAAAGACAAATCAAATTTTGTATTCGAAATGATAATTTTTCGAGCTGGAAAAGGGAACGGAAAAGTTCTGATCCCTTTCCCAGCTTTATGATTTCTTTACAAAAATTGTCAGAATTATTCTATTTGAAAATTTATGATCAAAAAGTCTTTTCTATTCATACGTCAACTTTGAATTATGTCGATGAAAAAAGCTTTTCTGTTTGAAAGAGATGATTCAAATATTATAAATGAGCATAACTTCCTCAATCTTCAATAAAGTATATTGATATTATAGATGAATCGATTTGCCTCGAATCGAGGAATCTTTTCCATTCGTGAATCAACTTTGAATTACGAGAATGCGAAAATTTTTACTATGAAAATCAATTTTAAAAATATATAAAATACCATAACTTCCCTACTCTTTAATAAAATGTATTAATATTGTAGGTCAATCGATTCGTCTCGAACCAAGGAATCTTTTATATTCTTGCATCAACTTTAAATTATGTTGAAGAAAGAAAGTTTTACTATAAAAAACCGTATTTCAAATATTGTGCATTTCCATAGCTTCCTTACTCTTGAATAAAATGTATTAATATTATAGGTCAATCGATTCGTCTCGAATCAACACATCTTTCCTGTTCTTGCATCAACTTTGAATTATGTTGATGCAAAAAGTTTTACTACAAAAAACCGATTTTCAAAATAGATAAATTACCATAACTTCCCTACTCTTTAATAAAATGTATTAATATTATAGGTGAATCGATTCGTCTCGAACCCAGGAATCTTTTATATTCTTGCATCAACTTTAAATTATATGAGAATGAGAACATTTTTACTATAAAAATCGATTTTAAAAATATATAAATTACCATAACTTCCCTACTATTTAATAAAATGTATTAATATTATAGGTCAATCGATT
>CAKNYM010051987.1:157570-169611 GCA_932195095.1 Andricus curvator
TCAACTTTGAATTATGTTAATGCAAAAAGTTTTACTATAAAAAACCGTATTTTCAAATATTATGCATTACCAAAGCTTCCTTACTCTTTAATCAAATGTATCAATTTTATAGGTCAATCGATTCATCTCGACCAGACACATCTTTTCTATTCTCGCATCAACTTTAACTTATGAGAATGAGACAATTTTTACTATAAAAATCGATTTTAAAAATATATAAATTACCATAACTTCCATAATCTTCAATAAAGTGCATTAATATAATAGGTCAAACGATTCGTCTCGAACCAAGGAATCTTTTATATTCTTGAATCAAGTTTGAATTATGTTATTGAAAAAAGTTTCACTATAAAAAACCTTATTTTCAAATATTATGCATTACCATAGCTTCCTTACTCTTCAATAAAATGTATGCATATTATAGGTCAATCGATTCGACTTGAATCAACACAACTTTTCTATTCTTGCATCAACTTGAAATTATGAGAATGAGCAAATTTTTACTATAAAAATCGTTTTTTAATATAATATGAATGACCATAACTTCCTTACTCTTTGATAAAATGTATTAATATTATAGGTCAATCGATTCGTCTCGAACCAAGGAATCTTTTATATTCTTGCATCAACTTTGAATTATGTTGAAGAAAAAATTGTCACTATAAAAAACCGTATTTTCTAATATTATGCATTACCATAGCTTTCTTACTTTTTAATCAAATGTATCAATTTTATAGGTCAATCGATTCATCTCGAATAGACATACCTTTTATATTCTCGCATCAACTTTAAATTATGAGAATGATGAAATTTTTACTATAAAAATCGATTTTAAAAATATATAAATTACTATGACTTCCATACTCTTCAATAAAATGTATTAATATTGTAGGTCAATCGATTCGCCTCGAACCAAAGAATCTTTTATATTCTTGAATCAAGTTTGAATTATGTTAGTGAAAAAAGTTTCACTATAAAAAACCTTATTTTCAAATATTATGCATTACCATAGCTTTCTTACTCTTCAATAAAATGTATGAATATTATAGGTCAATCGATTCGTCTTGAATCAACACAACTTTTCCATTCTTGCATCAACTTTAAATTATGTTAATGAAAAAAGTTTTACTATAAAAAACCAATTTTCAAAATATATAAATTACCATAACTTCCCTACTCTTGAATCAAATGTATTAATATTATAGGTCAATCGATTCGTCTCGAACCAAGGAATCTTTTATATTCGTGCATCAACTTTGAATTATGCGAATGAAAAAAATTTGTACTTTAAAAAACCGATTTTTAAAATATTACTGAGTGCTAAAAAAATGCAATAAATATTTTTAGAATTTGAAAATTTTGAAAAATAGTAGCAAAATAGTTCCATGCAATTTTTCAGATATTAAATCGACTAAAAATTAGCCTTGCCTTTGAAAAGCGATAGCGTCGTTCAGAGTGAAGATAAAAATATTTATAAAAAACTGTTTGAAAGCTCATTTAATTTTGCGTTAAATGAGCCATAGTTCAACTAATTTGTCCTTTCGGATATTAAATAATCACGTAAGAAAGACAAAAATGAAAATTGCGATTTTTAAAGAATTTAGCATGCTCGCACAAAAAAATTATTGTTTCATGAATCCATCAAGATTTTTCAGTGTTTAATGACTCAAATAAAAGAAAAAATCCTCAAGAATACTTTCGTAAAATATCAAATTAATAAATTCATTTTTCTAGCTCCTATCAAGAGCTGAATTTGAAGTACGAAATTCCTTAAAAATCGGAATCTTATTTTTTGTCTTTCTCCCGCGATAATTCAATACCTACAAGGCCAAATTACTTCAAATAGAGCTCATTTGATGCAGAATTTAATAAGCTTTCAACCCATTTTTTATAAATATTTTTATCTTTATTGTGGACGGCGCTATAACCTTTCAAAGTCAAGGCTAATTGTTAATAGGTCACCCGGCTAGTGGTCCGATACTATCCGTCGGTAGAGTACATCTCCATAAAATCGCGTGAAATCCTTTGGAGTCTTTTTAGATACCCTAAAAGCTTTAAAATCCGCTGAAATCCTTTAAAAGCCCCTAAAATCTGTGGAAATTCTTCAAAAATTCCTAGAAAACTTATCAATATTTTTAAATCCGTTGAAATCTTATAATTCTTTTTAAAATCCTATGAATCCCTTAGATATGGTGAAATCGCTTAAAATCGCTGAAATCCGTAGAAATCTTTAGAAAACTCTAGACGTCCGTTAAAATTGAATTTCATTTTTCCCTGAAGTTATTTAGGAATCCCTAAAAATCTTTGAAATGTCATTGATATCCTGGATAACTTCTTAAAATACTTTAAAATTTTCTGAATTTCCACGAAATTCTTTAAAACCCTTAAAAATATTGAAACTTCGTTCAATTCCTTGAAAATTTCTAAATTACCCGAAACCTCTTAAAATAATTTAAGAACTTTAAAATTCTGTGAAAAACATTCAAATTTTTTAAATCTTTATAACGTCCTTGGGGAACCTATTAAATCGAGTTATTCTATTAAAATCCCTACAAATCACTTGAAATATTTTAAAATCTCGTAAATTATCTTGAAATTTGTAATGTACCTTAGAAGTTCTTCAAAATTTTCAAAACTTTGAAACCCGATAAAATCCCTTGAAATCCCTGAAATCAGTTAAAGCCATTTAAATCACAATGAAATCTATTGAAAGGACCCCGCACCAAATGTACAGAAAAAAGCCTTATGATAAAAAATTCTAAAAAAAATTTTTTCTTGTATTTTCGAACCTGCAAACTAAAAATTCGAAAGAAAAATGTCAGAAAGATGGACAGTTTTTAGACAAACACTTGTCCAAAGTTTCGATTTTTACATGTATTTTAATGGAAAAATGCTTATTTTAGCAAAATGTTTTTTTTTCCTGAAAAACGCTATGATAGATTTGACTAAAACTTTTATATGTTGACGATCAGGCGTACCGAATCAAAAGATTCATACCCACGAACTAGAAATATTAACGATTCTTTGGGTATACAGCATGTTTTTGGGGGTGTCTTTGTACCCTAAACATGCAAGTAACATATGTAAATAATCATTTCTTAGCAACTAAAATAAATAGAGATTTTTATTCATCTTCTACGGCATGAAACGACTTTTCAATAAGTGGAGTAAGCGTACATAGCAAGAATATGTTTTGACTTAATTTTAGGGGATGTTTTACCATCCCTTAAACAATGAGTCTGAAGTTCCTAACGCATTAATCAATAACGAAAAATAATTTTATTTTTAAATGCATGAAAGCTGATATTTTATGACAGAAAATAGTCGCGTACAACCCTAAAAACTTCTTAAAGCACTTTCAACCCCTCATCAGATATAAAACTCACCCAAGCTACCCCTAAATATTTTTAAAATTCAACAAAACCAACCTAATTCATAAATCCGCCCAGTTTTTGCTGATAATAATTTCAATTGATGCCAAAAGGGCACACATAAAGTCTCAACCCTTCAGCACATGTAGAACTCACCCCAGCCACCCCCGAATATTTTTAAAGTTCAATAAAATCACCCTAATTCAAAAATACGCCAGGTTTTTCTGATAATGTTTTCAGTTGATGCCAAAGGGAGAAAAAAGTTTTTCAATTCCTCAGCACATATAGAACTCACCCCAGTCACCCCTAAATATTTTTAAAATTCAATACAATCACCCTAATTTCAAAGTACACCAAGATTTTTCTGAAAATGTTTTCAGTTGATGCCAAATGGGCAAAAAAATATTTCAAACCTCAACACGTATAGAACTCACCCCAGTCACCCCTAAATATTTTTAAAATTCAATATAAACCGCTCAATTCCAAAATAATCCAGGATTTTGATGATAATTTTTTCAATTGATGCGAACGGTTCACAAAAAAAGTCTCAACACCTCAATACATGTGGAACTCATCCAAATCTAAATATTTTTAAATATTTTAAAAATTCAATAAATTCAAAAAGGTAAGAAGAAAGGACAGTTTCCAGATACGCACTTATCAAAGTTCCAATTTTTACATGTATTTTAATGGAAAATGATCATTTTAGTTTTGGCATTTTAGATTTGGCATCAACTGAAAACATTTTCAGAAAAACCTGGCGTATTTTTGAATTAGGGTGATTTTATTGAACTTTCAAAATATTCGGGGGTGGCTGGGGTGAGTTCTACATGTTCTAAAGGGTTGAGACTTTATGCGTGCCCCTTTGGCGTCAATTGAAATTATTATCAGCAAAAACTGGGCGGATTTTTGAATTAGGTTGGTTTTGTTGAATTTTAAAAATATTTAGGGGTAGCTTGGGTGAGTTTTATATCTGATGAGGGGTTGGAAATGCTTTAAGAAGTTTTTAGGGTTGTACACAACTATTTTCTGTCATAAAATATCAGCTTTCATGCATTTAAAAATAAAATTATTTTTCGTTATTGATTAATGCGTTAGGAACTTCAGACTCATTGTTTAAGGGATGGTAAAACATCCCCTAAAATTAAGTCAAAACATATTCTTGCTATGTACGCTTACTCCACTTATTAAAAAGTCGTTTCATGCCGTAGAAGATGAATAAAAATCTCTATTTATTTTAGTTACTAAGAAATTATTATTTACACATGTTACTTGGACGTTTAGGGTACAAAAACACCCCCAAAAACATGCTGTATACCCAAAGAATCGTTAATATTTCTAGTTCTTGGGTATGAATCTTTTGATTGGGTACGCCTGATCGTCAAAATATAAAAGTTTTAGTCAAATCTATCATAGCGTTTTTGAGGAAAAAAAACATTTTGCTAAAATAAGCATTTTTCCATTAAAATACATGTAAAAATCGAAACTTTGGACAAGTGTTTGTCTAAAAACGGTCCATCTTTCTGACATTTTTCTTTCGAATTTTTAGTTTGCAGGTTCGAAAATACAAGAAAAAATTTTTTTTAGAATTTTTTATCATAAGGCTTTTTTCTGTACATTTGGTGCGGGGTCCTTTGTGAAACCTCGTAAATTTTTTTTAGAAATCCCTTGAAATGTTATGAAATTAAAAAAAAATTTAAATCCTCTGAAATCTTTCAAAATTTCGATTTTGGAAATGCATTAGTGTTTTTTTCGAAATAGCAGCAAACTACTTGCACCGTTAAAAACCGTGTCAAAGTGTCAATAGTGGAAATATACTGGAAAAAATGGCTATTGACACAATAAAAAAATGCTATTGGGCCAACAACTTTCGTTTATAAGCAGATCTTTTATTAATCGCTATTGAACCAAAATTAATCAATTAATTCCTCCTTCAATGAATATTCATTTAAATCAATAAAAGATTTATTTTTTGACAAAGCCTATTGGTTCAATAGCAGTTTTTTTTCTCAAAGTAGAAAACTTGCGAGACGATATCGTGAATCATTGAAATTCAGAAGATTTGCGTCACCTTGTTAAATTTGAAATTTCTACCACGTCTCTCTGACTCGTCACGTGTGCAACGCATGCCGTGCAAAACGCAATATGTCACCTGCCACCTAACGGGCAACGATATCGATCCATCTAAAAGCTCTAACGGCGCTTTTAATCTTTTATGCAATGTCCTATTCTGCGAAAGCATTCCATAAAAATTTTCCAACCGATAATAAATTTCTTTTCAGTTCTTTTTTTACCAACCTGATAAATATTTTATTTAAACAAATTCCAGTTTAATCAACATTTATTTTATTTATTGGAATCAAATACCAGGGCGTCTACTCAAATCCTTAAAAAAATAACCCGGACATTTTCAGGTTTTACTAGGTATCTCAAGAGTTGGAATATGTATACAATTTCACACGAGTTTGTTATAAATAACGTTTTTTTCAGTCCTTTTAAAAATAGTGAATTTGTTCCTAAATATATTAAATTCAATTTGAAAAGCTTGACATTCTTAAGAATTTTAAGTAAAAATATTGCATTTTCAACAAGATAGATGAATTTTCAACTAAAAAAGATAAATTTACAACAAAATAATTAAATTTTCAACTAAGAAAGATAAGCTTGCAATCAAGATGGAATAGTTACATTTTCAGTTAAAACGATTAATTTTTAACAAAAAACGAATTTTCATCAACATAGTTAAATTTTTAATCAAAATGGTGAATTTTCAACTAAAATGATAAATCTTCAACTAAATAGTTGAATTTTAAACAAAAAAGACGAAATTTTAACTAAAACGATGAATCATTAACTGGAATAATTGAATTTTCAATAAAATACATGAATTTTCAACTAAAAAATTTAATTGTTCAACCAAAGTAACAAATTTTCAACTAAAATGATGGAATAATCAGCTGGATTAGTTCAATTTTCAGTAAAAAAAAAATTAAAAAAGATACATTTTCAACCAACAATTGAATTTTTGAACTTTTAGTTAAAAAACTTAATTTTCAAGGAAAGATATGAATTTTCTACTAAAATGATGGAATATTCAACTGAATTGTTTAAATTTTCAGTTAAAAAATTACTTTTTGATCAAAAAAAAAATAAATTTTCAACAAAAAAATTAAATTTTCAACTAAGAAAAATAAGTTTGCAATCAAAACGGAATAGTTAAATTTTCAGTTAAAAAGATTAATTTTTAAGCAAAAACAAAAACGAATTTTTATGAAAATAGTTAAATTTTCAAATAAAGTGATGAATTCTAAACTAAAATGAAGAACCATTAACTGGAATAATTGAATTTTCAATAAAATACATGAACTTTTAACTGAAAAATAAGAATTTTCAACCAAAGAAACGAATTTTCAACTAAAGTGATGGAAGATTCAAGCGGGTTAGTTCAATTTTCAGTAACAAAAAATTAAGAAAGATAAATTTTGAACCAAAAATTACATTCTTGAATTTTAAATTGAAAAGCTTAATTTTCAACAAAGGATATGAATTTTCTACTGAAATGACGGGTTATTCAACTGGATTGTTTAAACTTTCAGTTAAAAAATTAATTTTCAATCGAAAAAATGCATTTTCAACAAAATAGTTAAATTTTCAATTAAAAAAATTAATATTTCCATACAAAAAAGAATTTTCAACAAAATAGTTCAATTTTCAATGAAAAAGATTAACTTTCAATTAAAATTATGAATCTTAAACCAAAAAAATGTATCAGTTTTAATAAATTGTAATCAACAAAAAATGTGATGGTTGATATATCAACAACAAAATTTATTTAAATAAGGAAAACTCTTGAAATCAACCAAAAAGGACGAATTTTCAATAAACTATATAATAAATAATTTCCTACCAAAATAGTTGAATTTTCAGATTAAAAAAATTAATTTTCAGCCTAAAAACCACATTTTCGACAAAATAGTTAACTTTTTAGTTAAAAAATTAATATTTTCAACAAACAACCCAACATTTTCAACAAAAGAGTTTAAAATTCAACCAAGTAATTAAAATATCAACTAAAAAAAAATGAATTCTCAAAAAAAGCAGTTGATATTTCAACAAAAAAATATTTTTATTTTAAATAAAAACAGTTGCATTCAACCACACAAGATGAATTCTCAACGAAAAATATAATAGTAGATATATTAACCAAAAAATATTAAGAAAAAAAAATTGAATTTAACTAAAAAAGACGAAATTTCCAAATAATAATTTAATCCTCAAACAAAACAGATTAATTTTCAACCAAAAAATGTGAATTTCCTACCAAATTAGTTGAATTTTTAACCGAAAAGATTAATCTTCTACCAAAAAAGACGAATTTTCAAGAAAATACACGAATTTTTAACTAAAAGAGATAAATTTTCAACCAAATAGTTGAATTTTAAACAAAAATCGATCAATTTTTAACCCAAAATAGAATAGTTAAATTTAAAGTTAAAAAAAGTGACAAATATTCAACTAAACAGGTTAATCCAGTAATATAAAGCTAATTTTAAAAATTAAAAAACATTGTTATTATTTTTATATTACAATTTAAAGAATATTTTTTAAATGCTCTCGAAAAAATTCCCTAACTTTAAAAAAAATGAAAATTGAAAAGGTGTGAGATTACGAAATTTCTTTCGCTTTTATAATCGAAAAAATAAATAAAAATAATGTATTAACCAAATTGTTAAATTTTCAACCAAATATTTAAATATTCAACAAAAAAAGATAAATTTACAATTAAAAATAGAATAATTAAATTTTCAGTTAAAAAAATTAATTTTCAACCAAAATAATGAATCTTAAACCAAAAAATATTTTGTTAATAAAATCGTTAAATTTTCAACAAAAGACAATGAAAACAACAAAAAATAATGAATCTACAACAACAAAAAAATGTATTTTCCAAAGCATTGTTAAATTTCCAACCAAAGAGACGAATTCTTAACCAAGAAGATTAATGTAACGAATTTTTAACGAAATAGTTAAATCTATAATTTTATTTATAATCGAAAAAGAAATAAAAATAATTTATTAAATTATACGATTTTTTAATTCTATCGAGGATTTATTTTATGTTAATATTCGAGTTTATAAAAAGATTTTAATTTTCAACTAAAAAAGATTTTTCAGTCAAACGAGAAGAAAATTTCAACCAAATAGTTGAATTTTCAACTAAAAAAGATAAATTTACAATTAAAAATAGAATAGATAAATTTTCAGTTGAAAAAATTAATTTCCAACAAAAATGATGAATCTTACAAAAAATAAATTTTTTATATAATCGTTGAATTTTCAACAAAAGATATGACTTTTTAACTAAAATAATGAATCTACAACCAAAAAAATGTATTTTTAAGCATTGTTAAATTTCCAACCAAAGAGACGAATTCTCAACCAAGAAGATTAATGTAACGAATTTTTAACGAAATAGTTAAGTCTATAATTTTATTTATAATCCAAAAAGAAATAAAAATAATTTATTAAATTATACGATTGATCAATTCTATCGAGGATTTATTTTATGTTAATATTGAATTGACCTTCGTGGAAGGTTAAATTTCTACAGAGCCAAAGACAACAATTGCCGGGATACGCATAGTGCATACAAAAATGACGAGAATGTGAAAAATGGATAAGAGAAGATAAGTCTGCAAATATTTGAAGATTAGCTGCACGCTGTAGGATGATTTCGCGGTTGTGCAACCAAAGTTAACAGGATACAACCCAAGTCTTCAAGATCAAGTGAAGCCGAAAAAAAATAGTTAAAAATTAAAATTTTTCTTCAAGATAATGCATATTTAACTTAAAATTAAATTTAAATAATCAAGTCCTTTTGTTAGTAATAATGAGACGCATGGAAAATCCCAAAAAATAAAATTTCCGAATTGGAAAATTCCCGAATCAAAGGAAATTTTTTTTTAATGTTTAAACTTTTTCTCAATTATTGCTTGAATTTGAAATAAATATAATTGTATTAAAATTGTGTTAAAAGTAAAATTTAAAAACGGGTTGCGCCTCGAACAAAAAAATAAATTTCTGTCTAAATTTTCTCCGAATCTAATAACATTTCCCAATCAAACTTTGTAGGATTCAATTCAGCACTGATTTATCTCGAAGCTTTTTTTTTAACTAACAATTCGATTTTTGAAAACATTTTTAGTAGTTTTTTTTAATACTATGCACATTTTTAAACAAAATTTTTCATTCACAAGTATATTTTTTTCAACTATGTATTGTTAATTTACATTTTCATCAAAATAGTTCAATATAAATTAGTCAATCAAAGATATGAATTTTCAACTGAAATTATGAATCTTCAATAGGAATGGTTAAATTTTCAGTAAAAAACTTGAATTTTAAGAAAGAAGAATTTTTTCAACGGAAGAGATGAATTTTCAACTAAAATGATGAATTTTCCAATCAAAAAGACGAATTTTCACAAAAATAAAGAGTTTTCATTCAAGAAAGAAAAAAGTACATACCAATTGTTGAATTTTCAACCAAAGAGATGAACCAACCAAAAAAGTAAACTTTTAACAAAGTACGGGAACAGTTCAGTTTTAACTTAAAAAAAGATTAATTTCCAACAAACAAAAAAAAACATTAACCAAAGAGCTGAATTTTCAACGAAAAAGTTGAATTTTTTAGAACACAGTTCAATTTTCAGTAAAAAAAAATAATGACTACAAAGAAAAAATTGAATTTTAAACTGAAGAAGATTAACTTTGAACCAAAAATGGAACAGTTACATTTTCAATTGAAAAAAAAAAATTTAACAAAAAAAAGTAAATTTTCATCCAAATAGTTAAATTTTCAACCAAAAAGATGAACCTTTAACCAAAAAAGAAATTATTAACAAAGTAGTTCAACTTTTAACCAAGAAGTTGAATTTTAAATTAAAAATATCAGGTTTTAACAAAATAGTTAATCTTTCAACCGAAGGGATGAATTTTCAACTAAAATTATGAATCTTCAACCAAAATAGTTACATTTTAAGTTAAAAAAAATTAATTTCTAACAAAAAAAAAAACATTTTTAACTAAATAGATGAATTTTCAACTAAAATGGCGAACCTACAACAAAAAGTGATATTCTGAACAAAGTGGTTCAACCTTCAACCAAATAGTTAAATTTTCAAGCCAAAAAGATCAATTTTTTGAAAGAAAGTTGAATTTTCAACTCGAAAATGTAATAGTTGATATTTCAACCAAAAACGATGAAATTTCTACACAAATAGATGAATTTTAAAACAGAAGAAAAAAGAATTTCCAACAAAGAAGATTAATTGCCTAGCAAAAAAGACGAATTATAAAGAAAATACATAAATCAAACAAAAAGACGAATTTTCAAAACAAATATTTATAATTAATATTATTAATAAATAATATAATAATTAATATTAAAAATTAATATTATAATTTGCAAATGCAAATTATCAACAAAAAAGTTAATTTCCAACCCAGGAAGATTAATTTTCACCCAAAAAGTTGAATTTTTATCGAAAAAGATGAAATTTTTTACTCAAAAAGACAAATTAAACAAAAAATTGAATTTTCACCCAAAAAACATTTTGGCTGAATTTTGAAAATGAAGATATGAACTGTCAACTGAAAGTTAATTTTTTAATAAATTATTTGAATTTTTAATCCAAAATGAATTTTCAAAAAAACAGTTGAAGTTTCAATCAAAAGAATGACTTTTTAACAAAATTGTTTAATTTTAAACCAAATAATAAAATTTTGAACTAAAAATCTAATCTAAATTAGTAACAAGAATGTTATATCAGGGTGGTCGCAAAGACCAGAATCTTAATCTTGTAATATTTTTAACCCAGAATTTGTTATAAACAAAATAAAAAAATTTCAAATTTAAATTTAAAAATTTCGAATTCATTTTTGAAGGCATTCTGGTTAAAAGCACACATTTTTCCCTCACGTTTACTAACCAATAAAATTCCCTGACTTTTCCCTGATTTCCGGTTTTGCCTTGACTACTTTCGCCCTGTTTTGTCAAAAATAATTTAAAAAATAACAATTCACGTCTGCAGTTGAAATCAAATTTTCGCGAAATTGGTTACATCATTCCGGCATTTTCCTGAAAATGGCAGCTGGCGCTGCCGAGTGAGGATCGATCCAGACATTGCGTCACTCTCAATTTCGTAACAGTGATAAAGTTTATTTTCAAGTAATAATTTGCAATAAAATAAACCAAAAAAAATAAAAATCGAGAAATAAGATTTTCAAGAAATTCTTCGAGAAATAACAATATTTACAATAACAATGATAAATAACAATTTTAATTAAATTGTTAAATTTTCAACCAAAGAGTTGAATTAAATAAAAAATCAACAAAATAGTTAAATTTGTAACCAAATAGTTCGACGAATTTTCAAGAAAGAAAATTAATTTTCTACCAAAAAAGACAAATTTTCAACAAAATAAACCAATTTTCAAACAAATAATTTAATTTTCGACTAAAGATGATTAATTTTCAGTAAAAAAATGTCAACTAAATAGCTGAAGTTTGAACCAGAGATGAATTTTCAACTAAAATAATGAATCTGCAATTCTGAAACCAAAGAATGAATGTTTAATAAAGTAGGTCAACTTTTAACAAACAAAAAAT
>CAKNYM010051987.1:169711-193285 GCA_932195095.1 Andricus curvator
GTTTAATAAAGTAGGTCAACTTTTAACAAACAAAAAATAATTAGTAATTTAATTTTCTATCAAAGAGACGAATTTTCTAATCAAAAAGACGAATTTTCAACAAATAAAGATTTTTCAGCCAGGACAGGAAAAAATGTCAAAGAAATTGTTAAACATTCAAGCCAAAAGACAGCATTTTCAACCCGAAAATACAAATTTTCAACAAAAAAGTTCATTTTTAACCAACAAATTGCAGTTTTAATCAAAAGAGAGAAAATTTCCACCAACAGGCTTAGTTTCCTACCAATAAAAGACCAATTTTCGACTTAAAAAGATTAAATTTCAGCGAAAAAAATGGGAAAGTTATATTTCTAGGTTAAAAAATAAATTTTAAATGAAAAAAAGAAAATCAACAAAATATTTAAATTTTCAATCAAAGAGATCAACCCTCAAACAAACAAATTTTTAACAAAGTGGTTCAAGTTTTACCCAAGTAATTGAATTTTCAATTTTAAAAATATCAATTTTCAGCCAAAAATGAAATAGTTACGTTTTATTTTAAAAAATTATTTTTCAACCAAAAAAGGCATTTTTAACCAAAAAATATGAATTCTCAACAAATAATGTAATAGTAGATATTTCAAAGAAAAAGTATGACTTTTAAATAAAAATGGTTGAATTTGCAACCAAAGTAACTGGAATAGTTAAATTTTCATTTAAAAAAAATGTTTCTTAACAAAGTGGTTCAACCTTCAACCAAGTTAAACATTAATTTTTTTAACTGAAAATTTAAATATTACATTTTTGGTTGAAAATGTATCTTTTTTAGTTGAAAATTCAACTATTTGGTTGAAAATTCTTCTTGTTTGGTCAACTTTAACTGTTTTTTATTTAAAATAAAAAATATTTTTCAGCTCAAAAATCAACTATTACATGTTTCGTTGACAATTCATCTTTTTTTGGTATAAAATTAATCTTCTCAACTGAAAATTTAACAATTCCAGTAAATAATTCATCTCTTTTGGTAGAAATTTCATCTCTTTGGTTAAAAATCCAACTATTTTTGGTTAAGTTAATTCTGTTTGGTTGAAAAGTCTACTAATTTGCTTTGTTTGAAAATTCATCTTTTGTCGTTAAGAATTTAATTTTTTAGTTGAAAATCTAATTTTTTTGTTGAAAATTTAACAATTTTGTTAGAAAGTTATTCATTTTGGGTTGAAAATAAACTTTTTTGTTGAAAATTCATATTTGCGGGTTGAGCATTAAACTATTAGGTTTGAAACTCGTATTTTTTGGTTAATTACAACTGTTTTTGATTTAAAATAAAAATATTTTTTGATTGAGATATCAACTATTACATTTTTTGTTGAGAATTTATCTTTTTTGGTTAAAAATGCAACTACATGGTTTCAAGTTGAACTTTTTTCTTAAAAATTGTTTTCTTTGGTTTTTGTTTCAATATTCATCATGTGGATGAATTTCCCATCAAGAAAGATGAATTTCAAACCGAATAGTTGGATTTTCAACCAAAAATATGAATTGCCAATAAAAAATGGAATTAACCAAACTGTTGAATTTTCAAACAAAAATGCGAATATTCTGTAAAACAGTTGAATTTTCAAACCAAAAATGTAAATTAAAAAAAAAAGTTTTCTACCACAAAAGGCGAAAACATTTGGATTTTCAACCAAAAAGGTTTAAAGATTAACTTTCTACCAAAATTACGAATTTTTAACAAAATAGATGAATTTTCAAATAGTCACGCCCATATGGTACTTTTTCGGGCTCAAGGATACATCCATAAGACTTCAAAAAAATTTAAGCTATATTAAAAAAAATTCAAACCAATTGAAAGAAAAAATTAAAGATCAGAAAAGCTCCACTGATTTCCGTAAAATTGGAATAAATTTAAAGGAATTTAGGGTAAACGAGAAGAATTGAATGAAATTTTTAGTTAAAAAAATTATTTGTAAACCAAACATAAAAGTTTTCAACTAAAACAATGAATCTTTAACTGAAATAGTTCCATTTTCAAACAAAAAAATTAATTTTTACTGAAAAAAGATAAATTGTCAACCAAAACTTTAATGATTAAATTTCAAGTTAAAAAAATTAATGTTCAACCAAACAGATGAATTTTCAACAACAACTATGGAATTTTCAATTGGAATAAGTTAAATTTTCAGTTAAAAAAATTACTTTAAAAAAAACTAACTTTCAAAATAATAGTTACATTTTCAAACAAAGTGATGAATTTTCAAATAAAATTGTAAATATTTAACTGCAATAGTTGAATTTCAGACCAGAAAGATGAATTTCTAACTGAAATGATGAATCTTTAACTAGATTAATTGAATTTTTGACCAAAAAGATTAATTTTCAACCAAGAAGATTAATTGCTACCAAAAAAGGCGAATTTTCAACTAACAAAGATAATTTTTCAACCAAAAATTGAATAATTAAATTTTGAGTCAAAAATGAATGTTCAACCAAAGACATGAATTTTGAACTAAAATTATGAAATATTCAACTGGAATAATAGTTACATTTTCAGTTTAATAAAAATAATAATTTTCAACCAAAAAACATCCAAAGAAAAAACAAATTTTCAATCAAACAGCTCATTTTTCAACCACAGAAATGAATTTTTAATTAAAACGATGGATCTTTAACTAAAAAAAAATTAATTTTTAACAAAAGAGTTTAACTTTCAACCAAATAATTTTATTTCCAGCCTAAAAGATGAATTTTCAACTAAAATGATAAATATTTGACTGGAATACTTGAATTTTTAACTGAACAGAAGAATTTTTAAACAAGAAGATTAACTTTCAAAGAAAAATAAGATAATTTTCTACCAACAAATTTTCAATGAAAAAAGACAAATTTTTATCCAAATTGTGGAATTCCGAACTTGAAAATTGATGAATTGTCAACTAAAATTATGAATCTTCAACTAAAATGATAAATCTTCAACTGGAATTAGTTGAATTTTATGCCGAATAGATGAATTGTCAACCATAAAGATTAACTGTCTACAAAAAAAGATGAATTTTCCACAAAGTACATACATTTTCAAACAAATAGTTTAATTTTTAAATGCAAAATATCAATTTTCAACCAAATAGTTGAATTTACATCAAAAACTAAATAAATTGATTTTCAAGAAAGTAGTTACATTTTCAACCAGAGATGAATTTTAAATTAAAATGATGAATCTTCAACCAATCAAATTAATTTTTAACAAAAGTTTAACTTTTAACCCAGTAGTTGAATTTTTAACTGAAAAACGATGAATTCGCAACGAACAATGTAAATAAAATTTCTATTATAATTCAGAAATATTTCTTCTTTGAAATACTACTTCTACTCTGAAAACTGCTTGAAGTACTTTTATTACCTAAAATTTAGAAGAGGGAACTTTCAAATTCTAAATCCGAATTATAATTCCTTTAAAAAATCCCCATTCCATGTAAAAAAATCCCTGTTCCAAGTGAAATGATATTTCTTGAATTTTTCTATAATCAGAAGTAAATTCCCGGTTTTTAAATTAAATTCCCGGTCATTTCCCGGTTTTTTCCCTGTCAATAAAATTCCAGGTCGTTTCCCGGTCTTTTCCGGTTTCCCGGTCAAGTCGCCACCCTGAATACGCTAAAATATTGCAAATCCATTGAAATCCCATTAAATCACTGAAATCAATTAAAAATTACTTGCCATCTTTTAAAATAACCTAAAATATTTCAAATCCTTTAAAATCTTTTGAAATCCTTTAAAATTTTTTAAAGCTCTTAAAAAGGCCAAGGTATTTGAAAAAATACTATTTCAAATACTTTGATAATTTTATCAATTGATCCTTGATCTTTAAAAATCCCACAAAATATTTAAAATTCTTTGACGTCTTTTGAAATCCCTTGAAACTTTTGAAAGCTCTTGAAAATTCCTTAGAATTTTTAAAAATACCCTAAAATCTTTAAAATCCCTTCAGATTTTTTAACACTATTCAAAATTTTTCGGAATCTTCAAAAATACCATGAAATATAAAATATATATTGAACAGTAGACTAAATCTTGAAAATATGGTACTTTAGGGACCTCAACTGAATAATAATCCCGGGGTTTACTGTGCAAAAATCTGTTTTCTTTTTGAAATATAAAATGCGGAAATTATATCCTCACTCGTGGACGATGGATTCATCGAGACTTTTTCTGTGTCCGTTTCGTTAGCCCGAGAGAAATAATCGATGGGATTTTTTATTTATTTATTTTTGTTTTTGAGCAACATTAATTACCTGCGTCTGATCAACGGGATAATTACTGGCGAGTGATATATGTATCTGTGAGGTAATAATTTATCGTTAAGAATTTTCTCCGTGTGGGCAAAAAGTGAATAGAGTACGGAGAAGAAGCAGAGAGAGGGCGGGAAAGAAGTGTAAGGAAAGGGCAAAGGAAAAAAAAAGATAACCGGTATAGAATGGAGGTGCATGACCTTTCTACTGACACTTTCAAAAGCCAATCTTTCGTTCAGGTGATCGATGAGTTGTTTGCACTCGATCACATTCTTATTACACTTGGCCCTTTATAGTGTAGAAAGGAGCAAAAAATATATAGCAAGGAAAGTAATTTTTAAAGTTCCGCACTCATAAAAGACCATCATTGTTCCGCAATTCTGAGTAGGAAAAGAACAGAAATGAGCTCTGCAAATTGCTGGTTTGAAATCCAATGATAAATGGTTGAGAAATTACACTCAGACAAAAAATTTCCTTGAACCAAAACAACTGTTTTCTTGGATTTACAAAAAAAATTGTCTTAATCGAACAAATTTTGTTTCAGCAAAATATTTGATTGACCAAAAAAAGTTTTTTTGGTGAGTTAACTTAATACCTCATCTACCAAAACATTTGGTTGAAACAACAGAAAAATTTAGTTGGGTCTACCAAATATTTTTGTGTTCATATAATAACCAAATTCTAGGGTTGAACAAAAAAAAATTGCTGATTCAACAATTATATGATTCGAAATAGAAAATTGCCAAAATTATAAAATTTTCTGACAATTTTAAGTTCCCGATAGTTTATAATATTACCGAATTTTGCAAATCCCAAAATAAAATTGCAGACATTATAAAATTGCCGACACTGGAAAATTCCCGAATCTAAACAATTCAAAAATGGTTGAATAATAAAATAAAAGAATAATAAATATAAAAAAAGCTTCTTATTGGATGAACATATTTTTGTATTTCATTATTTGACAATTTTTCAGCTCTTTAGATTCGGGAATTTCCCTGTGTCAGCAATTTTATAGTGCCGGATATTTTATAATGTCGGCAATTTTATTTCGGAATTTAAAATTCGGTAATATCCGACTTCAAAGCCCAAACATACGGGAATATAATTCTTTTAAAATAAAATTAATGTAATATATGTTGAATTATATTTAAAACGCTGTAAATTTCGAAGATTTCAAGTCGAAATATATTGAATTTAAAAAAAAATGAATCTTCAAATAACAAAAAAAAAAAGAATTTTTCGCAACAGATGTAATAAATATTTGATATTTCAACAAAACAAGATTTTAATTTCAAATCAAAAACAATTAAAATTATAACAGAAAGAGATGAATTTTTAAACAAATTTTCTACAAAACAATTAAATTTTCAATCCGAAAATATGAATTCTCATCAAAGCAATTGAATTATCAACGCAAAAATATGAATTTTTAACAAAAAAAGGCAAATATTCTACCAAATAGTTTAATTTTTAACTAAGAAAGATCATTTTTTAACCAAGAACGGAATAATTAAATTTTCAGGGAAAAAAGAAGAATTTTCAAGTAAAATAGTGAATCTTGAATCAGAAAAAAACTTGTAACAAAAAATCTAATAGTTGATATTTCAACAAAAAAAAGGTTTTAATTTTGAATAAAAATAAATTAAATTCAACCAAAAAAAAAAAACAAATTTTCAACAAAATAGTTGAACTGTCAACCATAAGAGATAAATGTTTAAACAAAAATAAAAAGAATTTCCTATAAAATATTTAAAGTTTCTATCTGATAATATGAATTTTCAACAAAGCAATTGAATTTTAACCCGAAAATATGAATTTCCAACAGTTCGATTCTTAACCCAAAAATATTAATTTTGAAAAAAAGGCAAATTTTGAACCAAATAGTTTAATTTTTTAACTAAGAAAGATAAATTTTTAATCAAAAACGGAATAATTAAATTTTCAGTAAAAAAAAAGAAGAATTTTCAAATAAAATAATAAATCTTGGACCAGAAAAAAAACTTGTAACAAAAAATCTAACAGTTGATATTTCAACAAACAAAGGTTTTAATTTTAAATAAAAAGAAATTAAATTCAACAAAAAAAAAAAAAAATCAAAAAAATAGTTGAACTGTCAACCATAAGAGATAAATGATTAAACAAAAATAAAAAGAATTTGCTATAAAATATTTAAAGTTTCTATCTGATAATATGAATTGTCAACAAAGCAATTGAATTTTTAACCCGAAAACATGAATTTCCAACAGTTCAATTCTTAACCCAAAAATATGAATTTTGAAAAAAAAGGCAAATTTTGAACCAAATAGTTTACTTTAACTAAGAAAGATGAATTTTAAACAAAAATGGACTAAATACATTTTCAGTTGACGAAATAAAATTTTAAACAAACAAAAAAAAATTTCAACAACTAATTTAAATTTTCAGCCAAAAAGATGAATTTTCAAGTAAAATAATGAATCTTGAGCCAGAAAAAAGCTTTCAAAAACAAAATTTAATAGTGGATATTTCAACAAAAAAAGATTTTAGTTTTAAATAAAACGCAAATAAATTCAACCAAAGAAGACCAATTTTCAACAAAATAGTTGAATTGTCAACCAAAAGAGATAAATGTTTAAACAAAAATAAAACGAATTTGCTATAAAATATTTGAAGTTTCAATACGATAATATGAATTTTCAATAAATCAATTCAATTTTTAACCAAAAAATATACATGTCAAAAAATTACATTAATTTTTAACCAAATAATTGAATTTCTTACCAAATTGTAGAATTTTTAAGCCAAAAAGACGAATACTCTACAAAACAGTTGAATTTTCAACTAAATAGTTTAATTTTCAACTAAGAAAGATTAATTTTCAACCAAAAATGGAATAAATAAATTTTCAGTAAAAAAAAAATTGTTTGAAACTTTCAACAACTATTAGTCAAATTTTCAACATCAAAATATAAATTTTAAACAAGAAATATTATTTTTCTACCAAAATAGTTGAATTTTTAACTCCAATAATATAATTTTTAATTAAAAATATAATCGGCAGGAGGAAAAAAAAAGAAGTAGAAATAGGCAAATAAATTACTAACAAGAATATTAAATTATGGTAGCCGCAAACTTCATTTCCAAAATTCCCTAATATTTTCAACATTGAATAATTTATAAAAGAAAAAAAAAACAATTTCGAATTAAAATTTAAACATTTTTAATTTATTATCCTTGACAATTATTTAAAGTGCTTCTTATAGAAATTCCCTGAATTTTGCAAGATTCTTTGCAAAATCTCTGACTTTTCCCTGACTTTCCCTGACTAATAAAAGTTCCTGACTTTCCCCTAATTTCCAGGTTTTCGCTGACCGGCGCACCCCCCACGCAATTCCTCGGTGGTAGGAGGGGAGCCAACAGTTTAAGGTGGGTTCCGAACCACCATCCTAGGTCAAAGTGCTAGTTTTATTTTTTTTTGTCAGAGATTGTATGACAGAGAATAGATGTTCGAAGGACGATAAAGAGGTGTCATTAAACTGTCAATTACGTTTTGCTGGGTGAGAATTGACGTAATTTTTTTTTGACGAGACCCTCGCATTCGATAAAGGAACTAAAGGAAATATAAAATGCGAGGAAAAAAAATAAAAGTGGGGCTTATCAAGGGGAGCATGGTGCCATCATTGCAAGAAGCGTTTCCATCTAATTCTGGTTCCAAAACCGGTTTCGTAACTAATTCCAGAAGCGTTTCATAACTAAATCCAGATTATACGCTGACAGTCGAAGATGCTCCACCCGCAACTAAATTCATCATGTGTAACCCATTTACTTCTCAAGTTCGAATTATTTTTTTACAAAGTCTCAGAATATCATGGTTCTGAAGACAGATTGTTGCAAATTATAGGGTTCAAATTTCAAGTCTTCAAATGGGAAGGTTAAACTCTAAACTCATTTAGGATCAAATCCTTTTTTTTTATACAAAAGATTTGAAATAACAGAGATGGAACTCATTTCAAATTTTGCAGGTTCGACAAAAATGCCTTTTGCGTTTTTGTGATATCTTACATCATTTGCGGGAAAAACTAGAAAATTATATTTTCAGAAATAAAAAATTCTACCGGCTTAAAAAAGTGGTTTGCAATATTTTTTAAAAATTCTAAGGAAGGCATACTGTCCGCTTTATGCGGAATAAATTATTTTTCAGGCCTGTGGAATTATTTTCCCTCAAAATATAATTTTCGAATTATTTTTTAAGTCTATTTTTTAAATTATTTTTGAGTATTTTGTGTACTGATTTTTGCATTGATGTTAGGGTTTTGGCTAGGTGTATGTATATTTTTTTAGATGAAAATTGGTCTTTTTTGATTAAAAATAAATCAACTTTGTTGAAAATTAATTCTTTTTGTGGTAGATTATTCATTTTTGGTTGAAAATTCATCTTTTATAGTGGAAATTTCAAATATCTGTTTGAAAATTTGTCTTTTTGGATGAGAATTCATCTTTGTAGGTTGCAAATTGAACTGTTTAGTTAAAATTCACTTTTTTGTTTTGTTTAAAATACAAACTTACCTTTTTCGTTGAGAATTCATCTCTTTGTTGAAAATTCAACTGTTTTTGGTTGAAGTTTAATCTTTTCTGTTTAAAAATGAATCTTTGTAGGTAGAAAATTCCAGTATTTCGTTAAAAATTTAACAATTTTGTTAACAATTTTATTATTTTGTTGAAAATTCAAACATTTTTTTGGAAAGAAATTTTTTTTGTCGAAAATTCCAACCTTTTGTTGAAGATTCTTCTTTTTGGACAGAAAATTCATCGTTTTGGATTGAACATTCCTCATTTGAGTTGAAAATCAACAACTTGGTTGAAAACTCAACTATTTTGTTGAAAATTGAATTATTTTGTTGAAAATTAAACCTTTTTGTTAAAAAGTCATCTTTTTTTATAGAAAAATCAACTGTTTTTTAGAAAATTCGTCCTTCTGGATTGAACGTTCATCTTTTATGACAGAAAAGCCATCCCTTTTTGTTGAAATAAATAAATAAGTAAAATATTTTTAATAAAAATTTAAAATTCGATTTTATAAAAGAAATTTTCTTGGCATCAAAATTATTTAGCCCCTATAAAACTCACAGGATGTCTTTCTTATAGAAGGTCAAATTCAACAAAAAATATAATTTTCATTTTTTTTTCACATTATGTTTTAGGACTATTTTTGGAATTATTTTTGAGTATTTTTTGTACTGATTTTTGCATTGGTGTTAGGGTTTTGGCCAGGTGTATGTATATTTTTTTAGTTGAAAATTGGTCTTTTTTTATTAAAAATAAATCAACTTTGTTGAAAATTAATTCTTTTTGTGGCAGATTAAATCATTTTAGTTGAAAATTCATCTCTTTGGTCGAAAATTTGACTATTTTGTTGAAAATTTCTTTTTGTTTTAATAAAAATTAATTTTTTCTAATGAAAGTTTGACACATTTTGGTTGAATTTTCGTAGGTAGAAAATTCCAGTATTAGATTAAAAAGTTAACTATTTTGTTAAAAATTTAATTATTTGGTTGAAAATTTAAGTATTGTGTTGGAAATAAATTTTTTTTTGGTCGACAATTCCAATATTTTGTTGAAAATTCTTCATTTTAGTTGAAAATCAACAGCTTGGTTGAAAATGCATCTACTTTGTTGAAAATTTAATTATTTTGTTAAAAATTAAACTATTTTGTTAAAAAGTCATCTTTTTTGGTAGAAAAATCAACTTTTTATTTAGAAAATTCGTTCTTTTGGATTAAACGTTCATCTTTTATGGCAGAATAGCCATATTTTTTTGTTGAAATAAATAAATAAAACTTTTTTAATACAAATTTAAAATTAGATTTTATAACAAACAAAAAATATAATTTTCATATTTTCAAAAAAATCGTCAACATTTTCTTAATTTTGAATTTTTTCCAAACTGTCAAACGGACTTTTGAGGAGAATGGTAAAAATCTTTAGAAAATAAAATAGATTATTTGAATTAGATCAAAAAATATAAAATTTTATAGAAAAATTGGTCTTTTTGGAAAAATAGGCGCCAAAATTAAAATATTTGCAACTTCGTGGAATTTTTTTTAATTCGTAAATATACGTGCCACCTAATTTCCTAATTTAATTTTTTGAAACGATGCGATTTGAAAATTTAAATAAAAATTTACTAAGAATATAAGAGTTCCAAATATTCATAATAGGGTGGTCCAAATTTATACCTGTAAAAATTCGACTTTCGATTTTTGGTGATAAAACCCCCCCATTTTGTTCGTTCCCCGGAAAAAAAAATTCCGTCACATGGGGTTTTAAATGGGAAAAGCTCAATTTTCAAAAAAATGAAAAAAAGAAGTACTTTTTATACATTTTTTGTCAATTAAAGTATTGTCACCTCTTGAGGAGTATTTAAGGAATAATTTCCACCCAAAAGCTTTTAATTTTGACACACCTGAACCCCTTTAATTGTGACCGGAAAATGCCCCAAAAAATGCAAAATAGCAGTTTTCTATCAAATTCATGCTAAAGACGGTATTTTTAAAAAAAATTTCAACATGAATTAATTATTTTTAATCGATAATTGAGGAGCTTTAAAGTATATTTTAAATAATTTTAAATTGTTTAAAAATTTAGTATTTGTTTAAACAAATTTTTTTCCCCTGTAAATCGTGAAAAGTTATTATCTTTCGGAATAAATCGTACAAAGTTGATGAATGTCAAGAGTCGTAGTTCTTGTTTAACTTATTTGGTAATTATTTAAACAATTTTCATTTGTTTAAACAATTTTTTCTCCCTAAAATCGTAAAAAGTTATTATTTTCTGAAAATAATGACACAATTAAAGAATGTTGAAAGCAATACATTTTTGAAGGATGTTTGGTAATTATTTAAACAATTTTGATTTGTTTAAACAATTTTTTCCCCCTGTAAAGCGTGAAAAATTATTACTTTCTGGAATTAATGACACAATTAAAGGAATTTAAGAGTCAAATTTTTTTTCTACAGAATATTTAGCAATTTTCAAAATAATTTTTATTTGTTTGAACAATTTTTGTTTGTTTAAAAATTTTTTTCTCTGCAAATCGAGAAATTTTATTCTTTTCAGCAATTAATGACACAATTAACTTCTTTTTTCCATTTTTTTCAAAATCGAGCTTTTCCTATTTAAAACCCCATGTTAATTTCAAAAGCCCGAGGGCATGGGTTAACGTTGAAAAAAAAAATTACGGAATTTCTTTTTCCGGAAAACAAACAAAATGGGGAGGGTTTTATCGCCAAAAATCGAAAGTCGAATTTTTGGACCACCCTAATTCATAAACATTGAATTTTTTATTGATTAGAAGTTTTAAATTTTGCAGACCAGTAAAAGATTTTTGCGCTGAAAGAAATTCGAAAATGAAGGTAATTAGTTTCAATGTAATTTTTATTTTTTTGCAAAAACTACAGGGCTTGTTGACCTAAAAAAAAACAAAAAAAAACAAAACAAAAAATATCGCTCGCGTAGCAGTAAAAGGATTCAGGACACGTTAGATTTTGTCATTAGCTCGGAACGATCCATGGACACTTGAGATAGGTCAGGTTTTCTCGGGCGAGTTGGCTCAGGATGAAAAATGATGTGGAGCTTCGATACACGCACGCGAGGGAAAATCTCTTTTCCTACCAATATACACCACTCGTGTGCTCTCAAAAAAAATAATTACTGCATCATCCAAATTAGATTTTTCATAACACAAAAAAGTGTTTAAAAAAATATTTAATCTTTCAAATTGTACAATCTGCATATTCCAAATTATTATGAGTGTCATCACCTAGGAAAAATGTGGCAAAAATCTGAAATTTACAGGACGTAATCTCTGTAATCTTATCTCTAATTTAAGCTAATAAAACTTAAAAAATCTTCACGGGTTCCCAAGATATGAGTAAAAACGTCCAAGCGCGCCTGCGTCGAGTTTCAGTCGGCGTAACCAGCGAGGCAGGAACTCGACGCAGACACGCTTGGACATATTTAGCGATATCTTGGGAACCCGTGAAGATTTTTTAAGTTTTGTTGGCTTAAATTAAAGACAAGATTTTTAAGAATGCGTCCTGTAAAAATCAGATTTTTTCTAGAATTTTCTTAGGTAACGACACACGTTGAAGTCGGGCTGCAAAATTCGAGAAATTGAATTTAAAAAAAAAAACATTTCACGTGATAAATCCTTTTCAAAAAGTCAGAAATATCTCTACTACGGCTCATTTAACGTGAAATTTCAGAAGCTTTCTGACCTCGTATTTTCAAAATCGCCTTGACGGTAGAGTTCTTAAATGCCCAAGAATTTATGTTGAGCAGCTCTCGAGAATATGCTCAGCATTTCAGCTTAAATACAGCATTTATAGAGCACTCAAGAGAATTTAAAGCATTTATTGTTTAAACAAATATATATCATAATTATCAGATATATTTTTACAAAACCATTCCAGAGTGAAATAAACCTATACTTTTTGTAAATTACAGAGTTTCTACAGGTCAGGTAATTTCAGAAAGTCAGGAAATGTCAGGGAAAACTTGACAGAGTTAGGATATTTTCGATAAACTAAAGTTCAAGTTAATTTTATTATTATGGTTAAAAATCGCAACCATTTGGTTGAAAATTAATCAGTTTTGGTTGAGGATTCGAACTATTTTGTTGAAAATTCATCTTTTTTAGTTGAATTCAGCTATTTTTGGTATAAAATTAGAATCCTTTTTTGTTGAAATATCAAATATCACGTTTTTCATTGAGAATTCATCTTTTTTTTTGTTGAAAACTCAACTGCTTAGTTGAAAATGGAACTACTTTGTAAAAAAGTCATTTATTTGGTTGATTCGTCATTTTAGTTAAAAAAACTTTTTTTTTGTTCAAAATTTAATTATTTTGTTGAAAATTATGTTTTCTAGTTTAAAATTTGACTCGTACATGTTTGGTTCAAAATTTATCTTCATAAGTTGAAAATTCAAATATTTGGTTTAAAATTCCTGTATTTTATTGAAAATTTGAATTTCGCGGGAGAATATTTAATCTTCTTGGTGAAAAATTCATCTCTTTGGTTAAAAATTAAAATATTTGATTAAAAATTCATGTACTTTATTAAAATTTCATCTATTTTGGTAGAAAATTCATCTTATTGGTTGAAAATTAGTTTTTTTCTTATTTAGAATTCATTTTTTTTCACTGAAAAGGTGAATGATCCATTTTTTATCAAAAACTTATATTTTTAATAGAAATGTAATCTTCTTGAGTGAAAATTATACTATGCCGTTGAAAATTTACTTTAATTTTATTGAAAATTAATTTTTTTACTGAAAATTTAACTATTCTATTTTTAGTTGAAAATTTATATGTTTTAGGTGAAAATCCAATTATTTGTTGAACGTTCGACTTTTTTTGGTAGAAGAATACTCTCATTAGTTGAAACTTCATATTTTTGGTGAAAGATTCATTTCTTTGGTTGAAAATTTAACTATTTTGTTGAAAATTCGTTTCTTTTTTGGCTGAAAATTTATTTTACTGACTGAACATTTAACTATTTTATTTTTTCTAGAAAATTTATCTTTTTAGTTGAAAATTCATGTATTTGGTCAAATTTTTTTTTTTTTTTTAGTTGAAGATTCATAATTTTAGTTAATAATTCACTTAAACTATTCCATTTTTTGTGGAAAATTTACCTTTTTTGATAGAAATGTAACCTTTTTCGTTAAAAAATTATGTGTTTTGTAGAAAATTTAACTATTCTATTTTTTGTTGAGAATATTGATTTCCTTGGTTCAAAAAGAACTATTTAGTGGAAAATTCGTTTTTTTGTTGATAGAAAATCCATCTTTTAGGTTGAAAATTAATTAATTTTTTAATTTATTTAAAAATATATTTTTCTAATTGCAAATAGAAACATTTGTATCTTTGAATTGTGAATTTGCCTTTTTGAGATTAAAATTTATATATTTTATTGAAACTTTTTTTTGTAGAAAATTCAATTAAAATTGAATTATATTGTTGAGAATTTATTTGTTTTTATTGAAAATTGATTTTTTTAACTTAAAATTTGATTCTTCTATTTTTGGTTGAGGAATCATTTTTTTCATGAAAAAAAAAAACAATTTTGTTAACAAAATTTTTTTTTTGGCTTGAAAATTCTACAATTTAATTGAAATTTTTTTCCTTCTTGACTAGAAAATTTTTCTTTGGTTGAAAATACAACTATTTTGTGGAACATTCCTCTTTTTGGTTTGAAAATTCTTCTCTTTTTGTAGAAATTTAATTTATTTTGGTTAAAAATGATAAAAAATAAAATGTTTAAGTTGAAAATTAATTGTTATGTAGGAAATTCTTATTTGGGCTCGAAAATTTAACAATATGGTAGACAATTCAATAATTTTGTAGCAAGGTCCACAAGTTGGTAGAAAACTTAAATATTTGGTCGAAAGTTGAACTACTTTGTTAAAAAACTCATTTTTATGGTTGAAAATTCATAATTCTAGCTAAAAATTAATTTCTTTAGTTCAAAATTTAATTATCTTGTTGAAAATTCGTTTTTTTTTGGCTGAAAATTATTTTTTACTGAAAATTTAACTATTACATTTCTTGTAGAAAATTCATCTTTGTTAGTTGAAAATTCAACTATTTGGTTGAAAATTCATATTTTTTGTTAGAAAAATAATCCTCTTGGTCGAAAACTAGTTGATGTATTTGGTTGAAAATTCTTCTTTTTTGGTAGAAAATCCATTTTTTTGGTTATAAATGCAACTGTTTGGTTGAAAATTATTCTGTTTTAGTTGAGAATTCAAGTATTTTGTTGAAAATTCGACTTTTTTGGTTAAATTAAACTGTTTTTGATTCAACATTAAAATATTTTTTGTTAAAATATCTATTACATTTTTTTAAAATTAATCTTCTGAGGTTGAAAAATCAACTCTTAACCTTCTTAAAAATTCATTTTTGGTATAAAGATTTATCATTTTAGTTGAAAGTTCACCTATTTGGTTGAAAATTAACTGTTTTGTACAAAGCTCGTCTTTCTGGCTTGAAAATTAAATATTTTGGATGAAGTTTTTTTTCTTTATTGTCTGAAAAACTTTTCTTGGTTGAAAATTGAACTCTTGTAGAAAATTTGTCTTCTTGATTTGAAAGTTTTTTTTTTTTTTAGAAATTTTATCTTTTTTTCAATTCAACTGTTTTTGATTTAAAATAAAAATCTTTTCGTGGTTAAAATATGAACTATTACATTTTTTGTTGAGAATTCATCTTATTTGCTTAGATATTCAACTAGGTAATTTATACACGGCCCCTTAAATCAGATTAGACCATTTAAAAGTTAAGCATTAAAACTTTATGAAAAGAAAACCTAACAATTCCACGTCATAAACGGTCATAATAAAACAATAAACAACTCCAAAATTAAATTAAGAATATATATTAAAACTTAAACAATTTTGAATTTGAAGTATTTTAAACTAACAATCTAAAATTAGTTATCCGAAGTAAATAACTTTTAAACTTGTATGAATGTCAAGAAAATTATTATTTAAATTATGTACAACTTATAATAATCGGGAATATAATCGGGGAGTATAATATTTTAGAATATTTGTGAATGTTTAGGAATACTTCGGAATATGTGGGAATATTTGGGAATATAAAGAATATCACGAATATCTGGGAATATTGAAAGAATATATAGGAATATTTAGTGAGTGTACCAGGAATATCGGAGTGGTCGACCCCTGGGTTAAGAATTCATTTGTTTGATCAAAAATGTATCTTTTTGACTTGAAAACACACTTAAAAAGTATTTAAAATATATTAAGAAACAAATTTTGGTTGCATTAATATGATTAATCTTCTAGATGTATGGTTGGTTTCATACCCAGAAGAATTTAGAAATTGGGATATTGTAGCAATCCTGATTAAGGCACTGTTTAATGCGAATAATATGTTTTCCATTACTTTGACTTCTTTTATCATTTAAATTAAGCGCCCTTTCCAATTAGAAGCGATACATTTTCCCGCGAAATCTACACTGTTAGAAAAATCTGTACTAAATTTAGTATACATGTAATGGAAGAAAGAATGCACAACATGAAATTAAATGTGTGCCTTCGTGCTATAAGATTCTGTCCAATGTAATCTTAAGTAGACTAACTGCTGTTGCCGAGGAAATCATTGGGGAGTACCAGTGTGGATTCCGCCGAAACCGATCTACAAGCGATCAAATGTTCACAATTAGACAATTGTTAGAAAAGAAATGGGAATTTAATGAAGTAGTACATCAGCTATTTATCGATTTCAAAAAAGCTTACGACTCTATTATACGCGCACGAATGTACTGGATCCTAGAGTTCTTGGGTGTTCCAAGAAAATTAGTTAGACTTATCGAAATTTGCTTAAGCGGCAGTAGGGGTAGAATACGTGTAAACGGAAGTTTATCTTAAGAGTTTTCGATCCGTGATGGCCTGAAACAGGGCGATGCACTTTCGTGCGCCCTTTTCAACTTAGTTTTAGAATACGTGGTCAGACAAGCACAAGCGAATACGACGGGTGCTACCCTCAATGTTATAATACAAATTCTTGGGTATGCGGATGATCTCGACTTACTAGGGGATCATAAAGAAACCGTAGCTAAAAATGCAGAAATCTTGATCACAAAAGCCAAAGATATTGGTTTGGAAGTTAGCGAATCGAATAACTAACGAAAATAACATTAAAACGGAAATCAACGCGCGGCTGCACGCTGCCAATGGGTGCTATTATGCAGCAAACACGCTACTAAAATCGCGATTGCTATCTAGAAACATCAAAGTAAGAATTTACAAAACGATAATAATGCAGATCTTCATGTACGGGTGTGAAACGTGGGCGCTGACGAAGGGAGTGGAGAATAGGTTTAAAGTTTTCGAAAATAAAGTACTTAGAAAAATCTATGGTCCAAAGAGGGATGAAGAGACTGGTGAATGGAGAAAACTGCATAATGATGAGCTGCATGCTCTCTATGGGTCAGCAAATATTAATAGAGTAATGAAAGCGCGTAAATTAAGATGGGTGGGGCATGTAGCAAGAATGGGCAATGAAAGAACAGTGGCGCAAGTTTTAAGAGGGAAACCGACTTGTAAGAGACCTCTAGGCAGACCGAGAAACAGATGGGAGAAAAATGTAAGGGATGATCTAAAAGAACTAGGACATGATTACTTAAACTGGATGGAGGATGCACAGGATAGAGATGCGTGGCGGTTTCGGGTAGATGAGGCAATGAACTTTCGAGTTCGAATTGCTAATCGATAATAATAATAATAATACCGGCATACAGTAAATTTAGTATATTTATACTGAATTTAGTACACGCGTATACTAAATTTCATATATGCGTATACCAAATCTAGTACAGATTTTCCTAACAATATAACTAATGCAATTACTATTAATAAAAATAGAAAATACGATTTTTTAAATCCTAATTCAAAATGCTCATAAATGCTCTTTAAATTCTCAAAGCACATAAAGGTCGAGCATATTCTCATGCTCGTGAGAATTTCTCCGAGCACTTAAACTCTTGAGAACACTACTTGACGGTAGTGCATCTGCCAAATTTTGATGAAAAAACATGAAAATTGTATCGCCTGATGAGAATATTCAAGAACAATAAAAGGAGAGATTGGATTTGAAAGCCTTCGAATGCCGCAGCATCCATAAATTCAAAAGCCTTCACAATTTAAAGAAGTCTCCCAGTCACAAAACGTTTTTCTTCTAAGTGGTTCCAGTTTTTGCCCGAGGAATAATGATTGCAGTGAAATTGAGAGTACAATAGAACGAGGAGCGTTTCTCGAGATTATCTATGGCGAATATTGCCGCAGGTTTTCTCGCGAGATAGGAAATAAAATAGAGGTGATAGTTCAGGAACGAGAAGAAAAGAAAAAAGAAACTGCCACAAGGAGGAAGTAATTTCTTCAGTCTCCAGTTGACCATTTTCAGTCTCCACTACTTTTAGTATGACTATCAAGTGAACCCCACTTTTCTAGCAACGTTCACGAGTCTACCAACCGTTATAATACACTCTCAGACTATTATTACAGTAATCATAAAACACAGTACGTGTGTGTGTTTGTGTCGAACCTGGCCTACATTTACTGATACAAGATCATTACTCAGAAAACGTCGATACTGGCCTTCCCAGTTGTCTTTAAAAAAAAACGTGAATGATTGAGGATTATAGAAATTAATCGACACTGGACGGAAAAAGAAAAATATCGGTACAATATTGAATTCAATACGAAACGCTTAAACTTCCTAAGATTTCAAGTCGAAATATATTGCATTTTAAAAAAAAAGTTGAATTTTTAACAAAAAATATCTATTTTCTATCAAATGGTCGAAATTTTAGATTAGATTTTTTAGATTAGATTAGATTTTTAAACAAATAGTTGAATCTTCAAACCAAGCAGACCAATTTTTTGCAAGACAGTAGAAATTTTAACTAAGAACTTTTCTACTAAAAATGATGAATTTTCAATCAAGAAGGACGAATATTCAACAAACAGACTAAGTTTCGACCAAAAATGATTCATTTTTAACCAAATAGTTGCATTTTTAACTAAATAATTAAATTTTCTAAAAAATAGTGGAATTTTAACAAAATGGATGAATTTTCAACAAAAGAAGAATTTTTTTACAAAATAGTTGAATTTTCAAACTGCAAAGATGTATTTTCAACTAAATAGTTTAAGTCTCAAGTAAAAAAGGAAAAACGTTTCACCAAATAGTTGAATTTTCAAACAAAAGTGACAAATTTTCAACAAAATACTTGAATTTTTAACAAAACAGTTCATCATTGAATTTTTTTTCATATTTAATTTTAATTAATTAAAAAATTCAGTATTTTAAACCAAATAATTGAAGTTGCAAATTAAAAATGGCGAATTTTTAAATAAAAGGGACAAATTTTGAACAAAATACTTCATATTTTAACCAAATGGTTAATTTTTCAACAAAATAATTAAATTTTCTACAAAATATTTGAATTTTGAACTTAACGGTTAAATTTTTAAACCACAAAGACGTATTTCGACTTAAATAGTTGAAGAGTCAACCAAAAAAGATCCACAAAATAGTTGAATTTTTAACCAAATAATTGAATTTTCAACCTACAAAAATCTATTTTTAACCCAATAGTTGAAGTTTCAACTAAAAAAGTTACATTTATAACCAAATAGTTGAAGTTTCAAATAAAAAATATAAATTTTCAACCAAATATGAAATAGTTGATATTTGAACCAAAAAACATTTTTATTTTTAATTCAATATAGTGCAATTCAACCAAAAAAGATGAATTTTCAACCCAAAAATGACGAATTATCCACTGAAATTATAATTGTTGACACTCCAACCAAAATATATTTTAATTTTAAATAAAAAAACAGTTTGATTCAAAGAAAAAAGAGAACATTTGCAATAAAATACATCAACTTTCAGTCAAGTTGTTAAATTTTTAACTAAAAAAAAAAATTCTCAACGAAAGATGTAATAGTTCATATTTCAACCAAAAAAAATTTAGTTTTGAATCAAAAACAGTTAAATTCGTCCAAAAAGACGAATTTTTAACAACATACATCAATTTTCAACCAAATAGTTGAATTTTCAATTTTAAAATATTCTTTCTATCCAAAAAACGAATTTTCAACAAAATAGTGCAATTTTAGACCAAAGAGCTGAATCTTAACAAATTAATTTTTAACAAAGTAGTTCAACTTTTAACCAAGAAGTTGAATTTCCAACCAATAAAGATACATTTTCCACCATGAAGATTAATTTTCACCATGAAAAAAACTTTTTTAACCAATCAGTTGTATTTACAACTAGATAGCTGAACTATTAAGAAAAAGAGATGCATTTTTTACACAACAATTAAATTTTCAACCCAAAAATATTAATTTGGAACAAAAAAGGTCATACCAAATAGTTAAATTTACAAATAAATAGTTCAACTTTTCAACAAAATAGTTGAATTTTCTACCAAAATAGTTGAATCAACAACCAAAGCAGATTAAGTTTCTGTCAAAATATTTTTTTTTAACCAAAAAAGATTAAATTTCTACCAAAAAAGATTAAATTTCTACCAAAAAAGATGAATTTTCAAACAACAAAAAAACGAGTTTTCAACAAAATAATCAAATTTCAACCAAAGAGATGGATCTTCAACAACAAAATTAATTGTTAACAAAGTATTTCTACTTTCAACCAAGTAGTTGAATTTCAACAAAAAAAGATGAAAGATAACAGTTGATATTTCAATTAAAAATTATTTTAATTGTAATTTTAAACAAACTAATTGAATTATCAAGTAAATGGCCGAATTTTCAAACAAAAAAGTTTATTTGCCACCAAGTAAGATGAATTTTCTACCAAAAATATGAATTTTTAATCCAAAAGGATGAATTTTCTATCCAAATTTTTGGCTTAAATTTCAACAAAAAATAGTTGTATTTTCTCATTTTAATGAATTCAGTGTACAATCAAGAAGAAAAGCGAGAAGATTCTTTAAAGAAAGAAAAATAAGAGGAATTCTTTAGGTAATCAAATTCAGATAACTTGAAATCTGAAACCTTCTAAACCCGAAGGATTTAAAATCCAGCTTTCACTGTAGTAAAAAATTAAAAATGCAACTTTTTTGACATTCGTAACTTCCTTTGTGGATAGCTTCTAAATAGATGTTTCTGATTTCTAACTCAATTTCTTTTGAAATTTTTCCTTTTACATCCATTTTTTTCAATTTGAAATAAAGTTGGAATAAAAGCCGTGTTTTTGCGAAATATGAGTACAACTGAAAATAAATGACAATTTTTTTTCACATAAAAAAATAAGGGAAGGATCAAAAATTGAGTTTCATAAAATACATGTTCGCCCCTCTGGGGTTTATTGTTTCCTTTCCTGCATTTTTGAAACAAAGGCTACGTTTCCTGGATATAAAAACTTTTTTATTTCACGTGACACTTGCAGATTTCTCATTAACGTTTTATATACTATACAATACATAGAAGTGATTTTTGCATATGCATGTGGAGTATTAAATATTTGAGAAGAAAAATAATAATTGTCATTTTTAAATTTGAAAGCTTTGAAACAAAAGGCTTTACAATTTTTACCTTTTGAAATTAGAGGACTCCACATTTTTATTTATGGTCTTAAAAACTTTAAATTTTTGTACTTGTGAACTCAAAGGCTTCAAAATAATTATGGAGAACAAAAATGACTCCATTTCCGATTGCTCAATCAACTAACAGAGTGATCGAAATTTCGACTGATATGATCAAGATCTACCGGATGTGAAAGGTGTGGAAGTAATGGCAAAAATATGAAATTCGCAGGACGTAATCGCTGTAATCTTATCATCAATTTAAGCTAATAAAACTTTAAAAATCTTAACGGGTTCTCGAGATATCACTAAAAATGTCCAAGCGTGTACGACCAAGCTTCGACGGCGTGGCGTCGCTCATATGTGAGTGGCGCAGCGTATCCAGTAGCGTAGAGGTGGAGGGGATACACAGAAGTAAGCGAGGAGTCCGAGAGTGGTATCCGCCTTCTCTTTCCAACCTATGTATCCCCTCCACCTCTAAGGCACTGGATACGCCACGCCAATCACGTATAAGCGACGCCACGCCGCCGAAGCTTGGTCGGTGGAACTGTACTCACTGCTGTCGACCAGCCTCGCTGGTTACGCCGATTGAAACTTGACGCGGACACGCTTGGACATTTTTAGTCATATCTTGGAAACCCGTGAGGATTTTTTAAGTTTTGTTGGCTTAAATTAAAGATAAGATACTTAGGAATTCGTCCTGTAAATTTCAGAGTATCTCTAGAACTTTCGTAGGCCATAACACAAGTTAAAGTCGGGGTACAAAACTCTAAAAATTCTTGAATTAAAAAAAAAAGAAATCATAACGTGGTAAACCTTTTTCAAAAAATATTTTAGTGCCACTGGCCCTGATGGTAGTATATCTGTCAAATTTGGATGACGCTTAAAAATTAAAGACTTTCTAATTTGAATATTTCGAATCTTTTTTGTATTACTATTTAACGAAACATTCACTCAAGAATAATAAAATTGACTTCACTTCCTATTGCTCGATCAACTGACAGAGCGATCGAAACTTGGACTGATATGATCAAGATCTACCAGATATGAAAGATAAGTCTTAAGGCAAATCAATCAAAACGCAAAAAAAATGGAATGGGTGACGCAATCAATGAAAAAAAAGTAGGAAAAAAATGCTAAGCCTTAGTCAAGAAAACCGGTAGCGCAATCAAGTCAATTCGTTGTTCTTGAAACTGACAGCAGCGAAACTTTGTGAGGCATAAGTCGATCAAATTAGACAGGAACAAGCTTCCAAGTCAGAATTCTCGCCTTAATCCTATTCAATCGAATTAAAAAATATCGAAATTAATTATAATATAACATAAAAATTAATTATGATATTTAATTATATATTTATTAATTATTATAATATAATTATTAATTAATTATATAAATTAAAATTTTAAGACTCATATAAATTACAAATAACAAAATTGTTAAAAAATTTACTGATTTAAAGTCGAAGAATATTAAGATTGAATACGAAATTTTATGTTTCTAGAGTTGAAAATTGGATGGTCAATCAAATCTTAGAAATATTGTAGACTTTAAAATAAGAAATATTCCAAAAGTTTAACAAGTTTAATTTAAAGGCGCTTTTAATTGGAATCTGTATGAAAGTTGTAAAATTTAAAAACGTTCAAATTAAAAATAGTACTATATTAAATTTGTAAAATAAAGCCTTAAAAATTACACAATTTTATTTTGGGAAAATATAAATGTGTATAAAACTTTTTGAAATTTCATTTCCTTTTGTTACAAATTCTACTATTTGGTTAAAGATTGAACTATTTTGTTAAAAATTCGTTCTTTTTTTTGTTGAAAATTTATTTTCCTAACTGAAAACTTATGTATTTTGTTGTAAATTCGTCTTTTTTCATAGAAAATTAATCTTCTTTATTGAAAATTCAACTACTTGTTTGAATTACATAATTTGTTAAAAATACCTATATTTTATTAGTTGAAAATCTATCTCTTTGGTTGAAAATATAAATTTATTATTAAAAATTATTATTTTTTTGTTGGAAATCAATTAAGTTGAAACTGATAGTTTTCAGTTTAAAATTCAACTATTTGGTTAAAAATTGAACTACTTTGCTAAAAATTAATTTTGTTGTTGAAGATTCATCATTTTAGTAGAGATAAACGTTTATTTTTTAGCCTGCTGGCCTTAAAAAATT
>CAKNYM010051987.1:193685-208362 GCA_932195095.1 Andricus curvator
CCCCGTCTCCCTCCTGACAATATAATTAGGCGTGTTCCTTGCCAACCCCAGTGTCCACTTTACATACCTCTCCTGTATCCTATTTACCTCTTCGCTTTCCTTCCACCCCCACACCTCTACTCCATACAGTAGCACACTCATCACTAGTGAGTCAAACAATTTCATTCTCCTTCCAAAATCATCTGCGAATAACTTCTTTCCCAACCCCCACACCTGCCTCATCACCACATTTGCCCTCCTCACTCTCTCTTTTATGTGACCATCCACTCCGCCATTCCTCCGAAACAAGAAGCCCAGGTACACAAACTCTGTCACCGCCTGCACCGCCTTTCCCTTCCACTTCCACTCCCCTTCCTTATCCCTTCCACCTCCTTTTCTGAAAACCATAACCTTGGACTTTTCCGCATTCAGTTCTAACCTGTTCTTATCCAGGTATCTTCTCAACCTCTTCATCATTTCCTTTAAGGCCTCCTCACTTTTTGCCAACAACACTATGTCATCTGCATACGCTAGCGACCAAATTCTAACCCCTCCTATCCTGACTCCTCCTACCACTCCGGCCTCCAGCTTACTTTCCATATCCGCAATTAAAATCGCAAAAAGCGTCGGGCTAAGCGGACACCCTTGTCTTAACCCCCTATCCATCCAGAATCCCTCCGAAATCCCCTGTCCTCCTCTTACCTTATCTTTGGTTTCTTCATATATCTCCCTTACCCTCTCGATCAGGCCTCTCTCCACTCCCCTCTCCTGCATCGCCTCCCACAACCTCTCCCTATCCACCGACGGAAACGCGCCTTTTAGATCCACAAAAAACGCGTACACTCTCGATCCCTTCTTCGCTAATTCTCTATCCACCACGTGCTGCAGAACGTAGATATTGTCGATAGTACTCCTACCTGCCCTGAAGCCCGCCTGCGTCTCTGGCAATATTCCTTTCCCCTCGACATCCTTCCGCAGCCTCTCCGCTACTACCATCGCGTATACTTTATACGCCGTATTCATTAGCGTAATCCCCCTATAATTTTCCTGCCTATCCCTCTCTCCTTTCTTATACAGAGGCACTATTAATCCTTCTCTACACCCTCGTGGGAATCCCTCCCCCCTCCATACTTTCTTCACTACCTCCTTCAGCCTCTCCCTAACCTCCTGTGTACTAAACAGCCATGCTTCGTTCTCTAGCCCATCCAGCCCTGCTGATTTTGACCTTTTTAACTTCCTTATCTGTTTCTCTATCTCCTCGTCATTCAACTCCTCCATCTCTGCCTCCCCCGTTCTTCTACTCCCATCATCTCTCTTCCTTGAATCTGAGCCCTGAAATGATTCTTTAAAAAACTCCCTCCACTCCTCACTCCCTATCTTGTCGCTTGTCCCTACTCTACGCTTCCTAAACCTATTTATTATCTTCCAGACGTCCCCGTCTGTCTTAACATTTCCTAACTCCTCCTCCATCTCTTTCTCCTTTTCCTGTTCTTTCTTCTTACACATCAATCTAAACCCCTTCCTCATTTCTACGTACTCCTCCCTTTTCGCAGTACCCTCTTTCCACTTCTTATACTTCCTCTTCACCTTTCTTTTCATCTTTTTACATTCCCTATCCCACCACGGCTTCACCATTCCTTTCTTCTTCTTTTTGAATACCTTCTTTTGCACGCACCCTTTCACTTTCTCTTTTAAATCCTCCCATATCTCTTCCACCGTCTACCCTTCGAAGCGTACCTTCCCTAACTGCTCCTTATATTTCTCTATCGCCTCCCTCGTCCAGCTAACCCTCTCCCCCGTCGACACTTCTTCCCCACCTTGCCTTCCGCCGTTCTCACCCCTTATCCACAACCCTAATGGCTGATGGTCTGATTCTACCCTCCCTTCTACTGCGAATCTCTCCATCTCCTCCCACCCTTGCATATTCATAACTACATAATCTATTACCGATACCCCCACCTTACCTACGTATGTGTATTCTCCCTCTTCGTCCCCAGTTGCCATACCATTTGCCACCGCCCAGCCTCTATCCTCCATCCAGTCCCTTAGAATTTCCCCCTCCTTATTTATTAACCTATCCTTTGAGTTCCTTTCGAAGCTCTCCCCTTCCCTGTAAAGGCCCCCTTCCCTCCCCATCCTCGCGTTTCAACAATTTGGTTGAAATTCTTTTTCGTTTCTAATGGCAAAAACTTTCCCGGTCGAAAATTCAACTCTTTTGTTGAAAATTTAATTATTCTGCTAAAAACTGGTCTTTTTGGTTAAATTCACCTGTTTTTTTTAAATTGAAGTCTCTTTGGGTTGAAATATCAACTATTACATTTTTCTTTGAGAATTCATCTTTTTGGTTAAACTCGTCTGTTTTGAATTAAAATTCAAATATTTTATGGTTGAAATATTAAAGATTATTATTTCAATTGAGAATTAATCTTATTTTGCATTGAAGATTCAACTACTTGGTTAAAAGTTAAAATATTTTGTTAAAAATTCTTTTTTTTGTTGAAGATCCATAATTTTAGTTGAAAATTCAACTGTTTTGTTGAAAATTTGATTATTTTGTCGAAAATTTTAATTTTTTGTTAAACATTCGTCTTTTTGAATAAAAAATTCAATTATTTGATTGAAAATGATTGAAGTTTAATATTTTCTCTTTGAGCTAAGTTCTTGGACTAATAAAGAAACTACAAACTGAACTAAACTAAAACAATATATCATTTGAAGCCCTTAACATTCTTCTATTTAAAATTTTAAAAACTTTAATCTCAAAAGATAAAGTTTTTTCCTGGTCTCTGAAAATTCACAATCATTTCCCTGTTGCAAGTTTGTTGGACTAATAAAAAAACTAAAAACTAAACTAAAACAATTTATGATTTGAAGCCCTTAAAATTTTACTATTTCAATTTTTAAAAACTATAACTCGAAAGATCAGGATTGTTCCAGGTCTCTTAAAATTCACGATAATTCCACTGCTGCAAATTTCTTGGACTAATAACAAAACCAAAAACTTAACTAAACTAAAACAATATATCATTTGAAGCCCTCAACTTTTTTCTATTTATAATTTTAAAAACTTTAATCTCAAAAGATAAGGTTTTTTCCTGGCCTCTGAAAATTCACAATCATTCCCTGTTGCAAGTTTCTTGGACTAACGAAGAAACTAAAAACTAAACTAAAACAATTTATGTTTGAAGCCCTTAAAACTTTACTATTTTAATTTTTAAAAAGTATAACTCGAAAGATCAGGTTTTTTCCTGGTCTCTGAAAATTCACGATCATTCCCCTGTTGCAAATTTCTTGGACTAATAAAGAAACTAAAAACTCAACTAAACTAAAGCAATATATCATTTGAAGCTCTTAACATTTACCTATTTCAAATTCTAAAAACTATAACTCGAAAGATAAGGTTTCTTCCTTGTCTCTAAAAATTGAAGATCACTTCCCTGTTGAAAATTTCTTGGACTAACGAAGAAACTAAAAACTAAACTAAACTAAAACAATATATGATTTGAAGCCCTTAAAGTTTAACTATTTCAAATTTTTAAAAATATAACTCGATCAGGTTTTCTCCTGGTCTCTGAAAATTCAGAAACAATTCCCTGTTGGAAATTTCTTGGACTAATAAAGAAACTAAAAACTGAACTAAACTAAAACAATATATGACTTGAAGCCCTTAAAATTTTACTATTTAAAATTTCAAAAACTATAACTCGAAAAATCAGGTTTTTTCATGGTCTCTTAAAATTTACGATCATTCCCCTGTTACAAATTTCTGGGACTAATAAAGAAACTAAAAACTAAACTAAACTAAAACAATGAAGCCCTTAACGTTTTCCTATTTAAAATTTTAAAAACTTTAATCTCAAAAGACAAGGTTTTCTCCTGGACTCTAAAAATTCACGATCATTCCCCTGTTGAAAATTTCTTGAACTAACGAAGAAACTAAAAACTAAACTAAACTAAAACAATATATGATTTGAAGCCCTTAAAGTTGAACTATTTCAAATTTTTTTAAATATAACTCGCTCAGGTTTTCTCCTGGTCTCTGAAAATTCGCAATCATTTCCCTGTTGCAAACTTCTTGGACTAATAAAGAAACTAAAAACTGAACTAAACTAAAACAATATATGATTTGAAGCCCTTAAAATTTTACTACTTCAATTTTTAAAAACTGCAACTAGAAAGATCAGGTTTTTTCCAGGTCTCTTAAAATTTACGATCATTCCACTGCTGCAAATTTCTTGGACTAATAAAGAAACTAAAAACTAAACTAAACTAAAACAATATATGATTTAAAGCCCTTAAAATTTTACTATTTGAAACTTTAAAAACTATAACTTGAATGATCAGGTCTTTTCCTAGTCTCTTAAAATTCACGATCATTCCCCTGTTGCAAATTTCTTGGACTAATAAAAAAACTAAAAACTAAACTAAACTAAAACAATATATGATTTGAAGCCCTTAAAATTTTACTATTTCAATTTTTAAAAACTATAACTCGAAAGATCAGGGTTTTTCCTGGTCTCTTAAAATTCACGATCATTCTCCTGTTGCAAATTTCTTGGACTAATAAAAAAACTAATTTTACTAAACTAAACTAAAACAATTTATGATTTGAAGCCCTTAACATTTAATTATTTCAAATTTTAAAAACTATAACTGGAGAGATCAGGATTTTTCCTTGTCTCTGAAAATTCACGATCATTCTCCTGCTGCTTATTTATTGGACGAACGAAGAAACTAAAAACTAAACTAAACTAAAACAATTTATGATTTGAAACCCTTAAAATTTAACTATTTCGAATTTTAAAAAGTATAACTCGAAAGTTTAGGTTTTTCCTGGTCTCTTAAAATTCACGATCACTCCCCTGTTGAAAATTTCTTGGACTAATAAAGAAACTAAAAAAAAAATAAACTAAACTAGAACAATTCATGATTTGAATAATCGAATAATTTGAATAAATATATGAAAAATAAAACATGAAAAAAAAACTAAATTATTTAATTTTGTAGGATTATTTGAAGAGTTCGAAGTCATTTTACGATTGGTCGTTATACTTGACTCTTGTATTTCAAGTTCTTTCCTCCCTTATACCTTACTTATTATGCGTATCGATCGACCTTTTTTCGTGTTAATGTCAAGTATTTTTATAAAGAAATAAATTAAGCGGAAAGTTTATTGCAGAAAGTATGAAATATAAGTACTTGTGAACTTCATTAGTAACTTTTATTACACTGCATAATCCAAAGCACCGTAAGCGATAGAGGTTTTATACGCATTGTGCATGCATATAGATATCAGTAGGTAGTTAATCTAAAATGATAAGATTAATAAAAAAATATTGCTGTTTTTACGCATTTGAAATATTCCGATGATTATAACTTTAAAAAACTTGCAAAAGAAAATAGCACACTAATGGTTACTTTTATTGTCTTAAAAGTCCACTTGATTGCAGCACGAAACATTACGTGACCAAGCATTAGGAAAAAAAAATTATCGTCAACTCTAGAAAATTTCATCTGATATAGATGATTCTTTTACCGTTTTTCCCCGTGAAAACAAAATTGTCAATAATTTTAGTTAATAATCTATAATAATTTAATATTTTCATACAAGTAATTGTAACTACTGAAATCTTTTTCTTCAATTTTAGCATTTGCTTATTTTTTTAAAGCTTCTGAACGTCTACATTTATTTGAAAAACTTTAAATTTTTGTCCATTTAAAGACTTTTAAATAAATGGTTTTAAATGTTAATATTTCGGAATTAAAGGCTTATAAATTTTAATCGTATCTAATAAAATTGGTTGTTCGTTTGAATTTTCTGGAATTTTGTAAATCGCAATTTCCAAACGAGGAATTTTGATTCTAAATGTTTATTTCTGAGAGAAAACATTTAAATTGTAAACGATTCTTTAATATTAAAGACAACAATTCTGTTTTTAACATTTTAACAAATGTTTTAAAAATGACAAAAGGATTCTATTGACAACCCCTTGCCAATATGAAATGAGATTATATGTATTTATCTATTAATAAAGATTACGAATTTTCCGCACCATCAATTTAGTACATCAAAATGTACAAATAAGTAATTTTGTTTAATAATATAATTTATTTCTGAGTTTTTCTAAACATTATTGTTATTTATTATTATTTCCTAAAATTTCGGAAAATAATGTAAAAGATTTGAAAGCACAATATTTGAATTTTGCAAGATTACAAAACTTTAGAAAAAATTGACTGAAAAATCTTGTTTGATTGAAAATTCAACAATTTTTTCAAAAAGTCGTCTTTTTGGTAGAAACTTAATATTTTATTTTTATTAAAATTGCAACTGTTTGGATTAAAAGCAAAATCTTCTTTGATTGGGGATTCAACTATATTGTTGAAAATTCGTTGTTTTTTATTTAAAATCCTCTTTATACTGAAATATCAACTATTACATTTTTATAAAGAATTCATCATTTTAGTTGAAAATACGTCTTTTTTGGTAGAAAATTAATTTATTTGGTTGGAAATTAACCTTTTAGTTAAAAATTCATATTTTCGGATTAAAAAATTAAGGTTAAAGTTTTCAACTATTTTGTATAAAATTCGTCTCTTTTTGCAAATATTTAATTTTTTTTGATTAGAAATACAACTGCCTGATAATTAATCTTTTTTGGTTGAGAATTCAAGCATTTTGTAGAAAATTCAACTGTTTTTGATTTAAAATAAAAATCTATTTGAATTGAAATATCAACTATTACATTTTTTATTGCGAATTAATCTTTTTTGTTTGAACATTCCACTATTTGGTTAAAGATGATCTTTTTTGTTGAAATTTTCATTTGACATATCAGAAATGTTTAAAAATCTTTTGGATTTTCTCAAGGATCCTAGGAAAATTATATTTAGATAACCTTAAAAATATATAAAAAAATAAATCTAAAAATAGTTATTCGAAATTCGTATTTTGTATTAATAATTATTTTTTTCTCTCAAATGAAAAAATTACACGCGCACGTAGTAGCGTGCGATTGATTATGCATTCAGGGTCCTCAATATAAATATTAATATTTCAAGGGCACAATTTAACTGATAAAAATTTAAGCTATAATATCCCGGAAATAGGATTAATAAATTGCTAATCTCGTTAATCACGAGGAATGAAGTGCTTGATATCATCGAGATAAAAAAATGTAAAGGAGACGATGACTCACGATTCAAATGATAAAGAACTCGCAAGTTATACACGTACGAAAAAACGTAAAAGCTTTAGAAAAGTGAAAAAAAAAAGATTGAGAAATACGTTTTTTGTTCAATATTCATCTTTTTGGGTTGAAAAATTAACTTTTTTGTTGAAAAATATTATTTTTGTGTTGAAAATTCATTTCTTTTGGCAGAAAATCTTTTTGGTTCAAAATTTAACTATTTTGTTGAAAATGCAATATATTTGGACAATAATTCATTCCCCTATTTTCGTGAAAAATCCCTTCTTTTGCCCTTCTTTTGAGAGAATTTGAGGCAGTGAAGTCTGTATTTAAAATTAGCAAAAATTATGTAAATATTACATTTTTCACTCTTGTTTTTAATAAAAAATTCGCCTTGAGTTTTCAACAGTTCAAAATGAAATTTGCAATTTGAATCATATTTCCACAGTTAAATTTTCAAAAGTTAAATTTTGTAGTTGTTTTGTATTGTACCCGGAAAATACCCGAAAAATGCAAAATACCAGTTTTATGTAAAAGTCATGCTCAAGACGGTATTTTTTTGCATTTCTTCTAACTTAATTATCTATATTCAATAAGTTACAAGCTTTCAAGTATTTGTAACTAATTTTTAATTGTTTAAATAATTATTATTTGTTGAAAACAAATTTTTTTCACCGGTATATCGTGAAAATTTATTATTTTTCGGGATAAATGACACAGCTGATGAATTTTAAGAATAATATTCCCAACTTAATATATTTGGTAGATATTTAAACAATTTTTGTTTGTTTAAACAATTGTCCCCCTGTTACTCGTAAAAAGTGTTTTTTCGGAATGATGAATTAATTATTAATTAATTATTTAGTTGATTACTTTACCAATGAATATTATTTCAATAAAAATGATTATTGTTTAAACAATTAGGATATAAAGTCTGAAATAAGAAAATACTGAATAATAAGCGATACAGTGTAAGAGATTAAAAATAACTAAAATTTTCTCCATCTTTCCTATGAAAAGGCGCAAGTGAATTATTATTAATTGTTTAAATAATTGAAAAACAATCTTAAATTATTAATTAATCATTAAATTCCAGGAAATAGTAACTTTTCAAGATTTACAGGGGAAAAACATTCTTTACACAAACGGAAATTGTTTAAATAATTGTTAAATATCGTGAAAAAAATATATTACTTTCAAGATTCGTTAATTTTTTATTATTTCAGAAAATAAATTTTCACGATTTACAGAAGAAAAATTATTTAAACAAATGCAAATTGTTTAAATAATTACCAAATATCTTAAACAGGAAATATTATTCTTGAAATCTAGCAACACTGTATCATTTACCCAGAAAAATAATAACTTTTCACGATTTAAGACGAAAGAAAAATTGTTTAAAAAAATAATAATTGTTCAAAAAATTACAAACTAGTTACAAAATACCTTGAAATTTGTCACTTATCGAATAAAAATAATTAATTTAGAAAAGATTTAAAAAAATACCGTTTTTAGCATGATCTTTACATGAAACCGCTATTTTGCATTTTTTGTGAAATTTTCCGGGCACAATACAAGGGTATCGGGGGGGGGGTGGGGGAGGTCAATTTATTGGGTGTTAAACATTCCTTAAGAGGTGATCAAACTTTAATTTGTAAAAAGTTAACAAGTACTTCTTTTATCCATTTTTTCGAAAATCCCATTAAAAACCCCAGGTCGAATTTGTACAGATACACTGGAACTTGGATTTAATCAGTCTGGATTTACTGCGTTCCGAGAATTGATGCCACAGCGGTTTCGTGATGCGGGGAGCGCGGGAGGCGCTGCTCAGTCAAGCGTGACAAACAGCTCGAGGGTCACACTGGATTTATTTTCAAGGCAACTGTAAGCCATTTCCGAAACCGGTATTCAATCCAAGTTCCAGTGTATAAATTTGAACCACCCTATTATACATAAATTATTAAAAAATTAGCCTTGAAAAATGCGACCTCTACCATAAAAATATCATGCAAAAAAATCAAATTCCAATCACTGTCAACTCTAAAAAATGAATAGCAGCAAAGATACTTAAAGAACTTTCTGAACTTTCAAAAAGTATATAGAAGAGGATAAGGGGAATATATGAGATGCCAAGTGAAATGAAGATTGATATGAAAATCAGAAAACTAAATTTAGATGAATGGAATCTACTTTAAAGAAAACAAATGAAAACAGGAACACTATATAGAGCCTTCAAATGAAGACTAAGAGGGACAAAAGTAGACGCGAAGAATCGTGAGAAATATACAAAATGTGCATGACCATAAAAAAGAATTTATGAAACTTTAGCTTAAGGACTTTTTTGTCGCCTTTTTCCCCTTCACTTTTTTATGATAGGGGAAACCTCCCTACAGTGGATAATGCAACCTACAGTGGATAATCGCAAATATACGTAAAATACTTAATTTTAAATTTAATTTATTAACACGTATCGTGTCTTAACTGCTGATTAAATGAAATTAATTTTTTTAATTTATTAGTATTTTTAATTAACCACTATCCACTTTAGGTTCTATTATCCACTGTAGGGAGGTTCCCCCCATTTCAGGGCTGCTACAGGTCAGGGAATTTTCGATAAACTGAATTTGAACTTTAGAGGTCATTCACAAATTACGTTAGGCGCCTTTTCCGAAATTTTGGAACCCCCATGTAAGATACCGTAAGATTTTCTTTGCCCCCCCCCCCCCCAAAAAAAAATCTCTAAGATTTTGTAGACTTAGGGAATAAATATCGACCAAAATTTTTTTCAAATCCACAAAAAAGAGCATTAAAAAAAAAATTTCGAGGTTTCGCAAGCCCCATAAAGTTTAAAACGTATTTCCCATAAAAAAGACGTTTTTGTACATTTTATTCAGAATCGTCAATATTAGGTAAATCGGGTTGGAACTCAAAATTTCTTTTCAAAATTGGCCATAGACTATGAATCAAAACTTATTTTTTGAATATCACCCCCATAAGTCTGCTTTATTAACTACAAAAAAAACCCCATAAGTGAAAAATTGGGTTTTCCTACTTTTTGGTTTCAATTATGATTTTTTGCGGTTTTCTTAATAAAAATTGTTCAGAGCGAGGTAATAATTAATGCATTTTAATAAACCTAATTGTTAAAAAAAAATTATTGTTTATAACTATCTTCGTTTATAAATAGTAATGATAGATAGTTGCAGTTTTTTCTGAAACTTTCAACTTTTTGTCCATTATTCAGCTAGAGTGAGGTAATATTTGCCCTTTAGTAAATATAATTGTTTAAACAAATTATTGTTTATAACTATCTTCTATACTAATTCTAGATACTTAAGTTTTTTTCTGAAATTTTTAACGTTGCATCCACTTTTCAGTTGGCGAGGTAATAATAATTATTGCAAGTTAAAATTGTTTAAACAATTATATAATATTTTTGATAATATTATCTTTGAATAATGCTAGAAAGTTGCGTTTTTTTCTCAAATATTTAACCATTTTGTTGGAGAGTCATTCTTTTTGGTTGAAAGTTCAATTTTTTTGTTAACAATTCATCTTTCTGGTTTAAAAATTCATTTAATACTTAATGAACTTTAATGAACTGCTTAGTTGAAATATCAAAAATTATATTTTTCGTTGAAAATTCAACTGATTAGTTAAAAGTGGAACTACTTCATTAAAAATTAATTTTTTGATTGATGATTCATCATTTTAGTACAAAACCCTTTCATTTTTCGAAAATGCAACTATTTTGTTTGAATTATTTTTTTTTTTGCTTGCAAATTAATTTTTTAAACTAAAAATTGAGCAATTCCATATTCGCTTGAAGATTGATCTTTTTTAGATGAAATTTCATTTGTTTAGTTTAAAACTTGTCTTTTGTGGGTGGAAAATTTAATTATTTTGGTAGAAACTTTATATTTATGGGTTAAATACTAAACTTTTTGTAGAAATTTCGTTATTTTTTTTTGCTTTAAAATTCAACAATTTTGTTGGAAATTAACTTTTTTGTTAAACATTCATATTTTCGATTTAAAAAATCAACTGTTTCGTAGAAAATTCACCATTTCAGCTTAAAAATCCAATATTTTGGATGTCATTTTTTTTCTTTATTGATTATTATTATTTATCTTTATTCGATTTTTGCTTTAAAACTTATCTTTTTAAGTCGAAAATTCAATTATTTTGTTGAAAATTTGTCTTTTTGAATATAAAATTCAGCTTTTTGGTTGAAAATCCATCATTTTGGTTGAACATTCATCCATTTGGTTAAAAATCCACTTTTTAATTGAAAATTAATTTTTATAACTAAAAGTGTAATTAGTCGTTGATAATTCTTTTTTTTAATTATTTCATTTTTGGTTTAAAATTTATCTTTTTGGGTTGAATACCTGAAAGAAAAATGTATAACCCTGTATTTATAAAATAATAAGGTTTTGCATCCAATTCAATCAAGTTGTAGACTCTTATCAGCACTTTTAATTTTACATTATCAGTTGTGTAAGCAGCTCTAAAAATTCCGCGTTCATTCAGAAGTTATCTTCCTCACTTTAAATCGAGATAAGATATCTCTTTTCATTTAAATAAAACATATTATGATTATTCACGGTTACTAAATTTAATTGCTTATCTCACAGGGGAAATAGGATAATTTTTCATAAAAATTGGTAAATAATAAGGGAATATATTCTTTTAAATAAAATTAATTAACAACCAAATAGTTGAAGTTTCAAACAAAAAAGATTAAAATTCATTTAAAAAACAGTGGAATTTTCAAACATAAATAACTAATTTTTTAGAATACAGTTGAATTTTCAACCAAAAAAGATTAATTTTGACCAAAAAAGTTCATTTTAAACAAGAAAGATGACTTTTCTACCATAAAAGACGAATTTTCTACCAAAAGACGAATCAAAAATGGAATCGAACAATTTTTAGTCTAAAATATTAATTTTCAACAACAAAAAAACAACTTTCAACAAATTAAATTCAACCAAAAAGACGAATTTTTAACCCAATTGGTTAACTGTCAACCAAAAAGATGAATTTTTAATAAACAAGACTAATTTTATAACGAAAAATACGAGTTTTCTACAAAATACATGAATTTTCTACCAAATTGTTAACTTTTCAACTTATGAAAAATAAATTTTCAATAATTAATGGAATAGATCAATTTTCAGATGATAAATTAATTTTTAAAAACAAAAAAAACACAAATTTTTAATCCAAAAGGACGAATTTTTAACAAAGAAGTTGAATTTTCGACCAAAAAAGATGACTTTATCAAAATAGTTTGAATTTTAACCCAGAAAGTTGTGATTTTAAACAAGTGGTCGAATTTTCAAACGAAAAAGATTTAAATTCAACGAAAAACAAAGGAATTTTCAAGGCAATAAAAAATTTTACAATAGAATTGAATTTTTAACCCAAAAAGTTGAATTTTATACCAAAAGAATTTTCAACCAGTTCAATCAGGGAAAAAAAATCCTCAACCTCAACCAAAAAGATGAATTTTCAACAAAAAAGATTAATTTTCTAACCAAAAAGCCGAATTTTCAACAAAATACATGAATTTTCTACGAAATAGTTAATTTTTCAACTAAAAAAAAAAAAAATTCAATCACAAACTGGAATAGTTAAATTTTCGGATAAAAAAATTAATTTTTAACAAAAAAAAAAAACGAAATTTCAACCAAACAAGATACATTTTAACTAAATATTTAAATTTCCAACCAAAAAGAATAGTTGCCCACCAAAAAGATTAATGCTCTATCAAAAAGACGAATTTTCAAGAGAAAACATCAATTTTCATGCCTAAAAGACAAATTTTCTACAAACCAGATCAATTTTCAACCAGGAAGGTTAATTCTCAAAAAAAAAAAAAAAAATTAAACAAAATAGTTCAATTTTCAACCCAAGAGATGAATTTTCAAATCAAATGAATCTAAAAAAAAATGAATTTTCACTAAAATTTCAAGAAGATTAATTTTCTAAAAATGGAATAGTTCATTTTCAAACAATTACATAAATCTTTAACGAAAAAAATTAATTTTTAACAAAGGAGTTCAACTTACAACCAGTGAGTTGAATTTTTAACAAAAAATATGACTTTAACCAAATAGTTGCATTTTCCATAAAGCAATTGAATTTTTAACCAAATAGTAGAATTTTTAACCAAAAATAGTTGGGTTTTCTTATTGGGTTCTATTAATATAGTTCGCATTAAGGCCATGTGACGAGTGAGTCACGTGACCGGATTCCTACCTTACCGACATTTTTTTTATTTGTAAACTTATTTTCACACGAATAGCCACATCGAGTTGAAAATTTGGTATAATAAATAAGAAGTACTAAGAAATGTGGGTCTGGTCCTAAATTTTAATAATCATGAAAAAAGCGAAAAAAAATTATTAAAAAAAAAACTTTTTTCATAATTATAAAAATTTATGACCAGATCCACCTTTCTTAGTGCTTCTTATTTATTATCCCAAATTTTCAACTCGATGTGGCTAATCGTGTGAAAATAAGTTTACAAATAAAAAAAGTGCCGGTAAGGTAGGAATCCGGTCACGTGACCCACTTGTCACATGGCCTTAGGCGAAAAAAAAACGAGAAAAGGGGGAAGTTTCTTGTAAACAGGGAAAAAATAAACATTTTTGTTTTTTGTGTATATTTAAATTTAAAAAATTAAAATTGTTGAAATAACGTGGGAGTGTCGTACAGATTGGGACACTGTATAGGTTGGGACAGGGCGTTTTTATCCATTTTTTGCACTGTTACCACCTGTTATTACTGTGACATATAATTATTACTATTGATACTAATATGTGACAGTAATAAAAGGTGGCACCAGTGCAAAGAAATGGAGAAAAACGAGCTGTCCCAACCTATACAGTGTCCGAACCTATGCAGTGTCCCAACCTATACAGTGTCCCAAACTATATAGTGTCCGAACCTATGCAGTGTCCGAACCTATACAGTTTCCGAACCTATGCAGTGTCCCAACCTATGCAGTGTCCGAACCTATACAGTTTCCGAACCTATGCAGTGTCCCAACCTATGCAGTGTTCGAACCTATACAGTGTCCGAACCTATACAGTTTCCGAACACTCAGAGAAATGTCCTTTTGTGACAAACGGATGATTATAGAAGTAAATGGAATTTCCTCTGAAATTTCAGGTTGAGAGGATTTTCATTTGTCTCAACAGGAATCCATTTGCAGCAAAAATTTTCCTTATGCGACTAACTTCACCTACTCTTGCAGCCAAATAATTCTGTTTGTGTAAAAAATATATTCACTTCGTTCAAAACAAAACAGGCAAGAGGACAATGCTTTTGTTTCAAGACAACTTTTTCTCTGAGTGGAACCTATACAGTGTCCCAACCTATACAGTGTCCGAACCTATGCAGTGTCCTAACCCATACAGTGTCCGAACCTATACAATGTCCGAACCTATGCAGTGTCCTAACCCATACAGTGTCCGAACCTATACAGTGTCCGAACC
>CAKNYM010051987.1:208372-231629 GCA_932195095.1 Andricus curvator
CTATACAGTGTCCCAACCTATGCAGTGTCCGAACCTATACAGTGTCCGAACCTATACAGTGTCCGAACCTATACAGTGTCCCAACCTATACATTGTCCCAACCTATATAGTGTCCGAACCTATGCAGTGTCTGAACCTATACAGTATCCCAACCCATACAGTGTCCGAACCTATGCAGTGTCCAAACCTATGCAGTGTCCCAACCTATACACTTTCCCAACCTGTACGACACTCCCCTACTGGTCTAAATCTCAATTAATAATAACAAGTTACTAATGAAACAGTACTAATTTACTGAAGTAAACAAATCCTTACTATAAAGTTGTAATTAATGTTTTTACTACGAATTAGTAATTTTCGACCCAAAGACTTTACCCCCTCAAATTGTTAACGTAGTCTATGGACGGCCCCTAGCCTCCATTGAAGTTATTGAAGCTTATTGTTAATCCATAATTGTGGGATTTTACTGAAATGTTTCAAGAAAGGTCCTTCTTGAGAGTTTTTTTCTCTCTTTTTTCTTCCAAGTTTTGCACTCTAGAAGCATTAATACAATCAGTCTCGGCGAAGAGGTAAAATAAGTGCAGGAACAGAAGAGAGGAAAATTTGTTTTCCCAACGTCGCTGAGATAAAAGAAACGAATTAAAGAGTTTGCTGTAAATTTTAATAGAGTGCAGGGGAACGGAAACATTTACAATTCCGGGAATACGAAAGAATTTTATTTTATTTGTGGCCGCCTGGTGCAATTTGATGTATCCAGACTTTAGACTTTTCAAGGGCGAATCCAGCAAATTTTTCTTCAAAATTCATCTTTTTAGGTTGAAAATTTATTATTTTAGTAGAAAATTCAACTGCTTCGTTGAAAATTCAACTGTTTTATGGAAAATACGTCTTTGTGACTTGAAAATTCAAGAATTTGGTCAAAAATTACATTTTTTTATTGAAAATTCATATTTACAGGTTTCGTGATAAATAGGCTTTTCTAAATTGAACATTATATTTTTTTAAATGAAAATTGAAGTATTCCATTTTTAGTTAAAAAGTATTATCATTTTTAGACTAAAAATTCAACTATTTGGTTACAAATTTATGCACTTTGTTGGAAATTCGTCTGTTTTGGTTGAAAATTAATTGTTTGGTTAAAAATGTAATTGTTTGGTTAAAAATTAATCTGTTTAGGTGGAGGATTCAACAATCTTGTTGAAGATTCGTCTTTTCTAGTTGAATTCAATTATTTTTTTATTAAAAATTCAATTCTTGTTTTGTTGAAATATCAACAAATATCAAGAAAATTCATCTCTTTGATTGAGATTAATTTATTTAAACCTACTTTTTTTGGAGTAAAAATTAATTTTTTAAAGTGAAAATTATACTATTTTCTTGAAAAATCATATTTTTGGCTGCAACATGAACTATCTCGTTAAACAATTTTTCTTTTTTATGCATTTTGTTGAAAATTCGTCTTTTTGGTTAAAAATAATTTTTTTGGGTAAGAATGCAACTATTTGGTCAAAAATTAATCTGTTTTGGTTGAGGATTCAGCCATTTGATTGAAAAGTCGTCTTTTTTTATTAAATTAAATTGTTTTTTATAAAAAATTAAAATCTTTTGTTTGTTAAAATATCAACAAATATCAAAAAATTCATCTAAGTGACTGAAATTAATTTGTTTAAACTTCCTTTTATTGTTCTGAAAATTAATTTTTTAACTGAAACTTGAACTATTTGCTTGAAAATTAATATTTTTGGCTGTAACTTCAACTATTTTGTTTAAAATTGGTATTTTGGTAGAAAATTCATCATTTATAAAAGAAAAGTCATATTTCTGGCTTGAAAATGAACTTTTTTTGAAGAATCTTCGGGTTGTAAATTCATCTCTCTCCTAAGAAAATTAGTCTTTTTGGCTTAAAAATTCAACTGTTTTTGGTTGTTTTTTAATTTGTTTTGTTTGAAAAGTTCGACCATTTGGTTGCAGTTTGTAGTTTGAAAATTATTTAGCTATTTTGACGAAGTCTTCATTTTTGGATGAAAATTGAATTCTTTGTTAATATTTTGTCCTTTTGGATTGAAAATTTATCTTTTATAGTAGAAAAGTCATATTTCTTGGTTGACAATTGATCCTTCTGAGTTGAAAATGAAGTTTTTTGGTTTGGTTTTCTATTCAGTTGAAAATTTATATAGTTTGTTGAAAATTCGCCTTTTTGGTAAAATTAATCTGCTTAGTAGAAAATCTAAAAATAAAATAATTATTTTAGCTTGAAACTTAACTGATTGAAAATGAACTTTCTTGTTGACATTTCATATTTTTAGGTTGAAAATTCAACTGTTTTGTATAAAAAATTCGTCTTTTTGTCTTAAAAATTCAACAATTTGATAGAAAATTTAATTTTTTTTCGTTTTAAAAAAAAATTCATTTCTTTGATTGAGATTGATTTGTTGAAACTCCCATTTTTTGGGGTAAAAATTAATTTTTTTGTCTGAAAATTTAACTATTTCCTTGAAAAATCATATTTTTAGCTGTAACATCAACTATTTTGTTAAAAATTTGTCTTTTGGTAGAAAATTCATCATTTATGAAAGAAAATTCATCTTTCTGGGTTGAAAATTAACTTTTTTGTTAAAGATTCAACTTTTCGGATTGCAAATTCATCCGTCTTCTAAGAAAATTCGTCTTTTCGGATTGAAAATTCAACTGTTTTTGGTTATTTTTAAATCTTTTTTTTTTTTTTTTTAATTTCGACCAGTTTTTTACAAACTGTAGTTTAAAAATTCAACTATTTTGAAGAAGTCATCTTTTTTCGATGAAAATTCAACTAGTTTGTTAAAATTTCATCCTTTTGCATTGAAAACTTATCTTTTATGGTAGAAAAGCCATCTTTTTCGGTTGAAAATTTATCTTTCTTGGTTATAAATTCATCCTTTTGGGTTCAAAATCCAACTGTCCGGTTGAAAATTAATCTGTTTTTGGTCGAGGATTCGACTATTTTGTTGAAAATTCGTATTTTTTAAATGAAAAATCAACTACTTGGTTTAAAGTTTAACTACTTTTTAAAAAATTGCTAGAATTGATTCATCATTTTAATTGAAAGTTTATGCGTTTTGAAGACAACTCGTCTGTTTGGCTTGAAAATTCGACAATTTGGTAGAAAATTAAAACATTTGGTTAAAAATTCGTCTTTTTTGGTTTAATTCAACAGGTTGAAAATTCTTTTTGTTTTAAAATTAATTTTTTAAACTGAAAATTTGCAAAATTCCATTTTTGGTTCAAGAAAAATGTTTTTAGTTGAAAATGCAACTATCTGGTTTAAAATTTATCTTTCTGGATTGAAACTTCATCTATCTGGTTGAAGATTCAACTATTTTGTTAAAAATTCATCATTTATGGTAGAAAAGTCATCTTTCTGGGATGAAAATGAACTTTTTTTGTTAAAGATTCAACTTTTTGGGTTGAAAATTCAACTGTTTTCTGAAAAATTCGTCTGTTTGGATTAAAAATTCAACAATTTGGTAGAAAATTAAAACATTCGGTTAAAAATCCATCTTATTTGTTTAATTAACTTGGTTAAAAATTCGTTTTGTTTTAAAATTCATTTTTTAAACTAAAAATTTGGAAATCTTTTTTAGTTGAAAATTTAACTATCTGGTTTAAAACTAATCTTTCTTGATTGAAACTTCATCTATCTGCTTGAAAATTTAACTATTTTCTAAAAAATTCGTCTTTTTGGTTTGAAAATTTAACTTTGTAGGTTGAAAATTCAACTATTTTGATAAAGTAACCTTTTGTAGTATAAAATTAAACCGTCTTGTTAAAACTTTTGTTTTTCTTGAAAGTTGAACTATTTATTTAAGGCAACTGTTTGGTTAAAAAATAATGTTGCTTTTGTTGAAAATTCGTCTTTCCGAGTTTAAAAATTTATCTGTTTTGTTACAAAATCTTTTATGGTTGAAAATTCAACTATTTTGTTGAAAATACAATATATTTCGATTTGAAATCTTAATAATTAAAAGTGTTCCCTATTGAATTTAATATGCGATATTTACATTAATTTTATTCAAAATAATTATCCCCCCCCCCCCTCCATTATTCCCCTATTTTCGTAAAAAACACCTTTTTTTTTTTTGTTTTTGTTTTTGTAAAGGAACTAATTCAACTTTATAAAAAGGATTTTTTTACGTCAATATATTATTATTGTTTCATTAGTGATTTATTCTTACAAAATGAGATTTATACAAGTAGGTTATTTCGTCAGCATTGCAAAAAAGGAGACAGGCTGCTTTGAACGATCGTAAAAATGATGGTTTACTTTTTTTTTTTTTTTTTTTTTTTTTTTTGGAGGTGCCAAACAGGAGTTCTGTGAACTCAAGTTTCATTGCTTAAGGTTTGGAACAAATCAAGATATTATTTCATTTCGTAAGCCACAAATAATTTGTTCATTTTCAACAGCACTTAAAATCCAGGTCACCTGCTTCGAAACGCTCGTAAAAACTGCTATCCAACCATTTTAGAAGCATCACGCACAAGTTGCGCGAACTCAAGCTTCAGAATACTAAACTTCGAATGAACAGTAAAAATTCGAATGCTCTAACAATTCGACTTATTTCTGAAATTAAATTATTACTGCTCTTAAGAAAAAAAAATTGGGTGATTTTTCATTATTTCACAATAATCCACAATAAATTATTTTAAATAAAATTAATGTAGGTACCATATTCAATTCAATATGAAAGACTTCAAATCATTAAGACTTCATTTCATTTCTGTTTATTAATAATTATAAAAATTATATTTAAAGTCGAAATATATTTCATCTTCAACAAAATAATTGAATTTCCAATCAAAAAAGATTAATTTTCTGGCAAAAGAGATCAACTTTCAACGAAAGAGTTCAATTTTAAAGCTTAAAAGTCGAATTTGTTAGAAAAGCGACTTGGAATTATCATGCCCAAATTATCATGCCCAAAATACGATTTTTTCAAGAGACAGTTGAATTTTCATTGAAAAAGTTAATTTTCAATCAAAAGAGATTCTCAACAAAAAAAAAAAAATGTTTTCACCACAACAGATAAATTTTCAATACAAAGGAAAAATTTTATCCAAAAAGAAAAAAAAATCATTTTCAAATCAAGAAATATTAATTTTTAACCAAATAGTTCAATTTTTGAGGCCACAAATACGACTTTTCTATCCAAAAAGACGAATGTACAGCGAAACCAGATGGATTTTTAACCAAAAAGATGATTTTTTAATAAAATAATTGAATTTTCACAAAAAAATTAATTTTAAAACAACAAATATTAATTTTCAACCAAATAGTTGAATTTTCAATAAAAAAGACGTATTTTTAGAAGACAGTTTAATTTCGAAACCGAAAAGTTGTATTTAAAAAAAAACAGTTCATTTTTAACAAAGATAGATGAATTTTACATTTGCAATCAAGAAATATTGATATTTCATGAAATAGTTAAATTTCCAAGCCTAAAAGAAGATTTTTTTTAATAGTTCCTTTAAAAAAAAAGAGTTAATTTTCAACCAAGAAAGATGAATTTTAAACCCAGAATATCAACTTTTTACTAAAAGACGAATTTAAAAAAAAATAATTAATTTTCTGTCAAAGAGTTAAATTTTCCAATGAATAGTTACATTTTCAAACAAATAGTTGAATTTTCAAACCAAAACCAAATATTTTTGACAAAACATTTGAATTGTCAACCCGAAAAATGTAATAATTTGTAATATTTTAATTTGAAACCAAAAACGTTTAATTTACACAAATAAATACAAATTTTTAACCAAAAAATTACTTTTCTACCAAAAAAATATATAATTTCAATCCAAAGGGACAAATTTTCTATCAAAAAAGACAAATGTACAACAAAACTGTTGAATTTTCGACGAAAAAAAATGATTTATTTACAAAATAGTTGTATTTTCAAAGAAAAACATAATTTTCAATTAAATAGTTGAATTTTCAACCAAACAAGATGACTTATTTAAAAAATAGTTAAATTTTCATAAAAAAAAGATAATTTTCAACCAAGAAATATTAATCTGCAACCAAATAGTTGAATTTTCAAGCAAGAAATATGTTTTATTAAGACAGCTGAATTTTCAATAACGAAATTAAGTTTTAACAAAAAAAAGGCTTTTATACCAAAAAAATATCAATTTTCGATTTAAAAGGACGAATTTTATATCCAAAAAGACAAAAGTCCAAACAAAACAGTTAATTTTCAAACCAGAAAGATGAATTTGCAACACAAAAAGAAATTATTTTTCAATAGAAAAAGATGAATTTGCAATCCAAAAGGACGAATTTTCTATAAAAAAAAAGAGGAAAGTTGAATTTTCAAGAAAGAAGATATTTCCCAACCAAAAAGAATTAATTTTCAACTAAATAGCTGATTTTTCAAGCAGAAAAAACTATTTTTTTAGATAATAGTTGAATTTTCAACAAAATGTGAATTTTCAACGAAGAAATATAAATTTTCACCCAAAAAATTTCTTTTCTATCAAAAAAGATCAATTTTCAATTCAAAAGGACGAATTTTCTATTAAAAAAAGATGACTAACAAAATAGTTGAATGTTCAACCAAATTACGACATTTTTAAACAATAGAGACGTTTTTTCAACCAAAGATTTGAGTATTCAACCCAAACACGTGAATTTTCAACAAAAAAGTTAACTTTCAACAAAATAGTTAAATTTTCTAACAAAAAAGAAGAATTTTTAACAAAATAAATGAATTTTCAACCAAAAGAGATAAATTCTGAACCAAAAGTATAACAGCAGATTTTTCAACTAAAAGAAAATTAGCTGTCAACTAAAAATAGTTTAATTTTCTTCTTTTGAGCTATTAATTCAGTTCGCATTTAATCGAAAAAATGAGAAGAACGGAAAGTTTCTTAAAAACAAGGAAAAAAGAGGAATTCGTTTTAAAAAAAGGGGGGAATAGGGGATATAATGTTCTGATCGGGCGATTAAAGTAATATATTACTTCGCGTGTACGCGAATTTTTAAATTACTTTTTCGATCGCGACACTTTATTCATTGTTATGTTTTTGCCTCTTTTTGCGATAGCAATTTTTCCGATTAGATTTCAATTCGATTGTCTCGATGGGTGGTGCTCAGCATTTTTCTTCAAGACTCGATTCCATCCTTCTTATCTTCGTCGTATACATCGTTCCCCGCTAGAATATACGAATTCCCATTTTCTTGATTAACACCGAGAACCGTTTTTCTGACGCAATTTTCTGTTCCCTCCAGCCGATGATCGTCGTTGCACGTCGCGATGAGGAAAAAAACTCGAGATGATCATTTGTGTCGTTCAAAAGCCAGGAGGCTGGGAATATATGATAGAGAAAATAAGAGGGTGATGTGATGTGAGCTTTAACGAGACGATAGAGGCAGTCAGGCAAAAAAAAGTGAAATTCTAGACCCGTTCCTCTTTCCACCTGTTCATCAGACTCGAAAAAAAGAACCCAACCTCACGGAGAAAAATAGAATTTGAAAAATAGGAACTGAGTCCTGTATTTCGAGCAAATCGGATCCAGGATGAATTTTGCTAGAAGAGTACTCTGCGCCCAGCGCTCTATCCAGAAGGAGAGTGCTGCCTACACTGGTAGCCTGCACTGGCGGCCTACAGTTTAGGAATCAGTCCCGACTCAGTCGGGAAAGAGGCTCGAAATATTCATCGTGGATCCCGATTCCTAAATTACAGTTTTCAGTCCTGAATTTCTGAACACGATCCAAGATGTTTGAGATTCAATTTTCAATTTCCGGTCCTCAAAACTTGTTCCTAAATCCGCATTTTTCTCCGTGCTCGTTTCAGTGAGTATCTCTTACAACCGAATTTGATCTCAGACAGGCGACAAGGGGGCGACTGTTTTAATCGAGGAAAAAAATTCCCGGGCATTTACCGGGGTTTCCGGGTTCGCGGTCATTTTTCACGGTATTTGGAACTGAAAAATTCGAACTCCTGAAAAAGTGATCATTTTTTTCATTTAAGTAATCGAAACTGAACTGCAAGAGAGAGCACCCCTGGTGGAAATTTTTTTTACAAGAAAGTACAACATTTCTACAACTGTAATTTTTTAATTAATTTTTTTTTTCTGAAAAAAGATCTTCTCCTTTCGCTCCGCTGGGAAGCGAACCTCAGAACTTCCGATTGCCGGTCAGGTGCTTTCCCATTAAGCTACTAGAGAGATCGAGAGAAGAAACTTTTTTAGAAAACACAAGCCTTATTTTGGCAGGTGGTAAATCAAATTTTTTCAAAGAATCTGTATTATCATCAGAGAATAACAGAAATTTTAACATCTTTTCAGACTAGATGAAAATATGAATTAAAAATTATTTTAATTAATTTTTTTTTGTCTGAAAAAAGATCTCCTTTCGCTCCGCTGGATCTTTTTTAATAAAAAAAATCAATTAAAATAATTTTTAATTCATATTTCCATCTAGTCTGAGAAGACGTTAAAATTGCTGTTATTCTCTGATGATAATACAGATTCCTTGTAATTTTTTGTATTTTTTTTATTAATATTTTTTCTAATTTCTTGTCAAAATCTACAAGGTATAGAAAACCACCGAATTTCACATTTTTTAAAGTTGGGTGTTTGACGTCATAAAAACACTTTTAATTTTACGTAAATTATTGTAGAAAATTACAAATCTTTACAAAAAAATACAAGATTTCACAAAAGTTGAAATACTGGGAAACTGTACTTGAAATTATGTTGTGTATTTTTACCAAGAACTTTTGCAACTTTTGCTATTATAATCAATCACACTGAACTGTTCGATTATTGAAAATTGTAAAATAATTGACTTTACAGAACGATTCAACTTTTCAATTTGAAAGTCTCAGTAGTTAAACTAATGTAAACGTCCGATTGAAACTTTATAAACTATTCTTAATTTAAAAATAATTTGAGATATTAAAAGTTCTTATTCAATTCCAAATGCTATTCAAATATTGTTTTAATCTGAAATATTCCATTTTTAACGCATTTAATTTGAAATTTCTTAATTAAGTAAGACATTAAAAATTATTTTTTTTAATTCTGAATTTAAAAATAATTTTAGATATTAAACGCTCTTGTTCAATTCCAAAGAATTCCAAAGAATTTTTTTTTTTAATTTTCAGCAATATTTTATTTTTCATTTAAAATGAGCAATTATAAATCAAATATTAAAAACTAAACAATTTTAAACTGAATTATTTTACTTGAATTATTTGGAAAAAATTTCAGTTAATTTAAGAGATATTTACCAGTTTTGAGAAGATCCAAACTTAATTTAAAACTGAAAAAGATTTCGAAAAATACGCTTTTTATTGATCTTTAAAGGTTTTGAGAAAATGAAAAAAATTTAACTTTGCTGGGAAAATTTGAAATGACTTTTTATTTTGAAAAATGAATTTTAAGAGAATATTTAAAAAGATTTTTGAAAAATTTTGAATAATAAATAACAACAGAACAATTATTGATTTGGAAAATAATCGAGTAAGTTTAAAATATATATAGAAGTTTTGAAAAGATTCCAAAATAATTTCAAACATGAAAAGATTTCAAAACATTTAAAACACAATGTAGATTTTTGAAGATGTCGAACACAAAATTGATAATCTTTTTAAGCATTTTGAAAGGTTTTTAATGAATACAAAATTTGTATCAAAATTTCTAGAAAAACTAGCAATAATTTTTTGCTGAAAAAATTAATTTTGAAAGAATATTTTTTAAGATTTTCAAAATTTTTTAAAAATAATCTGGATGATTTTTAGGTAATTTTTTTACTTTTGCAAGATTTTCCAAAATTTTGTTGGGAAAGTTCAAGTTTCATGATAATAAAATTATTATTACGCACTAGATCGGAAAAGTATTTATTTGTAGATTCCTATGAAAATAGTTTTAGTTTTCTGTACTTTTTGGTAAAAATTTTTCCACCAGGGAGTTACCCTTTTTTTAATTTAAAATTTTTTTAAATGTAAGAGTTCAAAGATTTCTGGGTTAAAAATATAAATCCAGGCTATTATTTTCAACGCGCTAAATTAAAACTAATCCCCTCTTTCACCTAAGATTAATAAAAAAGTTAAAAATAAAACATATCCCTCTTCCAATTCAGTACAAAATTGAAAATAAAAAGTTCCCCCTTTTATATGAATTTTAAAAATACCAAAATTGTTCCCCTTCCACTCATTTGAAATTTTCAACAAAAAAATCAGTTACAAATCAAAAAATAATAAATTTTAACCAAATAGTTAAATTATGAGGCTAAAAGACGAATTTTCTATCCAAAAAAACGAATGTACAACAAAGCAGATGAATTTTGGATCAACAATAATGATGATTTTTTAATAAAATAGTTGCATTTAAAAAAAAGCTCATTTTAAATCAACAAATATTAATTTTCAAACAAATAGTTCAATTTTCAAATAGTTTAAGATTCAAGTCAAAAAGACGAATGTTTTAAAACAGTTTAATTTTTAACAAAAAAGTTCATTTTGAAACATGTAAGATGAATTTAAAAATAATAAATAAAAAACAAAAAATATGAATTTTCAATAAAAAAGGATGAATGTTCTATCCAAAAAAGATGACTTTAACAAAATAATTGAATTTTCAAGAAAATAAAGAAAATTTTCAACCAAGAAATATTTTTTTATATCAAATAGTTTAATTGTCAAGCCGAAAAGACGAATGTTTTAAAAGAGTTTAATTTTTAACAACAATGTTCATTTTGAAACATGAAAGACGAATTTAAAAAAAAAAAAATTTAAACAAAAGATATGAATTTTCAATCAAAAGGATGAATTTTGCTATCCAAAAAGATAAATGTACCACAAAACTGTCGAATTTTCAACCAAAAAAGATGACTTTAACAAAATAATTGAATTTTCAAGAAAATAAATATAATTTTCGACTAAGAAATATTATTCTTTAAGCAAATAGTTGAATTTTCAATCCAAAAGGACGAATTTTCGACCAAATAAGAGTTAACAAGTAGTTAAATTTTCAACAAAAAATATCATTTTTAAACAAGAAATATTAATTTTTTATCAAATAGTTGAATTTTCATGCCGAAGAGACGATTTTTCTTAAGACAGTTGCATTTCCAACAAAAGAGGTAATTTTCAACTAGAAAAAATTGTAAATCAAAATTTCTTCCCTTCTAATTCAATAAAAATGTTTAATCAATTCAATAATTGTTTATTTTATTTTGCGAATTAAAAATGACTTCAGTTTTGAATATTTTATTTATAATTGCATATTTTAAACTAAACAGTCGAATATTGCTAAATATTACAAATTGCTCTTTTTTTTAATTAAAAAATTAAAAATTGAATGAATTAAAAGTGGGAAGTATTAGACTTAAACAATAATACTTGAATAGCGTTTTAAATTTAATAAAAGCATTCAATTATGAGTACAATAATTTGAAATTATATTAAAATTAAAACTAGTTTATTAATTTTCGATCGGACGTTTAATTTTGTTTAACTATTAAGGCTTTCAAATTGAAACAGTTCAATTTTTAACGTAATAATTTTTTAATTGTTTAATTTTTAACAGATACTGTTTAAATCAAATTATTACATTTCCAATGCTTCAAAACGGAAACATTCATAAATATTTAAAAAAAAATTAATTTTTAAAGCTTTTAAATTAAATGCCCACTCATTGGCTGCTTCATTTAAAATTATTTAAAGGCTTTCTCGTAAACTGTGAAACTTTTTAAGCAAATAATTTAAAATAATGATCATAGATTACAATTATTCAATTTTTAGATTCACAATTTCAAATCATCCACTTTTTAACTCTGCAATGTAAAATTATTACACTTTACACATATATTACTTTAGAAATATTTTTTAAAAAAATTTGAATAAATTGTTTTGAAGCTTCGAGATAATTATTTCTTACCACACTGCCACATACGATGAATCGAATTCCCAATAACTTACCTGAAACAAACAAGAAAAAATCACTTGTTAAATTTTTTTAATTATTACATAAAGTTACAAACGGAATGCATATAAATGTAACACATTTTTATTATCCAATAATTCGAATAAATAAAATAAACAAAAATAAATAAAAAATCTACAAACAAATTAATGTGTTTAAAAAAAATTGAGAGTTTCCGCAAGCCCCATGAGGTTTAACATGTATAGTATTTCCCATAAGAAAAAAAAAACGTTTTTGTAAATTTTAATCAGAATCGTCCATATCAAATGAATCGAATTGAAACTCAACATTTCTTTTCCCAATTAGCCATAGAATACGAATAAAATATTACTTTTCAAATTTCACCCCTATAAGTCTGTTTTATTGGGTCCCAAAAAAAACCTCATAAGTGAAAAAATAGGTTTTGCGAGTTTTGGGCGCTGATTTTTTTTTTGCGATTTTTTTAATGCCAATTATTCCTAATACATGAAACATTATTTTATACTGATAATTAGATGTTTACATAAATTGTTTAAACAATTTATTATTATTTTAGCAATCAATGGATATAGAAAGTCGCGTTATTTTCAAAAAATTTTCACTTTTCGTCCAATTTTCAATTGGAAAGAGGTGATAGCTCATCAATATTACCAAAAATAATTCTTTAAACAATTTATTATTATTGTTAATAATATTATCTTTGAATAATGCCAGAAATTGCGGTTTTTTCTGAAATTTTCAACTTTTGGTTCACTTTTCACTTGAAGTGAGTTAACATTTAATTTTATATGGCAAAAATAATTGTTTAAACAAATTATTATCGTCTATCGCTATCCTTTTCTATATTAATACTAGACAGTTGCGGTTTTTTTCTCAATATTTTAACTTTTGTCCATTTTTCAATTAGAGTGAAGTAAGCATTATTTCAAGTTAACAAAACTAATTGTTTAAACAATTAATTATTGTTAATAATATTCCCTTTGCTTAATGGTAGAAAGTTGCGGTTTTCTCTGAAATTTTTAACTATTTGCCTATTTTTCACTTGGAGTGACTTAATAATTATTTAAGTTGACTAAAAATAATTGTTTAAACAAATTATTATTGTTAATAGCTATCTTCATCTATATTAATGCCAGATAGTTGCGGGTTTTTTTCTGGTATTTTTAACTTTTTGTCCACTTTTCACTTAGTGAGGTAATAATTAATGCAAGTTAATAAAAATAGTAGTTTAAACAATTATTGTAATTTAAAACAAAACGTCTCACAATTTACATTCAAAAAAACGGAAAAAAATCATAATTAGCGCCAGAAACTAGCAAAATTCATTTTTTCACTTATGGGGTTTTTTGGGACCCTATAAAATAGACTTAGGGGGTAATATTTGAAAAGTATTCTTATGGGAAATACGTGTTAAACCTCATGGGGCTTACGCCACTCTAAATATCATTGAAAAAAAATTGAATTATTTTTGTGTGGATTCGAACCAATCTCCGGGCGTTATTCATAACAAATAAAAAAAATTTGGACCACCCTAGTAAATAGTTGCTAGCACGGTAAACCTAGTTCTTTCAAAAGCAGAAATGGGTAAATCTAGTTTTAACTGATATTTTCAGTTAAAACACGAAATCAGATGGAATTTAATATTTCTTCGGGTTTTCACAAAAGCACTTGGTTACTCCTTGTTTTGACTAGTTGAAACTAGTTTTAACTGATTTCGGATATAAAAGGTGACATACAAATGAAATTGGTGCCATGCATACAAAAATAAATAATTAAAACCCAAATTTAGGTCTAGTTCGAATTTTTTGAAAATAGTAAGTATGCCTTTCAGTCATATTCATTTTTTCATTTTGCAGCATTTATTCAAATGTTTTGAAAAGATTCCAAAATAATTTAAGCCCTGAGAATATTTCAAAATACTTTTCAACAATTTTTTAAAAAGCTTCTAAAAATGTTGGAAACAATCTGAAAGATTTTAAGAATTTTTTTTTAATTTTACAAAATTGAAAAGAGGGGAAATAATCGAATAATTTTGAAAGATATTTATAAGGATTAGAAATTCAAAAAAGATTGAAAAACAATTAAAAATTTGAAAAGATTTTAAAAAATCCTAAATATCTTTTTAACTCACTCCAATGTTTCCCATGTGAAATCCTGTGAAATAAATAAATTTTCTTCCAAATTTACTAGATTATTTTTCAACACATCTAAAATCTTCCAAAATCTTTTCGATTTTTCTCAAGAATCTTAGGAAAAATATGTTTGAGGAGAAAACAATTTTTTAATACAAAATAAACATTTCAATCAACTATTTTTTTAGGTTTAATTATTTATTTGTTTTTAATTTTATATAAATATTATTTTCCTAAGACTCTTGAAGAAAATTGAAAGAGTTTTGAAAATTTCAGATATTTCAAATCAAAATTTAAACGAAAAAGTTAATCTTTTACGAAATAGTTGAATTTTTGAACAACAAATTTGAATTGTCAACAAGAAAGTTAATTTTTAACTAAAATGATGAATCGTTAATTAAAAAAGATGAATTTTCAACCAATGAAATTAATTTTCTGCCAAAAAAAGATGAATATTCAACAAAATAGTTACATTTTCAACCAAAAAGATGAATTTTGAACAAAAATGATGAATTTTCAACCAAACAAGTGAATCTTTGAAAAAGTAGTTTAGCAATTAACCAGAAGATAAATTTTCAACAAAAAAGTTTTCAACGAAAAATGTAATAGTTGATATTAAAACAAAATTGTTGTATTTTCACCCAAAAAAGATTTTTCAGTCGAGAAAAAAATTTAGGCAAATTATAATCTGGAGGGAAAAATAATTTTTAATACAACATCCAAATTTCAAATAACGTCTTATTTTTGAAGTTTCTTTGTTTATAATTGTTTATAATATTGGATGTTAATTTTGGCTTTAGGGTCAGAATAAATAAGTCAATTAATTTTTAATTTGGTTATTTGCTTTAAGGTTATATAAATTTAATTTTCCTAAGTTTCTCGAGAAAATTCAAAAAGATTTTATCAAATTTCAGATACGCCACAAAAGAATCTATACAATTTTAAAGAAAATTGGTTTATTTTACAAGAGTTTATACAATTTTTGGAAAAATTTGAGTTAGTTTAAAAGATATTTAGGACTTTTTAACGCTTGGAAAAAAATGTAAAATATTTTATAAATTTTCGGAAATCTTTCAGTTTAAAAATATTTTTAATCTGGTCAAAACTTCCAAAATTCCTGATTATCTTTTAAACCGACTCGAATTATCCCTAAAATTGTCTTAAAATTTTCGAGATTCGTTTTTGACAATTTAGGAAATCTTATGTAATGTTTTAAAATCCTTTTAAATATTCTCTTAAAAAATTAATTTGTCAATCTCGAAAGCTTTCAAAATCCTTAATAAAACTTCGAAATTTTATTTCGAAATCTTCAAGAAGCCACGTTTTGTTTTGAGTTTTTTAAGACCTTTCCAAATTTTAAATATTTTTGAAATTTTTTAAATCTTCTAAAATTTAAAAATAATTTCTTTTTTCTCATCTCTTTGAAGAACGTGTGAAAAAGTTGACAAATTATAGTGTGGTAGTAAAATGTTAAGAACAAATTTATTTCCTAACATTAAAAAACAATTACAATAACATTTTTCTCTTTTATCAATAATTTTTAAAAACATTCAGAAATAAATTTTAGTAAGGGGTTATAATCCTTTTGTCAATTTTTAAACATTTGGTCAAAAAGTTGAGAACAGAATTGTTGTCTTTATTATTAATGAATAATTTACAATTTGAATATTCTATTTTAAAAATATATAATTAAAATTGCTTATTTGGAAATTGCGATTTACAAAATTCTGTGTGATATTTTTGAGAATTTCGTTCCACCAATTTGATTAGACCGCACGTCCACGGTAGCGTCAAAATTTTATTTTTCTGCTTCAATTTGTTTCAAGGTATTCAAAAGGCAAGATGGAAAAATTTGACGTCCAGATTATGCCTCATTTGAGCAAAAAGTGACAAATTAGTATGGACTCATGGCCGTGCGGTCATTCAGACCGCACCAAAAAAATGTTTTTTTTTTTTAATTTTTGCAATGACCCTGTAAGTCTAAAATTTGGAGACCAAGGCCAATTGGAAAGCAGAGGAGAAATCGCGTGAGGTCTTAATTTGAGATGATGTGAGGTCGCGAAACAGTAGCAGGGGAGAATGAATTGATTTGAAGATACTTCCGCGAAAGTTCATTTATTTGCCGTCCACGTTTCTCTCTTGATTAATAGCTTCGTGCTTAATAAAGTTCTGTAGTCAGTTAGTTTATCCTGAGACTCACCCTATTTATAAATTGCCGGCTGTGTATCCACTTTTATAAGTGTATGAACGCCCTAGTTCCCATGCATAATAGGGTAATGTTTTGAATAATTCTCATTACTTTATTCAGAAACTTGCAACTCATCTTTCATATTTTCTTAATTAAATTTTCAAATTCAAAGATCAAATTCAAATTTTTTTAAATTTGTTTCGAAATTCTTTTTCAGAATTTATAACAGACTTCTCAGAGCTCAAAATTCTATCAAAAGGGAGGAAGAAGGGTGATTTTTCACAAAAATAGGGGAATAATTTTTTTGAATAAAATTCATTTAAAGATACCAACAAGAAAGATGATTTTTTTAACCTAATAATTGAATTTTCCAACAAAGAATGAAATTAAATTTGCACCGAACAGTTGCATTTGTAAACAAACAGTTGACTTTTCTACCAAATTGTTAAATTCCCAAGCCAAAAAGACGAATTTTCTACAAAACAGTTTAATTTTGAACTAAAAAATATGAATTTTCAACAAAAAAGGTTATTTTCAAAGAAACTGTTGAATTTTCTACCGAAATAGATGAATTTTCAACACAAAAAGACAAATTTTCAACAAAAAATTTAACTTTTCAACAGAATTGTTGAATTAAAAAAAAAATAATTAACTTTTCAACCAAATAATAAAATTTTTAACCAAACAATATTTTGATTTTAAATAAAACCCAGTTGTTTTTAAAGAAAAAATACTAATATCCAACAAAATAGGTAAAATTTCAACCAAACAGATGAATTTTTAACGAAAATGATGCATCTTCAACAACAAAAAAAAGGAATTTTTAACAAATCAGTTCAACTTTGAACCAAGTAGTTCAATTTTCAACCAAAAAAGATTTTTCATTCCAGAGAAAAAAAAATGTCCACCATACTGTTGAATTTTCAATTAAAAAAGGCGAGTTCTCTACATAAAAGTTGAATTTTCTACTAAAATAATAGAATTTTCTCCCCCTCCCCAAAAAAAAAAGAATTTTCAACAAAATAATTGAATAAAAAAAATTTTTAAGTCAACCAACTTCCAACGAAATAGTTAAATCTTCAACCAATAAAATGTATGTTTAACAAAGTAGTTCAACTGTGAACTAAGTATGAAATATATTGCATTTTCAACAAAATAGCTGAATTTTTTAAATTTTTAAGCAAAAAAAAAAGTTCTACAAAACAGTTGAATTTTCTTGAATTTTCAACCCACAACTATCAATTTTCACAAAAAAGTTATTTTTTAACAAAATAGTTCATTTTTAACTAAAAAAGATCAATTTTCAATCAAAGAGATAGATCTTCAACTAATAAAATGAATTTTTAACCAAGTAGTTCAACTTTCAAGCGTACAATTGAAATTTCAAATAAAAACTATCAATTTTTGACCAAAAATGGAACAGTTCAAACAATAATTTTTAAACAAAAAAAAAGAAAGAATTTTCAACAAGAGAGTTCAATCTTCAACCAATAAAATAAATGTTTAACAAAGTAGTTCAACAATCAACTTTCAACAATTGCATTTTCATCAAAACCGTTTTTTTTTAATTTAAGCCAAAACGAAGAATTTTATACAAAACAGTTAAATTTTCAACCAAAAAATATTTATTTTCAACAAAAAAGTTCATTTTTAACCAAATAGTTCAATTTTAAACTAAGAATGATCAATTTCCAACCAAAGAAATGGATCTTCAACTAATAAAATTAATTTTTAACAAAGCAGTTCAACTTTCAAGCGTACAATTGAATTTTCAACTAAAAATATAAATTTTCAACCAAAAATGGAACAGTGAAAATTTTAATTGAAAAGATTAATTTTTAAACAAAATAAATAAATTATTAACTAAATAAATGAATCTTCAACTCAAAAATGAATTTTTTACAAAATAGTTCAAGTTTCAACCAAGTTCAACAAAGTCGAATTTTCAACAAAACAGTTGCATTTTGAACAAAAATAGATGAATTTTCAAACCAAAAAGACAAAAAAGACAAAAAGATTAATCGAAGAAAAATTTCTGCGTCAAAAAAGAAATAAAAAATTCATAATATTGTGGAATTTTCAAGCCAAAAAGGCAAATTTTCTAGAAAAAAGCGAATTTTCAACTAAATAGTTAAATTAGCAACTAAATAAATGAATCTTCAACCAAAAAAATGAATTTTGTACAAAGTAGTTATCTTCAACCAATAAAATGAATGTTCAACAAAATAGTTTAATTTTCAACCAAGCATGAAATATAATGTATTTTCAACAAAACAGTTGCATTTTGAACCAAAATAGATGAATTTCCAAACCAAAAAGACCAAAAAGATTCATTGAAGACAAATTTCCGAGTCAAAAAAGAAATAAAAATTAATAATATTTAGGAATTTTCAAGCCAAAAAAGCCAATTTACCATAAAAAAGTTATTTTCGACAAAATAGTTAAATTTTCAACCAAACAGTTAAATTATCAACCAAAAAAATGAATTTTTGACAAAGTAGTTCAAGTTGACATATCGAGCAAAAATGACTTTTTGACAAAACAGTTTCATTTTCAACAAATGTGGGCTGTGAAGTCTCTTATTATAAAAAATTCTTTATAAACGAATTTTTTTTCAATTATAAAGATCAAAGAGATTTTTTTGACTGACAAAATACAAAGTTAGGCTCTAATCATTGAATCACGGGGCTTTCAAAATTTTAATTTAAAACTATAAAAATAGTTTGATTTTTTAATTAAAAATTTAGATAAACATGAAAAATGGGGAAAAGGCAAATGTACTGGACCATTTTAGCCTAAATGGCAGGCAGCTGTGAATTTCTTCACGTCAATCAATATATATATGTATATCATCTCTTGCACAGTTGAAAACTCGCGTAAGAAACTAACGAGGAGGTGGGGAGGCCAAATTTACAAAACCCGGGGCTATATGCCAAATAATTATATGTTCGTTGGCGTAACGAAGGCAAAAGGCGGAGTCCAAAGAAGATTCACTCATCGCCTGCTCACACCTTAATTTTTTTACAAGAGCTTTTTCAACTTTTTAATTTGCAAGTCTTGAATTTTGTACTCCTTTGTAATTGGAGGCTTTCAATTTGAAACTTTTAATTTTATCTTTTCGAGACACTGAAGTGCCTGTGGGCTTTTTTTCGTATACATTTTTTTTTGCTATACCCAGGGCTCTCAAAAAAGTAACAATAATGTGGCAAAATATTAACCAAAAAGAAAGATTTTTTACCAACAGAAAAGATGTTTCCACCAAAATTATGAATCTTCAAACAAAAATGTATGTTTGAGAAAGTAGTTCAACTTTTAACAGAATGGTTGAATTTTTCTGACTAAAAAAGATTAATTGTTAACGAAAAATGTAATATTGATATGATAACCAAAAAAAGATTTTAATTTAATATAAAAAACAGTAGAATTCATTAAAAAAATACGATTTTTCAACAAAATAGGTTATTTTTCAACGAAATTGTTGAGCTTTTAAGCCAAAAAGACCAATTTTTACAAAAAAGTTGAATTTTCAACCAGTAAATATAGATTTTTGACAAAAAAGTTATGTCAACCAAATAGTTGAATTTTCTACGAAAACAGGGGAATCTTCAACCGAAAATGACGAATTTTCAACAAAATCAGTACATTTCGAACCAAAAAGATGGATTTTCAAATAAAATTATGTATTTTTAAACAAGAGGGTGATTTTCAATCAAGAAGGTTAATTTTCTACCAAAAAGACGAATTTTCAACAAAAAATAAAATTTTAATCAAAATTGTTCAACTTTTAATCGAATTTCCACCAAAGAAGATAAATTCTCATCAAAAAATATAATACATAGCTCGATATTTCAACAAAAAAATTTTATTTTTAAATGAAAAACTAGCAATTTTAGATAAATTGCAATTCTTATCAGGTTTCATAATAATTCAATTGATAGTACTTTTTATACATTTTACATAGGAACTAATTATTTTATTGTTATTCCCTAATTTTCTCGGCCCTAAAGTGCAAAATTTACTGAAAAAAGTTTAATTTTTACATTCTTCACAAATTTTTAAATAATGTGATTAATGAATTAATTCATTTCGTTATTTCGGGCAAAAAATGTTACCAAAAGTAACCTTTTCATAAAATAAGTAACTTTTTAGTAACCGTGGATCAAAAAAAGTAACTAAGTTACTAAAAAGTAACGCGTTCCGAGCCTTGGCTATACCTAGAAAAGTTCCTTATAAGAGACTTCACAATCTTTCCCCTATTCCCCTCTTTTTCCCCTTTTTTAAATATTTCCCCGTTTTTCCCCTGTTTTCAAGAAATTTCCTCTTTTTCTCGTTTTTTCGCCTAAATGAGAACTGAGTTGTTACAACCCAATAAGAAAATCAAAATGTTTTTTGTGAAAAGTTAAATATTATATAATATATATATTATATATAATATAATTTGAATATTTTGTTGAAAATTCCACAATTTTGTTAAAAAGTTATCCCTTTTGGTTGAAAATTCAACTGTTTGTTGAACAATCATCGAAAAGTCGACCATTACTTTTTTGGTGTAGAATTCATCTCTTTTGCTAAAAAATTCGACTATTTTGTTGAAAATTCAATTATTTTGATTGTTTTGGTTGAAAATTCAACTTTTTGGTTTAAAGTTGAAATACTTCGTAAAAGATTCATTTTTTTGGTTGGAGATTCATCTCTTTGGTTGAAAATTTAACTATTTTGTTGAAAATAAACTTTTTTGTTGAAAATGAACTTTTTTGTTGAAAATCCAACTGTTTTTGGTTAAAATTTAATTTTTTTAATTACAAAATTTACTATTATATTTTTGCTCGAGAATTCATCTTTTTGGTTCGAAATTTTATTATTTGTTTGAAAATTTAAATATTTTGTTGCAATTTTCGCAGTTTCGTTATAAAGTTATTCTTTTCGATGAAAATACAATTTTTTTGGTTGAAAGTTAATTCTTTTTACTATATTATATTTTTGGTTCAAAATTAATCTCTTTTGCTTAACAATTCTACTATTTTGTTGATAATTCAACTATTTGGTTGAAACTTAAACTATTTAGTTGAAAGTTGAACTACTTTGTAAAAGATTCATTTTTTTGGTTGAAGATTCATCACTTTCGTTCAAAATTCAACAATTTTTTTTTAATTCATCATTTTTGCTAGAAAATTCAACTATTTGGTTGTAAATTAATGTTTGTTTGAAAATTATTTTTTTTAATTCATCTATTTGGTTGAAATTTTCATTATGTTGAAATTCAACTATTTTGTTATAAAAATTATATTTTTCAGAATAAAATACAACTGTTTTTGGTTGAGAATTAATCTTTTTGGTTAAAAATTTCATTTGGTTGAAAATTTAAATATTTTGTTCAAAATTCCACAATTTCGTTCAAAAGTTTTCCTAATATTATATTTTGGGTTCAGAATTTATCTTTCTTACTCAAAAATTCTACTATTTTGTTGAAAATTCGATTATTTTGTAAAATGTCTTTTTTTTGTGTGGAAAATTCAATTGGTCGAAAGTTGAAGTGTGCACTTTGTGAGAGATCCGTTTTTCTGGTTGAAGATTCATCTGTTTGTTTAAAATTAAACTATTTTGTTAATAATTACCCTTCTTGTTGAAAATTCAACTGTTTTTTTTAGGAAATTCGCATTTTTTGCATGAAAATTCCACGATTTGATTGTAATTTTTTTCTTTCTTGACTTTAGGTTTGAAAATTTATCTCGTTAAAAATACAACTATTTAGTTGGAAATTAATCTTTTTTGTCCAGGTTTCAATTATTACATTTTTCGTGAAAAATTCTTCTTTATTGGTAAAGATTCAAATATTTGGTTGAAAGTTAAACTAAATTGTTAAAAAAATTAGTTTTTTTTTTGGTTGAAGATTTGTTTTTTATTTATTGAAAATGAATTCCTGGAAATGAAAATTAAAATATTATCGCTATTTATAACTACTTGGTTGAAGAATCGCCTTTTTGGTGAAATAATAATTAGTTTTGGTTACAAATTCATCTTTTTGGGATGAAAATTCAACTTTTTTGATAGAAAATTTAATTATTTTTTTTTTAAATTAACTTTTCTGTTGATAATTCATATTTTTGGATTGAAAATTCAATTGTCTTGTTGGACATTTGTCATTTTGGACAAAAAGTTCGTCCTCTTGGATTGAAAATGCATCGTTTTGTATAGAAAAGTTATATTTTTTGGTTTCAAATTAATTCTTTTTGATTAAAAAAGTAATCTTTTTGCTCGAAATTGCAACTACTTGATTGCAACTTAAACTATATGTAAAACATTCATTTTTTGCTTGAAGATACATTTATTTGATTGATGATTGAACTATTTGTTTGAAAATTTAAATATTTTGTTGAAAATTAATTTTTTTCTTGATAATTCATATTTTTGGCTTGAAAATTCCACAATTTGGTCGACATTTTTTTCTATCTAGACTGAAAAATCTTTTTTTCGTTAAAAATTGGTATTTTTGGTTTGAAAATCCATCTCTTTTGCTTAAAAATGCAACTGTTTGATTATATTTTCTTATTTCGTTCTATGAATTGATTGAAAAAAGGGGAAAAAGTGTGAAACCTGTAATAAATAATTTACACAATTAAAAAAATTAAACGAAATCACATAATTTTAAAATGAGTGAGATAATGATTTTTAATGTTATAATTTCGAAAAATAAATGTGTTTCGAAAACAATATAAATATTTCGAAAATTTTCCAGGAATAATTTTTAACGTGAATTAAAATGGAACAAAAAAACAAATAATTAAACGAAAACTTTTTTTAAATTATTTGAAAAATCCTCATCATTTAAATTGAAAGAAAAATCTGAGTGCGGAGGTGGAGGGGGAGGGGTGGGGGGATAATTGAAAATTTCACTTTTTTGGCACACAGTGCATTTAACGTGACACGTTCTGCTACCGCAATTTGGCAACCTCATCCATGGGGGCCAAGGTTCTATTTCAGTCTACCCGCTGCCGGT
>CAKNYM010051987.1:249858-260785 GCA_932195095.1 Andricus curvator
AATCTCTTTGGAGGCCTAATACCAGTATTTTTGATGTTAGATTCAACAGAGGTCTCTGTTATAGAATCGTTGATACGTAGATAATCTACTATTAAAAAAAAAAGATAATCTACTATATCAAAATTAATTTTTATTATGCGAAATTAAAATAATAACATCTCTAAAATAATAATTTCGATCGAAATTAAGGAAATAAAAGTTCTGAAATTTTCACTGGTGAACTGCGATAGCTCAATTGGAAGAGCACCTCACATGTAATGAGTTGGTTGCTGGTTCAAATCCAGTTGGCAGTGAATTTTTGAGAACTTAATTTCTCGCGTTTTAATTTAATTTCGCATAATAAAAATTAATTTTGATATAGTAGATTATCTACTTATCAACGATTCTATAACAGAGACCTCTGTTGAAGCTAACATCAAAAATACTGGTATTAGGCCTCCAAAAAGATTTCTATCTTAATCTAGTTTGTTGAACATTAATCTTTTCCGTTGAAAAAATCAGCTCTTTCTGTAGAAATTTCACCTTTTTTGTTTAAAAATGCAAGTGCTTGGTTAAAAATTAATTTCTTTCGATCAAAAATTAACTTTATTGCTGAAAATTCAACAATTTGGTAGAAAATTAAACTATTTGGTTGAAATTTGATGTATTTTGTCGAGACTTCATCTATCTTGGTAGAGAATCAATTTGTTGGTTAAAAATACGACTATCTGGTTGAAAATTAATCGGTTTTAGCTGAGGATTCAATTATTTTGTTAAAAATTCGTTTTTGTTGGTTAAATCCAAATGTTTTTTTATTTTAAATTGAAATCTGTTTTTGTTGAAATATCAAATCTTACAAAAACTCTTAATACTTTCATGAAAGTTTGTTTTTTGTTTAACGATATATAATTATAGTTGAAAATTATTTTTTTTTTGTAAAAATTAATTTTTTTACCTGAAAATTTAATTATTTTGTTGAAAATTCAACCGATTGCTTGAAAATGAACTTTTTTGTTAAAAATTCATATTCTCGGGTTAAAAAATCAAATCTTTTGTTGAAAAATCAACAATTTAGTTGAAAAGTCGTACTTGGCTGTAAATTCAACTGTGTTGTTAAAAATTCGACTTTTTGGCTTGAAAATTCAACAATTTGATTGATTTTTTCTCTCTTTTTTGAAGAACACATTTTTTTTGGTTGAAATTACAATTATTTTGTTGAACATTAATCTTTTTTGTATAAAAATTCATCTCTTTCGGTCAATAATTAACTTTATTGTTGCAAATTCCACAATTTGGTAGAAAATTGAACGATGTGGTTGAAAATGTATTTATTTAGTTAAAATTCGTCTTTTTTGGTAGAGAATAATTTTTTTTGTTTAAAAAAACAACTGCTTGGTTGAAAATTAATTTGTTATAGTTGAGGATTCAAGTCTTCTGTGAAAAAATTAGTTTTTGTTGGTTAAATCCAAGAGTTTTCTATTTTAAATTAAAATCTATTTTTGTTGAAATATTAACTATTACAACAACCACTAATTCTTTCTTATAAGTTCTTTTTTTTGGTTGAAGATACATAATCGTAGTTTAAAAATAGTTTTCTTTTCGTTAAAAATTAATTATTTTAACTTAAAATTTAACTATTTTGTTTAAATTTCAACTGATCGGTTGAAAATGAACTTTTTTGTTGAAAATTCATATCTAGGGTTGAAAATGCAACTATCTGGTAAAAAATTAAATAGTTTTGTAGAAAATTATTTTTTTTATTGAAAAATAATTTGCGTAAAATAAAATTTAACTAATCCATTTTTGTTTGAAAATTGACATTGTTTAGTTTAAAAATTGAACTATTTATTTTTTAAAATTTTAAACGAAAAATATATAAACTAAAAATTATTCAAATAAAATTTGGACTAACATTACATCCATTGTTCAAACTATTTAGTTGAAAATTCGTCTTTTTTGGTAGAAAAATAATTTTTGGATGAAAATTCAAATATTTGGTAAAAAAATTATGTACTGTGTTGAAAATTCGTTTTTTCTGGTAAAAAACTAAACTTCTTGGTTGGAAATTCAACTATTTGGTAAAAAATTTTGTATTTCGATGAGAATTCATCTTTTTTGGTAAAAAATAAACTTTTGTGTTGAAAATTCATCTTTTTGGTTAAAAATTTTAATATTTGGTTGAAAATTCAATTGCTTTCTAGGAAGCTCATCTTTTTGGTTAAAAATGTAACTCCTTTTTTGTTTCAAATAAATTATTTTTGATTTGAAATGAAAATATTTGCTTGTTTAAAATATCAACTATTACATTTTTGGTTAAGAATTCATCTTTTTTGGTTGAAAATTCTACTACTCCATTGAAAGTTGAACTATTTTGTTAATTCATAAAAATCATATTATTTTAGTCAATTATCGAAGAATTTCAAAAATATTTTTAAGGAAAAGTAAAGCAATAGTGGCATTAGTCCAATTTTTTCAAAATAGTAGCAAAATAGTGTCATCCTTCAAAAAATGGGCAGTAAAAATAATTTTCAAAATTTTATTTTTTTTAGTTCCCACTTTCCAAATCACAGAATTACATAGTCAATTTTTGAGTCATTAAAAATGATCAGGAGTGAAAATTGACCGATTGTTTGAAAGCTGATTTTTTTTCACAAAAGAATTCGACTTCCCAGTGTTCCTGTTTCCCAACTAATTCGCGGGAGCAAGCCATTGTTTTCACGCACGAGTCTCTTTATGTGTGCATTTCCTGATTTCACTTCCAATTCTACAGGAGAACAGGCTTACTCGTTTACTGACTTGAGATTGTTGATAAGCGCTGAGTACTGCAGAGTTGGAACCAAATGGCACCGATTCTATTCCCTCGGGCGAAAAAAGTCTCCCAAAATAACAATTTCTCTTGTGTACACATTTTTTTAAAGAAAATATATAGAATCCACAGTAAAAGAGAATACTTAAAATTGTTAGACGATGCCAAAATGTCTGTAAAAAAGGGAATTTTATTTACTATTGTTAAAAAATTATTATTATTTATTAGGTCTAAAAATTAATTCGGTGTCTTTATTGTGATGTCTTGTAACTCTTGATCAAACTTTAAACTTTAAAACACAATATAATAGGTGGCGGCCCTGCGGACTTAACCTCAAAAGTCATTAGTCAATACAATGACGTCCGACAAGGAGCATTGGAAATACTGTATGCTTTTTGCATTCCAATTGAAAAATCATAATTGTGAAATCTCTGAAACCACTTTTTACACGTTTTACGTGTCACCGCACCTTCTCCTAAGGCTGAGCAAATAATTTCTGTTGCCTCAGCTGCATTTTTTTTCAACTGGAATGCAAAGAAAATAACAGTATACCAAATGTTCCTTGTCGGACGCCATTGTATTAACTAATGATTTTTTAGGTTTAGTCCGCATGGCCGCCACCTATTATATTGTGTTTTAAAGCTTAAGGTTCGCCCTTTAAAACTACCTCAGAGCGGGAAAAAATTAAAGTTTAAAAACTCTTTTGAACACTTCAGCACCTTCTACTGATAAAAATACATCAGAAAAAAATTGAAGATTTTCAAAGATTCAAAAATAGATGAGTAACAAAATAAAAAAATGCTCGTGTTTAAATTTTTCTAAATTTATTTTTATTAGTAGATATATTTTGATTCCTTACTGTTTATCAGTTTTTTGTGTGTATAATTTTCAGTACAGAACCCTGGGTTGTTTAAAATATTGTTCTAAGTAAGTTAGAAAGGAGCAATTTGAAAAACACAAAAAATACTTTTTGAAAAACCTAATTTTTCTGTTTTTGTTTCCTCGCCGTTTAAACTTGTTTCTAATGAAATTCATCACTTGAAACCTCTCAGATGTTAGAAAAATTTTGCAATGTCAGCTAATAAAAGATTGTAGTGTAAAAAACAAATATAAACAATGATTATTCACAAAAATTAAAAACTTATGAAGATAATTTGTTTTAAGACGCAGTTTACTAGGTTTTTCATATTCTTTTCGATCTCCATAACTTTGTTTCTACAACCACAACATTAAAAACAACATTAACATTAAAAATGAATTAAAGTTTTTATTTATTTTCTACTTAATTTCGAACCGAATTAATAAAACCCAATAAAAAAAACCAACTATTTTTGGTTGGAAGTTCATTCTTTTTGATTGGCTAGTCTACTATTATAATTTTGGTTCAGAATCCATCTTTTTGGTTAATAATTTTATTATTTGGTTTAAAAATTTATTTATTCCGTTAGAAAGTCATCCTATGTGGTTTAAAATTCAACCACTTTCGTAGAAAATTCAACTGTTTGATTAAAAATAAACCCTTTTATTGAAAATTCATAATTTCGGGTGAAAATTCAACAGGTTTGAAAAAATTAATCTTTTGGCTTAAAAATTCAACAATTTGGTAAAAAATTCAACCATTTAATTAAAAATGAACTTTTTTTTTTAAATATCAAAAATTAAAAGGGAAAAATCCTAATTTTATTAATAAAGAAAAAATTACCAATAAAAATATTATATTAATAAATTTATAGAAATTTATTTATTAAATTTTTGTAGAAAATTCGTCTTTTTAGCTTGAAGATTCAACAATTTGATGAAAAAAAAATTTTCTTTCTTCACTGAAAAATATTTCTTGGTTGAAGATTTATCTCTTTAGTTAAAAATTTGAATAGTTTGTTGAACATTCTTTTTTGTTATATTTAACTTTTAGTTGAAAATTCATATATTTGAATTGAAAAAAATCATGAAAATTCGTCTTTTTCACTTGAAAATTCAACAATTTGGTTGAAATCTTTTTTCTTTCTTGACTGAAAAATCTTTTTCGATTGAAGATTCCTCTGTTTGCTAAAAAATTTAACAACTTTGTTGATAATTCTTTTTTTTTTTAATTTACCTTTTTTGTTAAAAATTTACATTACTGGTTTGAAAATTAAACTGTTTTGTAGAAAATTCGTCTTTTAAGCTTAAAAATTAACTTTTTTGTCGAAAATTCATCTTTTAACTTGAAGATTTTACAATTTGTTTGCAATTTTTTTTCTATCTTCACTGAAAAATCTTACTTGGTTGAAGATTCATCTCTTTGGGTAAAAATTTAACTATTTTGTTAAAAATTCTTTTTGTTGTTGTTAAATTCAACTTTTCTGTGGAAAAGTCACATTTTTTGGTTGAAACCTAAACTGTTTTTCAGAAAAGTAGTCTTTTTGGCTTGAAAATTGAACAATTTCGTAGAAAATTCAAAAATTTGTTTGAAAATTAACTTTTTGGTTGAAAATTCATACTTCTGGGTTGAAAAATTACCTGTTTGTAAAAAACTCGTCTTTTGGCTTGAAGATTAAATAATATGTTTGAAATTGTTTTCGTTTATGACTAAAAAATATTTTTTCCTTGAAAAATCAACTTTTACGTTTTTTGATAACATTTAATCTTTTTTTGTTGAAAATGTAACTTTTTTGCTAAAAAATTCATATCTTCGGGTTAAAAATTCAACCATTTTGTTGAAAAATCGTATTCTTTTAGATGAATTCAATTTTCTTTTATGTAAAATTAAAATATTTTTTGGTTGAAATATAAACTGTTGCATTTCTGGTTGAGAATTCATTTTTTTTTGGTTCAAAATTCCACTAATTTGTTAAAAATTTGTTATTTTTGTTGAATTATATGAAAATGTAACTATTTTGTTGAAAATTCATCTTTTTGGGTTGAGAATTCAACTACGTGGTTGAAAATTAATTTTTTGGTTGGAAATTTTTATTTTCGATCATTTTTTTGGATGAATTTAATTCTTTCTGACTTAAAATGAAAATCTTTTTAGTAGAAATATCAAATATTACATTTTTTGTTGCGAATTCATTTTTTTTTTAAATTCAACTCTTTGGTCTACTTTGTTAAAAATCTATTTTTATGGTTGAAGATTCACTATTTTAGTTGAAAATTCATCTTTTTGGTTGAAAATTTAACTATTTTTTGGAAAATTGATCTTTCTGGGTTGAAAATGCAACTATGTGGTAAAAAATTTAGTTTTGTGGTGAAAATGAACTTTTTTGTCGAAAATTCAATTCTTTAGGTAAAAAATTCAACAATTTCGTTGAAAAATCATCTTTTTTGATAAATTTAATTGTAATTATATTTTTGAATGTCCTGAATTTCTGTTTACGATTCTTAATAAAATGAATCAAAACCTTGTAAAAAAGGGGAAAAGTGGAAAATGTTTTACTGTTTTTTTTAAAGGAATTTTTCAAATTTAACGTGTATTAGGTAAAAAAGGGGACATACTGTGATCCCTAGTATTTAAGAAAATGCATGATTAAATTCTGAAATTTAAATATTGATTGAGCAAACATTTTTTGAGAATTCATAGGTACACTCAGAAAACGATTTGTTTCAATCAACAAAATTTTTATTGGTTTAAATACGTTTATTATATGGACAACAAAATATTTAATGACCCAACTAAATTTTTGGTCTGTTTCAACCAAATCTTTTGGTATATGGAGTAATTAGTTGATTCAACAAAAAAAATTTTGCCGAGTCAATCAAATATTTTGTTAAATCAATCAAAATTTATAAGAACGCGATATGTGCAACTAATATTAGGTGTACAAATATAATGAGACCAAATTAGTTTCCTACTGCATTCAGGGATCAATCAGAATTTGCTTCCGCTAGATCCCTGCACCAATTAGAAATTAATTAGTATCTAGTGCATATATATGTATATGCATAATGTACTTTGATGTCAAGGCTCTTATTGAAGCATGCAAATTCCATCTTAGAGAATGCGAAAGCAGCTTAATTTAAAACCCACATTTTGAGCCCTCTAATTAGAAAGCTTAAAAAATTAAAAGCTTCTGATATAAAAAGCATCCACACTTTCAGTCACAAATTAAAAGAACGACATGGAAATTTATCGTCGATCATTTTGATGGGAAAATAAGAAAATATTGAGATCTAAAGATTTTTACATTACACAAATTAAAAATCTTTCCTAATTGGATGCTTTAAAAACATTGAAATTCTGCAGAACAATACAATTTTATATTAAGTCTACAAATTAATTCCGTGCTTTTCCTCTGATGTCTTGTAACTCTTGGTCAAACTTGAATTTTTTTCCATTCTATGGTAGTTTCAAAGTGGCGGCCCTGCGGACTTTACCTCAAAAATCATTAGTCAATACAATGGCGCCTGACAAGGAGCATTTGAGATACTGCATTCTTTTTGCATTCCAATTCAAAAATCACCATTGTGAAATTTCAGGAACTACTTTTTACATATTTTATCTGTCACTGCACCCGCTCCTAAGGCTGACCAAATCATTTTGATTGCTTCAGCAGCTTTTTTCAACTGAAATGCAAAAAGAATGCAATGTCTCAAGTGTTCCTTGTCGGACGCTATTGTATTCACTAACGATTTTTTAGGTTAAGTCCGCAGGGCCGCCACTACCTTAGGGCGGGAAAAAATTCAAGTTTGAGTGTAGTTAAATTGGCAACCTACAAAGCTTCTGATATAAAAAGCATCCCCACTTCAAGTCACAAATTAAAAGAACGACATAGAAATTTATTGTCGATCATTTTGATGGGAAAATAAGAAAATATTGAAGTCTAAAGATTTTTACATTACACAAATTAAAAATCTTTCCTAATTGGATGCTTTAAAACATTGAAAACCTGCAGCATAATAAAATTTTATATTAGGTCTACAAATTAATTCGGTGCTTTTACTCTGATGTCTGGTAACTCTTGGTCAAACTTGGATTTTTTTCCATCCTATGGTAGTTTTAAAGTGGCGGCCCTGCGGACTTAATCTAAAAAATCATTAGTGAATACAATGGCGTCCGATGAGGAGCATTTGAGATACTACATTCTTTTTGCATTACAATTAAAAAATCACCATTGTGACATTTCTGGAACTACTTTTTGCACATTTTATGTGTCACTGCACCCTCTCCTAAAGCTGGCCAAATCATTTTGGTTGCTTCAGCAGCTTTTTTCAACTGAAATGCAAAAAGAATGCAATGTCTCAAATGTTCCTTGTCGGACGCTATTGTATTCACTAATGATTTTTTAGGTTAAGTCCGCACGGCCGCCACTACCTTAGGGCGGGAAAAAAATTCAAGTTTGAGTGTAGTTAAATATTCAACCTATAAAGATGAATTTGCAATAAAATAGTCGAATCATAAAAAAAAATAGTAAACTTTCATTCCCCATTTTTTAACAAAATAGTTGAACTTTTGACCAAGACCGATGTAATTTCAAGCAACTAGTTGAATTTTCAACTGAAAAAGATCAATTTTAAACCAGATAGTTGAGCTTTCAGTTAAAAAAAATAAATTTTCAACCAAAAATGGAACATTTTCAATTTTAGCCGAACAAATTGATTTACAGTCAATAAAAAAATAAACGAATTTCAAGACATTAGTTAACTTTTAAACAAAACGAATTTTCAACAAAATAGTTCAATTTTCAACCAAAGAGATGAATTTTCAAATAAAAAAGAAAAATTTTCAAACAGAAACGGAACAGTTAAATTATTTAGACAAACAAATGAATTAAATTGTTGCTTGAAAATGTACCTATTTTGTTGAATCATCATCTTTCTGGGTTGTAAATTCAACAATGTGGTTAAGTTAACTTTTTTTATTGAAAATTCATATTTTCGGGTAAAAATTCAACAATTTGGTTGAAAAATCGTCTTTTTGAATCAATTAAATTGTTTCTCATTTAAAATTAAATTTTTTTGTTTTGAATATCAACTACTTATTACACTTTCCATTGAGAATTTATCTTTTTTGATTGAAAATTGAACTACTTGGTTAGAAGTTGAACTGCCTTATTAAAAAATTTATTTTCTGAAGATTCATCACTTTAGATAGAAATTTATCTCTTTGGTTAAAATTTTAACTATTTTGTTAAAAATTCGTTTGTTTTTTCTTTGTTGAAAGTTTTTTTTTTTACTGAAAATTTAACTGTTCCATTGCTGGTTGAAAATTTATCTTTATTTGAAAATTAAACTATATGGTTTGAAATTTAACTATTTTCTTGAAAATTCGTTTTCTTTTTTGGATGAAAGTTAGTTGTATAACTGAAAATTAAACGTTCCATTTCTGATAGAAAATTTATATTTTTTATTTGAAAATTCATCTATTTGGTTTAAAATTTATCAATTTAGTTGAAAATTCATCCCTTTGGTTGAAAATTTAACTATTTTGTTGAAAATTCGTTTTTTTTGTTGAAAATTAACTTGTTTGTATAAAAAATTCATCTGTTCCATTTCTGTTTGAAAATTTATATTTTTTATTTCAAAATTCAACTATCCTGTTGAAAATTCGTTTGTTTTTTCTCGGTTGAAAATTAATTTGTTTGACTGAAAATCTAACTGTTCCATTTCTGGTTGAAAATGTATCTCCTTTATTTGCAAATGTAACTATTTGTTTTAAAATTTAACTATTTTGTTGAAAATTGGTTTCTTGTTTATTAATTGAAAACTATTTTGTGCTTTATTATTTTAAAAATTAACTATTTAGTTTAAAATAAATCAATTCAGTTAAAAATTCATTTCTTTGGTTGAAAATTAAATTTTTTGTTGAAAATTCGTTTTTTTTTGGCTGAAAATTAATTTTTTAACTGAAAATTTAACTATTCCATTTCTGGTTAAAAATTTATCTTTTCCTTTTGAAAATTGAAGTATCTGGTTTAAATCTTTTTTTCGTTGAAAATTCGACTGTTTGGTTGAAATTACATCATTGCAGGTTAAGAGTTGAATTATTTTGTTAAAAATTAAATCATTTCGTTAAAGCTTCAACCATTTGGTTGAACATTCGTCTTTTTGGAAAAAATTCCTCGTTTTCGATTAAAAATTCAATTATCTTCTTAAAAAAATGTTCTTGTGCAGCCTCGCAGGAGAATTGGATGATATAATTAATCGTCTTGACCGAATCGCATAAAATAATTTGTTTCCTCATACATTAATTACATTTTTCATTTTGCATTTTGATTACATTTGCATGTATTAAGTAGTTGTATACTTGAATATCAACAAGATTACAGAATCGTGGTTTCGATCAATAAAATTGTTTTCACAGCTTAAAATTACACACAGTGTGTTTGATTTGTATTTATTTAAATATCTTATTCCACAAAATTAGTTAAGGAAGTTTTTCGATCAGAAAGAACTTTCCACTTAATATAATTTCTTGTAGTTTTACTGAAAGGGGAAAATAATAACTACGATTTAGCCTTTTTTCTAGAGAAAAATGTGCATTTACTGACAATTTAAAAATTATTTCTTGCTCACCAAGTGGATGCGTGTTCGCTTATCTAAAACGCAATTGCCACCTTGACCAACCGCAATATTCCGACGAGAAAAATACATTAAGTCTGTCACACTTCAGCTATATCAGTCGTTTCGCGAAAGGCATAAAAGCTCCATTGTGAAAATGATTACATTACAAAGAAAAGGTAATTATCGGTCTAACTTATCGACTCTTTGTTCCCTGTTATCAAACTGAAAGAGGAAGAGGAATAAATTTCGTTTCATGGAAACTCACTCGACTTTATTAAATTCGAGAAAATTCTCCCTATATGTCAAATTCAAATACAATCTTGAAAACAACTTTTCCCAAAGTAGTTGAATTTTCAATTAAAAAAAAAAATTCCAAAATAAATTAGCTTTTAACAAAGTAGTTCAACCTTCTACCAAGTAATTGAATTAACAAGCAAAAAAGATGAATCTTCGAAAAATAATGTAATAGTATTTAAAAAAAAAATTTTTTCAAAAAAGATCTCCTTTCGCTCCGCTGGGAATCGAACCACAGCACTACTGATTTCCGGTCAGGTGCTTTCCCATTAAGCTACTAGAGAGATCCTGAGAAGAAACTTTTTTCAGAAATACACGCATTATTTTGCTAGATGGTAGAAATCAAATTTTTCAAGGAATCTGTATTAT
>CAKNYM010051987.1:260885-279056 GCA_932195095.1 Andricus curvator
ATTTTGCTAGATGGTAGAAATCAAATTTTTCAAGGAATCTGTATTATAATTAGAGAATAACAGAAAATATTTAACGTCTTTTCAGACTAGATGCAGCTATGAAAGAAAAATTATTTTAAATAACTTTTTTCTGAAAAAGATCTTCAGAAAAAAATTATTTAAAATCATTTTTCTTTCATAGCTCCATCTAGTCTGAAAAGACGTTAAATATTTTCTGTTATTCTCTAAGGATAATACAGATTCCTTGACAAATGTAATAGTAGATATTCCAACCAAAAAAGATTTAAAAAAAAATCAAAAACAGTTGAATTCTGTCAGAAAAGACGACTTTTCAAGAAAATAGTTGAATCCTTGAGCGAAGAAGATAATTTTCAACCAAACAGTTGCATTTTTATGCAAAAAAGATTAACTTTGTACTAAAATAGATGAATTTCTTAACCAAAAAGACTAATTTTCAAATAAATATGTAAATTTTCAACCAAGAAAGATTTCAGTTGAATTTTCAACACCAAGATATGAATTTTCAACTAAAAGTTAATATTCTACCAAAATTGTTGAATTTTCAACCCAAAAAGATGAATTTTCAACAAAACATTTTACATTTCAACCTCAACAGATGACTTTTTAACAAAATTGTTGAATTTTCAACGAAATAGTAAAATGTGTAACTAAAATACAAAAAAAGATGTAAGTTCTACTAAAACATTTCAATTCGAAATGAAATATTAAAATTTTTAACTAAAAATATAATTAACAGAAGCAAAAAAAAAGAAACAAGATATATAAGGAGAATAAGTTTCTAACAAGAATATTGTATCATCAATTTTGGATCATAAAAGATGACCTTTTAACAAAATATCTGAATTCTCAAAAAGATAATTAAATTTGCAAACAAAAAAAATTAAACCTAAATCAAAAACAGTTGAATTTTCTATCAAATAATTGAATTCGGTAGAAAATAGTTGAATTTGTCAAAAAAAAAAGAAGAATTTTCAATCCAAAAGGATCAATTTTCTGTCCAAACAGGCGAATCTTCAACAAAATAGTTCAATTTTGCACCAAAATAGATGATTTCTTAACAAAATATTTTAATTTTCAACAGAACAGGAAAATAGTCAACCAAATAGTAGATTTTTCAACAAAAAAACATTTAACTTTAATCACAAACAGTTTGATTTTAAAACAAATAGTTGAATTTTCAAGCTAAAAAGAGGAATTTTCCCTCAAATTTTCGAGAAACCTTTTAAAACTGACAAGATAAATTTTCAACAGTAAAAATAATTTTCAACCAAGAAAGATGAATTTTTAAGAAAATAGTTGAATTTTCAACCAAATAGTCCAATTTTCAAACAAAAATGATTAAACTTTAATTAAAAATATTGACATTTTCAGGTAAATAGTTGAATTTTATGCTAAAAAGTCTATTTTTTAGAATACGGTTGAATTTTCAACCAAAAGATGAATTCGCAACAAAAAATGTAATAGTTGATATTTCAACAACAAAAACTTAATTTTCAGCTAAATAATTAAATCATAAAAAATGTAATCATTGTTATGTCAACGAAAAAATATGAAATTTTTACCAAAAGAGATGACTTTTCCACTAAGAAAGACAAAAATACTAAACTAAAAAAAAAGTTAAATTTTCAGTAAAAAAATTCAATTTCAACACAAAAAACGATTTTTCAACGAAATAGTCAAATTTTCCAACAAAGAGCTGCTTTTTCCAAAAAATACATGAATTTTTAAACAAATAGTTGACTTTTCAACTAAAAAAGATAAATATTCAACTAAAAATACAGAACTTAAATTTTCAATAAAAAACTAAAATTTCAACAAAAAAAAACTTTGAATTTATTATAATGAATCATTGTGAAAGCATTAAATCAATTAAAAAAGGAATAGTTAAATTTTCAGTTAAAATTAATTTTCAATTTAAAAAAAAACTGATTTTCAACCAAAGAAACTAATTTTCAATCAAAAAGACTAATTTTCTACCAAGAAGATCAATTTTTATCAAAATACATGAATTTTTAACCAAAATTTTAATTTTTAAATGAATTTTCAATCTTATAGTTAAATTTTCAACCAAAGAAATGAATTTTCAACAAAAAGATGAATGGGTCACCAAGAAAATTTCGAATTTTGATTAAAAAAAAATATTTTTGAACTAAAATGATGAATCATCAACTAAAAAAATGAATTTTTAACAAAGCAGTTCCACTTTCAACTAATTAGTTAAAATTTGAATCAAAAATTTTTTTCAGTCGCTATTCACGAATAGCAAAAATCTTGAAAACGTACTCAAATCGTTATATTGGGACAAAAATCCTAGGACATATTACAGGATCAAGAAGCTCAAATTTTTAATAGAATTAGCAAAAATTAACTGTTTTCGGTTAATAGTTATTTTTTATTTATTGGGAGATACCATTTTGACTCTTAGTTAACAATAAAGTTACTTGTGCTCATGCCAAATAGAAATTGATATACTGCTGTATACATCTGTCTAGATTAAATAAAATGTTACATTTATAGATCATGCATTTTTCTCGGTTTCATCATGCACATAAATGTTACATTTTTCTTGCTCTTGAACTTTAAAAATAAAATTTGTATATAAAAATAAAATAAATTAATAAATGTATGTGACAAATATGTCCAGAAAACTTTTTAAATGGAATCTTATAGAAAATTCGAATCAAATTCAAATAGTCGAATTTAATTCTACCTTGATGAATATTTCATGAAGTACCTTGAAAATGTATTTTTTTATGGTTTTTAAATGTTGAATTTTTTTTAAAGTACGGTGTCATATTACTACGGTGTCATATTACTAATGTGTCATATTACTAATGTGACATATTCCTACGGTGTCATATTACTATGGTGTCATATTACTACGGTGTGATATTACTGCGACGAGTTATATTTTGTTGATGAGAAAAATAATCTGCTAATTTTAAAGAATTGTAAGTGATATTGAATTATATTTAAATAATATAATATAAAGAATTTTTTTTCTTCTAAAAAAGCTCTTTCAAATTTTTTGGTTTAAAAGGTTAATGCACAAAAAGGCATACAAATTGTGTGTGTTGTCGCAACAAGGCTAACATTAAGTGGCCCGTAATTGGCGCTCTGGGTGCCACTTTTCCTAATTTGATAATTTAAGCGGAAGGCTAATTTTCGTTGCCTCGTTGCAGAAAGGAGAATTGGATCGTAAAAGTGAGTAAAATTTGTAACATTTTGACCCTGTCATCCCGTAATACCGCAGCCAAATTGAAAGTACTGCATACGTGAAGCGAATAAAAGACGAGCGAGGTGAACGACATCAGTCCTGGTTTCCTTACCCTGAAGATAAAAAAAGATGTTCTAGTAATCTATGCACGCTTTATAGATTCTCACAACGACTATTCTTACATTGACTAACACTAGCGATTTCCATCATAATGTTCAGATATGCGCGATAATAAGTGTCCTCACACTTGCACGCGCAAAAAATTCAAGAGACAATTTTCCATGGAAAAATACTTACTTTGAGAGAAGAGAATCAAGCCAATCATTTTTTGACGTCTGTGCAAATTTCGTTAACAAGTTAGTTTTAGTTAACATTCGAGTGCGAATGTAAAGATTGCAGACTTTACAGTCCAAAATGCACTCAAAGCAGGGGAAATAGGGTGATAATTCTCAGGAAAATAGGGTAATAAATTCTTTTAAATAGCATTAATGTAGGTGAAATTAAATTTTAATTTTAATTAAATTATTTAAATTTAAATTAAAACGCTTGAAATTCCTAATATTTTATGTGAAAATATTACATTTTCCATAAAATATATGAATTTTCAACCAAGGGGCTGAAATTTAAAGAAAAATGATTACTATTAAAAAAAATGAATTCTTAACAAAGTAATTAAACCTTTAACCAAGTAGTTGAATTTTCAAAAAAATTGAATTCTCCACGAGAAAAGTAATAGTTGATATTTCAACCAAAAAAGATTTTAATTTTAAATAAAGGCTGTGGCTACGGTTACAGAAATTTCGGTACGAATAGCCGGGTTTTTTCGGTACAAATAGAGCTGGAAAGGGGGCTATTTCACCGAAATTTCAGTACAATAGCCAGATTTTTTCAGTATGTGTAGACACTTCCTTGAATAAAAAACAATTCAATTCATCCAAAAAAGACGATTTTTTAACCAAATTGTTGAATTTTTAACCCAAAAATGTTAATTTTCAACAAAAAAGTGAATTTTTAACAAATTAGTTAAACCTTTAACCAAGTAGTTAAATTAAAAAAATGGATTCTCAACGAAAAATGTAATAGTTGATATTTCAACCAGAAAGATTTTAATTTTTAATCAAAAACAATAATTTAAATCATCCAAAAACACGATTTTCCAACCAAATTGTTGAATTTTTAACCCAAAAATGTTCATTTTCATCCAAAAAGTTAGTTTTCACCAAAAAATTCATTTTAAACCACATAGTTAAATGTAAAGCCCAACAAGATGAATTTCCAACAAAGCACTTACATTTTCAAACAAAGAGATGAATTTTCAACTAAAACGCTGAATCTTCAATCAAAAAATGATTTTTTAACAAAGTAGTTAAACCTTGAACCAAGTAGTGAAATTAAAAAAATGGATTCTCAACGAAAAATCTAATAGTTGATATTTCAACCAGAAAGATTTTAATTTTTAATCAAAAACAATAATTTACATCATCCAAAAAGACGATTTTCCAACCAAATTGTTGAATTTTTAACCCAAAAATGTTAATTTTCAACAATAAGTTAGTTTTTAAAAAAAAAGATAAATTTCCAACAAAGCACTTAAATTTTCAACCAAAGAGATAAATTTTTAATTAAAACGATGAATCTTCAACCAAAAAATTAATTTTTAGCAAAGTAGTTAAAGTTTTAACCAAATAGTTGAATTAAAAAAAATAATTATCAACAAAAAATGTAATAGTTGATATTTAAATCAAAAAGATTTTAATTTTAAAACAAAAACAATAATTTATATCATCCAAAAAGACGATTTTTCAACGAACTTATGGAATTTTTAACCTAAAAATGTCAATTTTCAATACAGTAGTTGAACCTTTAATTAAGTAAATATTAAAAAAAAATGAATTCGCAACGAAAAATGTAATAGTTCATATTTCAACCGAAAGGATTTTAATTTTTAATCAAATACAATAATTTAAATCATCCAAAAACACGATTTTTCTACCAAATTGTTGAATTTTTAACTCAAAAATGTTAATTTTTAACAAAAAAGTTAGTTTTTATTTTTTAAAAATTAATTTTCAACCTCATAGTTGAAGTTTCAACTCAAAAAAATGAATTAAAAAAAATAGTTACATTTTCAAGGAAAGAAATTAATTTTCCAACTAAAATGATTAATCCTCAACCTAAATTCCTGAAATTTTTAGAAAAAATTGGACTTTCAAACCCGAAAAGATGAATTTTCAACAAAAAAAATCATTATTAAACTAAATCGATGAATGCTCATACAAATATTTCAATTTTCAACTAAACAGTTGCCTTTACAACAAAGTAGTTGCATTTTTTAAATATGGAGACGAATTTTTAACAAAATAGTTGAGATTCCAACAATAAAGTTAATTTTCAACAAAAACGTTAATTTTCAACTAAACATTTGAATTTTCTACCAAAATAGGTGCATTTTCAACCAAAGATATCAATTTTCCACCAAGAAGATTGATTTTCTAACAAAAAAGACGAATATTCTACAAAATAGATAAATTTGTCAACGCGAAAATATGAATTTTCAACAAGAAAGTTAATTTTCAACAAAATAGTTACATTTTCAACCGAAGGAGGTGAATATTAAGAAAAAAAACTTAAAAAATGAGTTCAACTTTTAACCCACTAGTTGAATTTCACACCAAAAAAATTAAATTAAAAAAATTAATTTTTCATCCGAATTTGTGAATTTCTAACGAAACAGTTAATTTTTCAACAAAATAATTAAATTTTGAAAAAAAGAGATGAATTCTGAACCAAAAACAGGACGAATTTTCAAAAAAACAGTTGAATTTTCCACCAAATATTTAATTTTTCACCCAAAGAGATAAATTTTCAGCAAAAAAATGAATCTCTAACAAAATATGTAATAGTTGATACTTTAAAAAAAATTCAATTTTAAATCAAAAACAGGTGAATTTTCCACAAAATAATTAAATTTTCAAGAAAAAGAGATGAATTCTGAAACAAAAATATAATAGCAGACTTTTAAATTAAAAAGAATTAATTTTCAACTCAAAAAAATTACCTTTGTACCAAAAGATGAATTTTCGATCCAACAGGACGAATTTTCAACAAAACAATTGAATTTTCGACCAAATAGTCGAATTTTGAACAAAATAATTACATTTCCAACTAAAGAGTAGAATTCTAAACTTTAAAAAAAATTGATTTCTCATTTAAGCGAAGGGGGGGGGGAGTATCCTGGTAAAAAGGGGAAATTTTTTGAAAACAGGGCAAAAAGAGGAATTCTTTAAAAAAGGGGAAAAGAAGGGAACAGGGCCAAAAGTGTGAAGTCAGAGATTGCTCAATTCAAAAGTGTTCGCAATTTTGAAAAGGTTTACAGTGTAAAATTAATTTCAGTTTAAAAGATTACTCAGAAACTTAAATTAAATTCGTAACCCTCGATGCAAAAAATAATCGAGTTGAAAAAATTGCTACAAGAATCCTGTTAGGGGCACTGAAGTATAAATCTCTGTCCACAAGTAATGCGTCCCTATTAATAGGTTCAGAGATTTTTTAATAATGTAAGCAGGGGTCCAATAAATAGGAATTCTAACATTCTAGTTTCTGAAGCTGAAACCTAGCCCCCAGGAAGCTTAAAATGGTTCTGCCTATCCTTTCAATTTTTGCCCCCCATTAGAGGGTGACTCGAGCTCGCACAATAAATACTTCTCCAGAGTCTGAATGGATGATAATTCACAACTGGAAAAAAATGATTTCGACCCTTGTTCGCAAATGTTCCAGTACCTCTCATCAAATATAAATTCATCAAAAACTTTCAGGCCATCACGATGATCAGTTAAATTCTCAGTTTAAAAAAATTAATTGAAAAAACAACGAATTTTCAACCAAATAGTTTAATTTTGAACAAAATAGTCCAAATTTCAACCAGAAAGATGAGTTTCAACTAAATTAATCAAACTTCACACACACAAAATCAGTTTTCAAGAAAGAAGTTCAAGTTTTAATGAAGTAGTTGAATTCTTGATCAAAAAAATTATTTCTGAACAAAAACAGTCGAATTATCAACCAAAAAGAAGAATTTTTGAACTATAATTGAATCTTCAACCAAGAAAGATTTTTCAGTCAATACAGGAAAAAAATTCGAATTCTTTTTTTAATTTTCAAGCCAAAAAGGCGGATTCTCTGAAAAAATAAAAAAAGTTAATTTTTGAAAAAGTAGTTCAATTTTCTACTAGAATAATAGAATTTTCAACTCAAAAAGTCAAATTTTCAACAAAACAGTTCAATTTTCCAGAAAAAGATGAATTTTCTACACAATAACTGAATTTTCAAACCGAAAATATGATTTTTTAACAAAAAAGTTAATTTCCAATCAAATAATTCAGTTTTGATCTAAAACCGGTCGAGTTTCCACCAAAAATGAAATAGTTAAATTTTCACTTGAAAAATAAATTTTCAACCAAAAAAAAAAAACTAATTTTCATAAAATAGATCAAATTTCAACCAAAGAGATAAAGTTTCAAGATTCAACCAAGTAGTTGGATTTTTGATTAAAAAAAGATGAATTCTCAACAAAAAAAATGTAAGGGTTGAATTCAACCAGAAAAATGAATTTTCAACAAAAACAGTCTAATTAACAAACCAAAAAGACGAATTTTCAACAGGAATTGTATCTTCAACCAAGAAAGAGTTTTCAGTCGAGAGAGAAAAAAATCGAATAAATTTTTTAATTTTCAAAAAGCCAAAAAGTCGGATTCTTTGAAAAACTAGAAAAAAAAGTTAATTTTCGAAAAAGTAGTTCAATTTTCTACTAGAATAATAGAATGTTCAACTTAAAAAGTCAAATTTTCAACAAAACAGTTCAATTTTCCTGAAAAAAGATGAATTTCCAAACCGAAAATATGATTGTTTAACAAAAAAGTTAATTTCCAATCAAATAGTTGAGTTTTCATCTAAAATCGGTCAATTTTCCACCAAAAATGAAATAGCTAAATTCTCACTTAAAAAATAAAAAAAAAACGAATTTTCAACAAAATAGATCAAATTTCAACCAAAGAGATAAAGTTTCAACTAAAATGATGAATCTTCACAATAACATAATTTTTGAATAAAGAAGTTCAAGATTCAACCAAGTAGTTGAATTTTTGATTGAAAAAAGATGAATTCTCAACAAAAAATGTGAGGTTGACTTCAACCAAAAAAATGAATTTTCAACAAAAACAGTCGAATTAACAAACAAAAAAGACGAATTTTCAACAGGAATTGTATCTTCAACCAAGAAAGATTTTTCAGTCGAGAGAACAAAAATCGAATAAATTTTGTAATTTTCAAGCCAAAAAGGCGGATTCTATAAAAAACAAAAAAAGTTTATTTTTGAAAAAAAAAAAACAGAAATTAATTTTGTACCAAAATACTAGAAATTTCAACCCAAAAAGATGAATTTTCAACAAAAAAGTTAATTTCTAATCAAATAGTTGAGTTTGCACCCAAAACCAATATATTTTAAACCAAAAATGAAATAGATCAATTCTCGGTGAAAAAAATTAATTTGCAGCCAAAAAAAATAATAAATAAATAATCAATTAATTCTTTAGACTGAAAAATTCAAAAAAATTTGAAATCAATGAAGAAAATTTCAAATTTATACAGCTAAATTAATAGACAAATAATTTTTTAGCGCCCAAAATTGTAACATTTCAAATTGAAACCATTTTAAATGAAACAATTTCAAATTGAAAGCGATTTAAATTTCCTGAATTACTTTAAGTGATAAGGGAAAATGTATGCGCTCCTTTTAACAATAACATTAAAACCGAAATCAAATAATTTTATATTGAAATATGCTAACTTTTTTGGCTTTAATTTTTCAAAATTTACAACTTTAAGAGCCTTAATAGCCAAACAATTTGCAAATGTTAAAAAGGTACCATTTCAAATAAAAATTGATTTAAAAAAAATCAATAAAAAAACTCAGTCTAAATTAAAAAATGTTGATTTAAGGGCTTTAAAGTCCAATATCAAATTTTACATACCAATACGATCATAAAATTCTATTTTGAAATAGAAAATAATCCACTGTATGAGTCATACGTACCTGAAACACAAAAAAATGTACACATTAGTATTTAGTACAGTAATAAATTTTTCAACCAAAGAATTGAATTTACAACAAATTAATAAAAATTTGCAACCAAGAAGTTGAATTTTTAACCAAATAGTTTAATTTTTAACCTATAAAGATGAATTTTCAACAAAAAATGTAATAGCTCATATTTCAACCAAAAAAGACGAAATTTCTACCAAGAGAGATGAATTTTAAACAAAAAAATTAATTTTCTACCAAAAAGACAAATTTTCCAAAAATAAAGATTTTTCAGTGAAGAACGAAAAAAATATATAACTTAAATTATTGAACTTTCAAGCCAAAAGAATGATTTTTTAAGAAAGTGGTTCAACCAAAATGGATGAATTATCAATAAAATGATTGAATCCTCATCCGAAGAGGATGACTTTTTAATAAAATTGATAAAATTTCAACCAAATAGTGAAATTTGGAACTAAAAATATAATTTAAAAAAAAAAAAAGAAATAAAAGTAAAAGGCAAATAAATTACTGACGAGAATATTATATCAGGATGGACGAAAAACGTTATGTTCAAAATTCGCTAATTTTTCCCTGACCAATTTTTCATTGTCTCTGACCATTAATATTCAAGCCCAAAATTTTAATCTTTAATTTCAAATAAATCTTCAATTTCAAATTAATCTCCAAATATAAATTAAAATATCAAAATTTCAAATTTATTATCGTTGGTAGTTATTTAAAATCCCTCTTAGAAAAATTCCCCTGCGACCACCCTAAGTAAATCGTGAAAATAGTCATTTTTCCCATATTTTTAAAAATTGTTATCTGTTCTGCATATATTTTTAAACGATTTTTTTAATTTGTTGTTTAATCATAGATCTCTTAGTTTTATATTTTCATACTCTCTTGGATCTTTTCTGTTCAATTATAGTAAAAATAAGATTCATCCCAATATCATTATCGGAAGACTGTGTTTTATCCACCCACGCCCTCTTAAATGTACGTAAAAGTGCGTGGGTGGATAAAACGCAGTTTTCCGAGAAGAATATTAAGATGAAACTTTTTCCTGTGTTGTTGAACATCAAGTACAAGTAATTATTAAAATAAAATTTGAGAACCAGATGTTGAGAGGAAGTTATAATTTTTTCCTAATTATTCTGTGTAGATTTCAAAGGGCGTGGGCGGATAAAACGCAGTCTTCTGATAAGGATATTGGGATGAAACATTTTCTTGTCTTGTAGGAGATCGAGTACAAGTAATTAGTCAAAGAAACTTTGAGAACCGGACATTTAGAGAACAGTTAGAATTTTTTCTTTCTTTTTCCGTATACATTTTCGGGGTGCGTGGGATGGAAAAAACGTAGTCTTCCGATATGGATATTGGGAGGAAATTTTTTCTGATATTGTCCGACTTCCAAACAAGTCATAAGCAAAATAAAATTCGAGATTCGAACGTTTAGGAGAAAGTTATAATTTTTTTCTGAATTTTCGTGTAAATTTCAGAGTGCGTGGGTGGATAAAACACAGTCTTCCGAGAATAATGTTGAGATGAAATTTCTTTGTGTGTTGCTGAACATCAACTACAAGTAATTATTACAATAAAATTTGAGAACCGGATGTTTCGAGGAAGTTGTAATTTTTTTCTAATTATTCTGTGTAGATTTCAGAGGGCGTGGGATGGGCCAAACGCAGTCTTCCGATATGGATATTGAGAGGAAACTTTTTCTGACATTGTCCGACTTCCAGTACAAGTAATTAGCAAAATCAAATTCGAGAACCGAACGTTTAAAAGAAAGTAGGGTAAGGAGGGGCAGCGCCGACCAGTTAACAGTCAATGATTTTTTTAAAGTTAATAAGATGTGGAATTGATCCATTTTTTTCCCATTTCGAGTCCTACATTATTGTACATCATAATTCTATAAGTAACAATTATATGAATAAAACAATGATTTAATAATTGAATTATTTCTGACAAGCTGTATTTCGTCGGCTTTGCCCCACACCGGAGGGCAAAGCCAGCCGCAGCTTTTTATGAAAATCAAAACATCTGAAGAGTGGAAAACATGATGTTCCGCGTCTGTGGTATTTTATGTATTGGAAAAATTACCTTTAGACATATTCAGCAAGAAGAATAAGTTATTTTTAATAAAAATAGTGATAGCTGTGATATAACCTCTTATTAGTTGACATTCAACTAGAGACGGAGTACGCGCAAAGGTTTCTACCGTACCAGTACAGAACACCCGCTCTACCGACGGATTGAAAATAATAATATATAATAGAGTTTCTTGCATGTAGCCCAGAAGATAAGTGGCTGTTCTACATTACCGATGACTTATCGACCAAACTTATGATACGTTTATAACCTAAGCACGTGTAAACTATTATTTTGGTCGGGCTTGCCCCACTGGTGAGGCCTCAATTATTTACGATATTAAATACACATTGGACTTGTATTACGTTCAATTATTATAATGACATAATGTGATATTGTTTTATCTGTCAAAATGTCAAATTTTCATACTGTAAGTATTGCCATTAACGTCGAAAACTTTACATTTCTGCCAGCGAATCTTCCATTCTTTCGTTGTCAAAACTCTTTTCTGCATAATTTTTCTTTTACAACGTCAATTTTCAAGATATCAGTAAGTAACGCTATCTCTATAATAAAACAGATTTATTTAATGCAAAGTAGAATGAAAATTGTTAAATAATAGCGATGTTATAAGCAAAGTTACCTTTGCCCCACCGGTCGGCGCTGCCCCTCCTTACCCTATCCTATTTCTTCCGAATTTCCGTGTAAATTTCAGAGTGCGTGGGTGGATAAAACGCAGTCTTCTAATAAGGATATTGGGACGAAACATTTGCTTGCATTGTAGGACATCGAGTATAAGTATTTCGTAAAAGATACTTTGAGAACCGGACGTTTGAAGGAAATATTTTTTTCTTTTTTTTTTCCGTATACAGACCTTCACAGTTCCCATGGAATTAAATATAGAGACCAAAGGGTACTTTTTTCCCGCTCAAAGGGTAAAAAATTCAAGATAAATTCATCAAACTTCAAAACAATTCAAGTTACATTTCAAAGAAATCAAATGAATTGGAAACAATTTGAAAATATGAAAAAACCTTATTGAATTCAGTAAATTTGAAATAAGTGTAGAAAAATGTAAGGGAACTCAAAAGAATTTGATGAAATGCCTACGAATTCAAGATGAGGTTAAGAGACATTAGGATCAATTGAATAAAAAATTTAACAAATTCAAAAAATCCATTGAATTAAATAGAATTGAGTGAATTTAGAAGAATGCAAGTAAATTTAAAAAAATAAATAAAGAGAATTCCAAATAATGTAAAAGAATTCATGGTGAATTCAAAACAAATTCAAATCTCTTCAAATATTTTAAATTATACTAATTGATAACCAAAGGAGTGACTAATGACTACAAAACAATTCAAGTTAAATTCAAAAGAATTCAAATGAATTGGAAAAAATTCTAAAAATCGAAAAAATTCCATTGATTGCAATAAAATTTGAATGAATATAGAGGAATTTAAGGGAAATGATGTTTGAAAATTTCTGTATATTGTTGAAATTTTTGTGTGTCTTTTGTGGAAGAATATTAATCTTCTTGGTGACTAATTCACCTTTTTGGTTGAAAATTCAACTATTAGCTGAAAATTCCATTAAAAATTAAAATATTTGGTTGGAAATTCATGTATTTTGTTAAAGATTATCCTTTCTTGGTAAAAAATTATTTTTCTATAATTCGCGAAAAAGTGCCAGTTTTTCCACCTGTTTTTGGTGTAAAAAGTGATCGATTTTTGGTCGATGACGTGGCGCATGCGCAGTGCCGACCTTTCCGGGCAACAGTGACAAAAGTAGACAGATGCAGTGGAAAAAGTAAATGGACAGTGATAAAAGTGAGGCACAGTGACAAAAGTAAATGTTATTTCGGGTGGGTTCGTGCTGCCTCGGGTGTACTCGTTCATCGTGCGCAGCCAACTTCATTCTATTTTCCGACTGTCGTCCCTAACCTAAAATCAATTTCCTGAAAAGTCTCGAGTTGTGTATTTTGTATGTAGTTTTGTCACTTGGCAAAAGCAAAAAAACACCGTCAGTTTCTCCGAAAATACTGTGCTTGGTTTTTTTCACGAAAAATCGGAAATTTTGAAGCCCTCAACTTTATGGACCAAATATTCAATAGTGAGAAACAGCTTATTATTACTGCCATATTATTGCCATGGTTTTGATAATTGACATTGTCATTGTTGCGTCAATCGACATAAAAATCGCCTTCTTTTTACACAAAAAACAGGTAAACAAAAACTAGCACTTTTGCACAAATTATAGAAAAAGTATGGTGTCCCACACATTGAAAAAGCGACGATTTAAAACTCGAGTGATAGCCACCCTCGCTCCGCTCGGGTAGCTAACTTCACAATCGTTTTAAATCTCTCGCTTTTTCAACTTGTAGCACAATATACTATTTTTTTTTATTGAAAATTAATTTTTCCTTGTTTGAAAATTAGTGTTTTTAGTGAAAATCAATTTTTTAAACTGAAAATGTAACTTAATTTTTTGTCGAAATTTTTTTAAAAAAGATATTCAATCTTTTTGGTAGAAAATTCATTTGTTTGGTTTAAAATTTAATTATTTCGCTGTAAATATATTTTATTTCTTTAAAAATTTATTTCTCTATCTAAAAATTAAACCATTCTATTTCTTGTTGAAAATTGATCTTTTTTAACCAAATATTCATCTTTTTGGTTAAAAATTTCATTTAAAATTAAAATATTTGTTTGAAAATTCATGTATTTTGTTGAAAATTATTCTTTTTTGATAGAAAATATGTTTTTTTAAATTGAAAATAAGTTTTCTTAAACTAAAAATTTAACTATTCCATTTGTCGTCGAAATTTTTTTTATAGACATTCAATCTTTTTGGTTGAAAATTTATCTGTTTGTTTAAAAATTGAACTATTTCCTTATAAATTAATTTTATTTGCTTAAAAAACTTATTTCTTTAACTTAAAATCAAACTATTCTATTTTTGTCAAAAATTGATCTTTTTTAGTTGAAAATTCATTTATTTTGTTGAAATTTTTTTTGTGGTAGCAGTATAACCTTTTTTGTTAAAAATGCAACTATTAGGTTGAAAATTCTATTAAAAATTAAAATATTTGGTTGAAAATTCATATAATTTGTTAAAAATTATTCTTCTTTGGTTTAAATTTCATCCTTTTGGTCGAAAATTAATTTCTTTTTTATTGAAAATTAATTTTTTCAACTAAAAATTTAGCTATTCAATTTTTCGTCGATTTTTTTTTTTGGTAAACATTTAATCTGTTTGGATGAAGATTTAACTATTAAATTGAAAATTTATTTTAATTGGTTATAAAAATATCTCTCTAACTTAAAATTAAACCATTCTATTTTTTGTTGAAAATTTATCTTTTTTTGGTAAAAATATGACCTTTTCGGTTGAAATTTAACTATTTGGTTAAAAATTTATTTTTTTGATTGAAAATGCAGAATTTTAGTTATAAGTTCATTCCTTCAGTTAAGAATTTAACAAATGTGGTTGGAATTTTTTTTTTCGAACATGAATTTTTTAAATTAAAAATGTAGTTATTTTTACTAGAAAGCTAATCTTCTTCAGTTCAAAATTCACTTATTTTGTTGAAAACTCGTCTTTTTAAGTCGAAAATTCAATTATTTTTGTAGAAAATGCATATTTTCAAGTTGTAAAATCAACTTTTTTCAAAAATTCTTCTTTATAACTTAAAAACTCAATATTTTAGATGAGATGTTTTTTCTTCATTGATTGAAAAATCTTTCTTGGTTGAAAATGTTGAAGAAAAAAAAACTTCTATTGAAAATTTGTATTTCTTGGTTTAATTTAACTGTTTTTTTTTTCTTGTATGAAAATTAATTATTCTTACTGAAAATGTAATAATAAAATTTTGAATGAATAAATCTTGAACAACGGAAACTCGATTCTTCATTACTTCTGTGAATTTGGCAAGATAGATCCTTCGAGTTTTTCAAATTACCCAATAGGCATTAAGAAAAAGCTACAAAAATGCTTTTGATATTTTCGTGACACACCTATTTTTTAGAGAAAGATTCATAATATTCTTTGTACTTTATGATCATTATATTATTATATTATAAAAAATTGATTTCAATATTACTACTAGAGACCCGACCCGAAAAATACGGAATTAAATTTTTGAGATACCCGGACGCAAGTTTTCATATTCGATCTCCTGATGCAAACTGTTGAACCAGGACCCGTGTATTTTGAATCGGGTCCGGGTCTCGCACATCTCTGCTTTTTCTACGTGATGGTTTTCTGTTTATTTTAAGCATGAAGTTGCAAGCAATTCACACAATACTCCCTGTGCATCAGGGGTATGTCACGCCACGCGCAAATTTCGTGCCTGCGGCGGGAAGGGCAAATAGTGGCGCTGCGATCGTCACTCGATACTTTTGACTTGGAAACACTGCAAAGCACAATCATTTTTTTATTACATTCTCATTCTAATGAGAAGGTATTGGTTTTATGTAAAATTTGACATAGTCGGTTTTCATCAAATCTCCACGTTTTGAGACCCCCTGAGCCAGAAAAAACGGTTTTTACCAAGGTGTCTGTCTGTCTGTAGTCTGTCTGTCTGTCTGTCTGTCAGTCTGTCTGTCTGTCTGTCTGTCTGTCTGTCTGTAGCCACGATAACTTTCGAAAAAATGATCAGATTTGATTGAGCTTTGGCACACTTTTTTATGGCCGAAAAATAGAGAACGAGTTCGTTAACCAGCTATTTTGGATGAAAATTCAAAAAGTGAGCACATTTTGAAAATTTTTGAGACCACTTTTTTTGAAGATTTAAAAATTCTATGTATGGTTATTAGTAGTACGCAAAATGGCGAACAAAATATTCTAATGACTTTTCGTGATAAAACAAAAATTACTGGAGTTATAGCATTTTCAAAATTCCAAAAAACAAACGAAAATGTACATTTTAAGCCGAAAAACGCACGATATGAAAAAAAGTCAAGAGGAGAAAAACGTTGCTTTTTGAACGCCCTATAATATTTTCATAACAACTTTTTGAATTTTTTGAAAAATAAAAAATTCAAATTTTGATCGCACAAAAAAATAATCAAAAATTCCATTTTGCTGTGAAACTATGCAAGATACGAGAAAAGATCATTCCACCAAAATTGTGCACCCAAAAAAGATCTACAAATTTCTTATCATTCACTTTTTGATATGACGCGTAGTTTTTGTTTTATTCGTAAAAAACAGCATTGAAAATAGAAAAATCAAATGCACAGAACCGAGCGTGGAACGCAAGGTTCAAATGATTTTCAAATCAAATATCGAGCGCGAAGCGCGAGTGTCTGGATGAGAATGTGTTCCTTAAGGTCGATAGAACCTTGAGTAAATGAAGTTCCTTTTCAGTCTAAAATAAAAACAAATTTAACAATCACTTAATATGTAGAGGTTTTGATAATTTTCTAATATTTGCAAACAAACTTTTTCTTTTCATCGAAGTCGAACACGAAGTTGAAAAATCTAGAGCAACCGAGCGTAAAGCGCGATGTAGATACGCCCGAGCGCGTAGCGCGAGGTGAATACATAATCGAGCGCGAAGCGCGAGATAAATATATGATCGAGCGCGAAGCGCGAGATCCAGCAGTTGCGCGCCCCAGGCGCGCTCAAACTTGCGAGCGAAGCGAGCCGCGCGCGAAGCGCGCGATGAGAATGTGCCCGCGAAGCGGGCAGATTTTTTTTTATACATTTCTAACTGTTTTCGAAATTTCTCAAAACTAATTTACAATCTAAATTCTTTAAATATTCGGACCAGCCCTATCCTAGTAAGCTCAGTGAGTTTGCCAGGTGCATTTATTATTTGATATTCAATATAAGGTTAACTTTTCAGGGAGCAAAATTTCGGTATTTAAAAATTGATTTCTAAATCATTACAACTCCTATCGACCTCGTTTCTCGCCTCAAAATTTTTTATATTCGAAGAATGAAAAATCAGAAACTGGTTAATTTATTTTGGACAAAAAAAAATTGTTAAATTTTTTACTCGATTCCTGTATGCAAAAATTAATTTTGAAAATAGAGAAACTTGGAAGCAAGAGACGAGGTTGATATTATATATAATTTCCATTTGTTTTATACCATTATTCTATAAAACAAATAAAAATTATATATACTTCAAGCTATAACTGGATATGATTTTTCCGCCTGGGGTTGCTGTATTATCCATTCTTTTTGTAAGTAAAAATATAGAATCAATACCAAGTTTTTAGGTACTGTATAGATTGTGTAGACATTTTTTTTATGGTTTACTATGAGAAATAAAGAAAATCAGGTTAAATTGTATAAAAATGACTACATTTGAAAATAAAACGTTGCAAATTTACCGTAATGATTACAAATAAATCTTATTAGGCAAGTGACACAATGTTTTACAAAATCAGCAAAAATTAAGAATTTTTATTTATACATCCTTAAAATTGAAAAATTTTGAACAGCAAATCGTAAAATTTAAAGAATTTTCAATTGTAAATCTTCAAAAATGTAGAATTTTAGATTGTAAATCATTAAAATTTTTGTAATTTATTTTTTCATTCCTTGTTCATTACATTTGAAATTTATTCATTTTGAAAAATTTAGATTTGAAAATTTGTCCTTTGACTATAAAAATCGGGTCGACTGAAAAATCCCGAAAAATAAAATTCCCGACACTGTAAAATTCCCGAATTAGAAAATTCTCGACTAAAATTTCAGAATGATAAAATTCCCGAATTATAAAATTCACAAATATTAAAATTCC
>CAKNYM010051987.1:279268-314340 GCA_932195095.1 Andricus curvator
TTTATAATATTACCGAATTTGAAAATTCTCGAATGATAAAATTCCCGCCAGAAAATTTCCGAATTACAATTAAAACTACATTATAATTAAAAATTTGTTCAATTATAAAAAAATTTAAATTGTTTATATTCTAAAATTTTATAATTCGGGAATTTTCAAGTTCAGATATTTTATAATTCGGGAATTTTCCTATCGGGGAATTTTATTATTTGGACATTTTATTGTTCAAGAATTTTATTATTTGGGAATTTCCCCCTTCGGGAATTTTACAGTGTCAGCAATTTTATTTTTCCGGATTTTTCAGTCGTCCCTAAAAATCATCAAAATTTAAGAATTTTTATTTATACATCTTTAAACTTGAGGACTTCTCAATAGTACATATTTAAAGTTGAAATATTTCAACAAAAAAGCGTTCAAAGGTAATATACCTTCATATGTAAATCTTGAAATTTGAATAATTTGCAATTATATATTTTCAAAATTCAAGAGTTTTCAATTGTAACTCTTTAAAACTGTATAGAACTTTGAATTGTAAACATTTAAAATTGAAAAGTTTTCAGTTTTCAAAATTTACAATTAATATAATTATCAAAATTTTAAGTTTAACAATTAAAAATTATGTAATTTTGATTATTAACGTTCGAAATTTCTGCAAATTGGAATATTTCGAATTGAAATCTTGACACTTCTTCACAATCGTCAAAGTCATCAAAATTTAAGAATTTTTACTTATACATCTTAAAAATTGAACAATTTTAAACTGCAAATCGTTAAAATTAAAGAATTTTCAATTGGAAATCTTCAAAATTGTAAAAATTTAAATTGGAAATCTTTAAAATTGAAGAGCTTTTAATTTTTAAAACTTACAATTAAGAGTGCTGCCAGTTTTATATTTCGGGGTAATGAAAAGAAATGTAACTTTTCCTTGTTTGATTTTTTTTCTTTATACTAACTAGTGCAATTGGGTAGTATGCTGTAACTACCGCCCATTTTTATTAACAGTTTATTCATAAAACTTAAAAAAATAAATCAATATTATGTGCTACGAATAAATTCTGTGGAAATGCCCTTTAAAATGTTTTAATCTAATCGAGTGACGATCGACGCGCCGTTAGTTCGGCGTTGCGCCGCTGTGGACAAACTATAGCACACATTTTTCTAACTACAGAATGGGTCGTGGCATACCCCTGCTGTGCATTATTTTAGTTCGCTTGTACGTATCACTTTTCAATCTGAAGTTAGCAAATTAAAATCGCACGAACGATGGCTTCAAAACAAGATGAGTTGGTATTATAATAGGACGCCAAAAAAATCATGTTCAATCAAAATGGAACCATAGTTTTTACAGTGTACATTTTAGGGTGCATGGGATGGAGAAAACGCAGTCTTCCGATAACGATATTGGAATGAATCATTTTTTGGTCTTTCCTGGCATAATTTTGGAATGATTCTGGATTTGGAAATATCGGATAAAATTTGTAGGATTGCAATAAGAAAATAAATGTAAAACGACTGAATAATTTTGTACTTGGCTCGAGAACTGAAATGCAGTTTCTGACACAGGTCACGCGAAAAATTTGTATTCGATTCAAGTGCATGTAACTGCGTCTGTGTCCTCGGTGTCTTACTGTATGATAGGATAGGATAGGGTAGGGTAGGATCGGATCACATATTGAAGGCTAACATCTATAAATTCCACTCGTGCATATAGGAGAGTAAAATCGATTACGTGGTATCGAGTTTCGTTAGTCTTATACAGAAAAAGAATTCGTGCAGGCTTGCCGAAACGGGTGAAAAATCTAAAACGAAGACGAATGCTCCGTGAAAGGATTTCGTCGATCGAGACAAATCGCCATTCGACCGCAAGACCGAAATAGAAAGGGCTTCGAGTTTTCAAGTCTAAAAAGGATCAAATAAGACCATCGTGAAATAAGCCAATAAGGTCTCGATGCTCTCTCGTATAGGTCAGGATTTTTAATCCTAGGGTAGTCCGTCAAATCAACTTTCTACCAAATTTACGATCAGCACCAAAAATGGTACAATCTCTCTACTCTTTTCATTTCACGGGACGTCAGGCAAAAGAGCGTAAGTCCCAACACGCAAATTTTACAGGAGACACAAAAACCTGTCTATGGAGCGTCCACATATTACGTGAAGCTATTTTTAGTGATTTTTGACTAACCCCTCTTATTTTTTAATAAGAAATATAATTGTAATTTTATATCACTGTCAATAGGACAACCAATAATGAGTTAAAACTACTTTATACTAGTATGCGAGAAATTGAGAATATACTTGTAATTAACTTCTTTAGATCTTTTTTTCATTTGATAACATTAATCTAATTTGAATATTAACTTCGGGGGGGGGGGGGCTGTAACCGTTTTCCGAAAACTTCCCCTTCTTCTCGTTTTTTTTTTTCGCTAGGGCCCAATAAGAAAATTTAAATATTCCTGGTTAAAAGTTACTTTTTTTAAAACTCGTTTCATTTACTGTTAAAAATTAATTTTTTTAACTGAATAGATAACTATTCCATTTTCGGTTGAAAATTTATCTTTTTTAGTTAAAAATTTAACTATTTGGTTGGAAATTCTTATTATTTTAGTTGAAAACTCAAATAGTTGGATAAAAATTCAGGTAGTTTCTTGATAATTCGTCTTTTTCGGTAAAAAATTCATGTTCTTGGTTAAAAAATCAAAATTTTCATTGAAAATTCAAGTATTCGGTTGAATGTTACCAAACAAAAAAGACGAATTTTCAACAAGAATTCAACCTTCAACCGAGAAAGATTTTTGAGTCAAAAGAGAAAAAAAATCGAACAAATTATTGAATTTTCAAGCAAAAAAGACGAATTTTATACAAAACAGTTAAATTTTCAACCTAAGAATAATTTTTTTTTAACAAAAAAGCTCATTTTCAACAAAAAATGTTAATTTTCAATCAAATAGTTGAGTGTTCATCTAAAACCGGTCAATTTAAACAAAAAAAAACACAATACTTAAAATATGAACCAAAGAGATGAATTTTTTAACAAAGAAGTTTAAGTTTCGATCAAGTAGTTGAATTTTTGATAAAAAATGATAAGTTATAAAACCAAAAAGACGAATTCTCAACAAGAACTGAATCTTCAACCAAGAGCGGTTTTTGAAACAAATTCAACTAAATTGTTTAATTTTCAGACCGAAAAGGCCAATTCTCTAAAAAACAAATGAATTTAAAACCCGTAAATATAAATCTTCAACAAAAAACTTGAATTTTTAATCAAAAAAGAAGATTTTTCTACAAAACAGTTAAATTTTTAATGAATAAAGTTCATTTGTAATCAAATAGTTGAGTATTCATCTAAAGATCATTTTTCAAGAAAAAATGGAATAGTTTTAAAAAACTTAATTTAAAAAAAATGTTTAACAAAATAGTTCGAATTTCAACCAATAAAATTATTTTCATCAAAATTGTTAAACTTTCAACAAAGTAGTTGAATTCATTCAAACAAAATGTTCAAAAAATTAATTTCCGACCAAAAAAAAACTAATTTTCAAACAAAATCTTCAAATTTTCAACCAAGAAGTATAATTTTCTACCAAAAAAGACGAATTTTCAACGAAATGGTTGAATTTTTAACTAAACATGATCAATTTTAACCAAAAATGGAAGACCTCAGAAAAGCAATTTACAATAAAAAAAGGGAATTTTCGAAAAAATAGTTGAATCTTCAATCAACAAAGTGAATTTTGAACAAAGTAGTTCAACTTTCAACCAAGTAGATGAATTTTCGACCCAAAAATATGAATTTTCAATAAAAAAGATCACTTAAAGTCAAACAGCTGAGTTTTCATCTAAAAATTATTAATTTTCAACCAAAAAATCTATCAAAATAAAAAATTTAATTACAAACGAAAAATGGAATAACTTAATTTTCAGTTCAAAAAATTAATTTCCAGCCAACAAAAAATAAAAAAAATCGTTAAATTTTCAACCGAGAATAATTTTCTAGCAAAAAAGATGAATCCTCAATCAAAAATATAATAGTAGATTTTTCAATTAAAAAGAATTAACTTTTAACCAAAAACAGTTGGATTTTCAAAAAAAAAGTTCACTTTCAACAAAAAAGTTTATTTTCAACGAAAAGATGAATTTTCAATTCAAAAGGATGAATTTTCTATCCAAAGTGATGAATGTTTAACAAAACAGTTGACATTTCAAAAGGAAAGAATAATTTTTTAACAAAATTGTGGAAATTAAAAATCCTTAAAGGGTTTCAAAATTTTATTTCAAAATCTTGAAACATCTCCATGTTTTAAATTTTTTCAGAACTTATAAATATTTTTTTAAATTATTCGAATTCCAAATTTTTTTTAAATCCTGCAAAATTAAAAATATTTCCTTAAAATCTTCAGGTTCATTTTTGACAATTTTGTAAATCTTTTTAAATATTCTCCGAAACTGAATTTTTCAAAATAAAAAATCATTTTCAATTTTCCTAGGAATCTTAAAAAAATGTTTTTTATTCTTTTGAAGACTTTCACAATTCTTAAAAATCTTCTAAATTTTTTATTCGAAATCTTCATTAATCTATATTTTGTTTTAAATTAGGCCATGGGCTATTTGCAGCGAAATTTCGGTACGAATAGCCAAATTTTCTCGGTATACGTAGACACTTAGTTTAAATTATTTGAAATCATTTCAAATTTTAAATTAATTTTGAATCTTTTCAGACCTTCTAAATATCTTTTCAACTTACTCGAATTTTTTCTAGGAATAATAATAGGTGTTCATTATTTATCATACATTAAAATTCAACAGTTTTATTTATAAATTAATTTTTCTTTTAAATAGAAGAATTAAAATTGCACAGCTCAAAATTTAGTTTTTTTTTGTTCAGTTTTGAATATTTGATTTATAATTACTGATTTTAAATGAACAGTCAAATATTTATAAATGTTAAACTTTTTTTCTTTTTCTTAATAAAAAAATGTCAAATTTTAAAGTTTCAAATTTTAGACTAAGACAATATTTGAATATATTGCTTGAAGTTATTAAAGAATTTTATCGTCTTGTAAAATCAATTATTATTCACTTGTTAATCCTTAATGTATAGTTCAATTTTAAGAATCATTATAATTTATATTCACAGTTGATCTAATTCAATAACAATAACAATTCAACTAATTATTTTTAAAATTGTTGAAATCAAACTCGGACACATTTTTTTTCTAAAAATGTGTAAAATTCCCGGTCAGAAAATAAATACACTGTCATTTCCCGGTCATTTTTTGTTGTTGTTCTTGACTAATTTGCATACGATCTTTTCATTTTTGCAAGAAAAATTGTTGAAAAATGTTGATTAATTGTCTAAAATGCAGTTAACGGTGTTGATTGGGATGCTGAAATTCGAGAAAACGCCGGAACGGGCAGTTACGGCTCTCTTCGAATTACGGACCTCAGAAATAGGCCTCTGCCGTTATTTCAAAGAACGCCGTTCACGGCAAAAGAATATAATAACTAATAATAAGTGCAGTTACGGCGTTTCTCGAATCACAAACCTTTTTTCTCTAGGTTCGATGATTCCGGAGAACGCCGTAAGCACTTACGGACCTCTCCGAAATCACGAAGGCTCGAAATCGTCGTCCAATAATTTTGGTAAAATCCGTAACTGCCCGTTACGGCGTTTTCTCGAATTTTGACGTCACGTATTTAGTCGTCTCTGATTTACGCCTGCAGTTAACGGTCAGTTACGGCTCACTCTCAAATCACAACTCGCCAATCTTTGCAGTTGACGGTGTTTTCCAAAAATGATGCAATAATTATTTTTAAAGTTATTAACAATTAAAAAAATTATTCTAATAAACAGGTGTATCTTTTTTTCACGATTCCAACGATACAAAAAAACCCATTTTTCGATTTTTTGCAGTTAACGGTGTTTTTCCAAATCACGGCAGGACAAGCTCTATGAAGAAAATTGGGCCACTAAAAGGAAAAAAAACATTCCCTGATTTCTGTTGGGATTATCAAGGGAATTATTTACTCGAACCGGGTAATTAAAGGCTCGATTCAAAAAGGAGAGCAGGAGGAGGAGATTTTAAGCGAAATTGAGGCACTTGGACTGAACCGATTAATCTGCGGAGTCACTGAATATTCATTTCATCGATGTTGGCGTCTGATTTTATTGATTTCATTGCTTTGGCTAAGTAGGCGAACGAGCCCACTGCTCGTGACCCTAGAAAGGAGGCTTGGCTAATGAGAAAAAAAAGAGTTTCTGACATTGCACGCGATATATCTATAATGACATACTCCATTCCAGATGAAACGCTTCGTGGTATGATTTAACCGCGGGTTCTAAGACTTGATCTAATTGATATACGTTTCCACGGCAGAAGTAACCATCTCGAGTTCATCAGATAAAAAATTAAAAATCCGCCAATAAAAAGATATTTAAAGGAATCTGTATTATCATTAGAGAATAACATGAATTTTTAACGTCTTTTCAGACTAGATGGAGCTATGAATTAAATTTTTTGTTTTAATAATTTTTTTTTCTGAAATAAAGATCTCCTTTCGCTCTGCTGGGATTGGAACCACAGAACTTCTGACTTCCAGTCAGGTGATTTTCCCATTAAGCTACTAGAGAGATCGAGAGAAGACACTTTATTTCAGAAAATAGACGCATTATCATGCTAGATGTTACAAATCAATTTTTTAAAGGAATCTATTATCATTAGAGAATAACAGAAAATATTTAACGTCTTTTCAGACTAGATGGAGCTATGAAAGAAAAATTATTTGAAATAATTTTTTTTCTAAAAAAAAATCTTCTTTCGCTCCGCTGGGATTCGAACAACAGAACTTCTGATTTCCGGTCAGGTGCTTTTCCCATTAAGCTACTAGAGAGATCGAGAGAAGAAACTTTATTTCAGAAAATATACGCATTATTATGCTAGATGTTACAAATCAAATTTTTAAAAGAATCTGTATTATCATTTGAGAATAACAGAAATTTTTAACGTCTTTTCAGGCTAGAATGACAAGATAGAGCTATGAATTACAATTTTTTTCTTAATTAATTTTTTTTTCTAAAAAATTATATCGTATTTAGGATGCCTATCCGGCGGATGATTTTTAATTTCCGGTAAATTTAAAAGAATTCTAAGGATATGAATGATTTCAAACTTTTTAAAAAGATTTAAAAGATTTCTGATTTAGAACAGGCAATTTTGGAAAAGAATTATAATGATTAATTTGAACAATCATTGTTTCCAATTCCTTTCTTTTAATTCAAAATTTAAATTATTTTCCAAAATTCCCGTTCCATTTTAAAAATTCTCGTTTTCAAGTCAAATAATTCTTTACGAAAATCCCCTCTTCTAAAGTCTTAATTATAGAAATCCCTTGTTTCAAAGTGAAAATGATAATTCTTCACAGGAATTCCCGGTTCTAAGTCAGAACTACATTTATTTACAATATTTTATATTATAGTTAAGAAATATATATAACTCCCCTGTTTCAAAATTTGAAGGAGGGAAATTTCAAATTCTAGCAACTTTTTATTTACAAAAAAAAAAATAATTTTTGAATTTAAAAAAATTCTGATTTGGAACAAGGAATTTTAAAAACCTGAAAAACTCTGAAATGCAACAAGGATTGTTTTTGTAAATTCCCTTTTTATAAATGAAAATTAAAATTGTTTCCCGAAATTTTGCGTTCAATGTACAAAATTACCGCTTCCAAGACAAAATTATATTTCTCTTTGAGAAATTTTTTTTTATATTTAATTTATTTATTCCTCGTCAAAACTGAGAATTATAATTATTTATATAATTACCTTTACCAAGTCACAATTTAAATTCATCTCCGAAATTCCCTGTTCCAAATCAGAACTATATTTATTCAACAAATTTTCTATTAGAATTCAGAATTATAGTAACTCCCTTTTTCTAAAATTTGGACGAGGAATGTTTTAAATTTTGGCAAATATTTATTTGTAAAAAAAAACAGTTTTAAATTCTATCCAATTCTTGTTTGGAAGAAGGAATTTTTTTAATCTGACCGATTTTAAGTTGGAACAGAAATTATTTTTGTAAATTTCCTTTTTATAAATCAGAATTAAAATTCTTTTCCAAAATGCTCGTTCCATGTTAAAAATTCCCTGTTCCCAGTAAATTTATCATTCTTTCAACTTATAATTCGTTACGGATATTCCCTGTTCTAAGTCAGAATTATATTTATTTACAACATTTTCTACTATAATTAAAAAATATAGTATCTCCCTTTTTCTGAAATTTGGAAAAGGAATGTTTCAGTTTTTGGGAAATTTTTATTTAAAAAAAAAGAACATTTAAAATCAAACAAATTCTGATTTGGAACAAGGAATTTTAAAAATCTGCCGAATTCTAACTTGGAACAGAGATTGTTTTTATAAATTCCCTTTTCAAAAATCATAATTACAATTCTTTTTCAAAATTCCCGTTGCGTGTCAAAAATTCCCTGTTCCAAGTCACAATTACATTTATTTCCAAAAATTCCTTGTTCCGAATCAGAATTATATTTATTGACAATATTTTCTATTATAACTTAGAAACATAGTAACTCCCTTTTTCCCAAATTTGGAAGCGAAAAGTTTAAAATTGTGACGAATTCTGAGTTGGGACAGGAACTTTTTAAAATCCCCTTCTTCTAAATCAGAATCAAACTTTTTTCCAAAGTTCCCGTTCCATGTCAAAGATTCCCTGTTTCATCTGAAATTATAATTCTTTACCGAAATTCCCTGGTCGAAAATAAAAATTATCGTTCTTTACGGAAATTCCCTATCCTGGAGTAAAAATTATAATTTTTAACGACATATCCTGTTCTAAAGTGAAGCTAAGTAGATAGGCAGGGCAGGTTCTATATGCAAATTTCTACCTTACCAACTTCAAGACCGTTCTATAGCTAAAGTGGTTCGTGTGACGTCATCCAGAATATTCTAGAAACTTATCATGGACACGAACCACATCATTGTGTGCGTAAACAACTTCAAGGTTATTTATTATCTCAACTAAGCATTTTGCGTAAACACTTTGAAGGTTTGATTTGTCCTTGCATTTTCCTCTGTGTCATTTGCGCAAAATTCGTCTCTCACGACTGCGCAGTATCATTGTATGACGTCATCGGTAACCTTCAAGAATATTCTAGAATGATTTCTAGAATTATATTTCGTAAGGAATTATAATTGTAACTTTGGGACCTAGAATTTTCTGAAAGAATTATAATTTTTATTTCAGTTTAGTAGACAGATAGGGCGGGTTATGTATGAAAATTCCTACCTTACCGACTTGGAGACCGTTCTACAGCTGAAGTTGTTCGTGTCCGTGCTGAGTATGTGAAATGTTCTCGAAGGGCCCCAATGTCGTTACAAAATGATATGGCGCAATATCATTTTGTAACGTCATCCAGAGCATTCTAGAAACTTAGCGTGGACACGAACCACATCAGCTGTGGAACGGTCTCGAAGTCGGTAAGGTAGGAATTTCCATACAGAACCGCCCCTGTCTGTGTACTAACTTACAATAAAAATTAATTCTTTACATAAATTCACAGTTCTAATATAGAATTATAATTCTTTTAGAAAATTCTAGGTCCCAAAGTAAGAATTATAATTCCTTACGAAATAAATTACTAGAATATTCTTTAAGGTTACCGATGACGTAATACAATGATACTGCGCAGTTGTGAGAGACGAATTTTACGCAAATGACACAGTAGAAAATGCAAGGAAAAATGAAAATATAACCTTGAAAGTGTTCACGCAACATGCTTTATTGAGGAAATTGGATAATCTTAAACTTGTTTACGCAAAATTCGTCTCTCACAATTGCGCAATATCGAGAGCATTCCACAACTCAAGTGGTTCGTGTCCGTGCTAAGTTTCTAGAAGGTTACCGATGACGTCATAAAATGATACTGCACAATTGTGAGAGACGAATTTGCGTAAACAACTTCAAGGTTATTTATTATACCAATTAAGCATTTTGCGTAAACACTTTCAAGGTTATACTTTGTTTTGTCCTTGATTTTTCTACTGTATCATACAGTTATGAGAAAAACAAGGACAAATCAAAACATAACCCTGAAAGTGTTTACGCGAAATTCGTAAACAAGATAATTGATAACTTTGAAATTGTTTACGCAAATTCGTCTCTTACAATTGTGCAATATAATCATCAGTAAACTTCGATAATATTCTACGAAATTCGCACGGACGCGACCCACTTAAGCTGTGGAATGGTCTCGATGTCGGTAACATGTCGGTAAAAGGAATCTACCATTAGAAACCCCCTAGCTCATATACTGAAATACATGAAACCACTTTTAATTTGAATATTAGTACATTCGAGAGAACAGTCCCGGTCACTGAATCAAATTCCCGGGTTTTCTCGGGTAGATTACAAATTCCGAGGACGAGTTAATATATTAATTTGTTTCGTTTAATCCAACAGGAAATATAATTATAGCAAGTTCTAGGGTCTCGTGTACGATTAATACGTTTAAATCTAGGAGAACATGAGAGTGTTACGAGGTTCGGTACCAGTCGGTCGTCGACTGTTAACTTTCAACAGAGACAGACCTATAAAACTCGATTAGAGTAAGTAATGGGATCGCGTGCAAATGAAATTTCCGCTGGTATGAGTGAGCAAAACGAAAACGAAAAGAGGAAGCGAGAGGAAGAAAAAAAAGAGAAAAAAACGGAAGGAAAAGAGAAGCTCGTAATTTCTAATCTTCCAAGAAACCGTAGAAATTCAGCTAAAAAGTTTTCCAATTACACCAGTCATGACGTCGAATCAATTTTATCGCGTTTTTCCTACATGAAGTGACTCTAAACAAAATCTACTGCAAGCTTGCTATTCAATTATAATTTTTTATCTTGGCATCAGTTATGATGGAAAGCAAAAGTATATCAGACTTCAGAGTCAAAAATGATCTCAAACAGGGGAATAGGGTGATTTTTCATGAAAATAGGGAATAAAAAGGAGAATTTTTTCAACAAAAAAGTTCATTTTCAACCAAGAAAGATGAATTTTCTACCAAAAAAGATGAATTTTCGACCGAAAGAGATCCATTTTCAAAACAAAATTAATGTTCAACCAAACCGTTGCCTTTGCAACCAAATGGATCAACTCTTAAATAAAAGAGACGTATTTTCAACAAAATATTTTAATTTTTAACCAAACAGCCGTATTTGACAACTTACAAAAATAATTATATTTCAACCTAAAACAGTTGCACTTTCAGCCAAAAACTTACATTTTATACCCAAAAAGACGAATTTCTTCGAAGACAATTGAGTTTTCAACAAAAAAGTTAATTTCCAACCAAAAATATAATAGTTGATAATTTAATCAAAAAAGATTTTAATTTCAAATAAAAAATAACTATTTGGTTTGAAATTGATGTCTCTGGTTGAAAATTGTTTGGTTGAAAATTAAACTATTTTGTTAAAGTCAACTTTTTCGGTCGAAAGTTTAACTCTTTTGTGGAAAATTCGTCTTTTTGGATAGAATTTTTTTTTTTTCGTTGCAAATTCATCATTCTTGATCAAAAATTTAACTACTTGGTCCAAAATTCCACTGTCTTCTAAATATTCGTCTTTTTGGTTTGAAAAATTAACTATTTGGTTGGAAATTAAACTGTTTGTTTGAAAATTAATTTTTTTTAAGTTCATATGGTAGGTGAAAATTCATCATTTTGGGTTTGAAAGTCAACTGCTTTCTAAAACATTAGACTTTTTAACTTGAAAAATTAACTCCTTTGTTGAAAATACATATTTTTGTGTTCAAAATGCAATATATTTCGACTTTAAATATAAAATAATTTTATTTGAAAGAATTAAAAAGGATGAATTTCAACCAAGAAGATTAATTTTCTATTGAAAAAGACGAATTTGTAACAAAATACATTAATTTTCAACTAGAAAAAATCAATTATCATAGAACATATCAATTTTCAACCAAAAATGGAACAGTTACATTTTTAGTTAAAAAATAATTTTCAACAAATTTGAAAAAAATAGTTACATTTTAAATGAAAGAGATTAATTTTCAACTAAAATGGTGAATCTAAAAAAAATTGAACGAAAGAGTTCAACACAAAAGATGATTTTTTAATCCGGAAGATTACTTTATTAAAAATGGAATAGTTAAATTTTTAGCCAAGGAGGTGAATCTTAAAAAACTATGAATTTTTAACGAATTAGTTCAAATTTCAATAAAGTAGTTGATTTTCAACTCAAAAAGATGAATTTTTAACCAAACAGTTAAATTTTCAAACAGAAAGATGTATTTTCCAGCAAGCAGATTAATGTTATATTAAAAAACACGAATTTTCAACAAAATGCATTAATTTTCAACAAAACTGTCGAATGACGAATTATCTACGAAATGGTTGAATTTTCAACCCACAAATATGATTTTTTAACAAAAAGGTCATTTTCTACCAAAAAGTTAAATTTACATAATAATAGTTTAATTTTTAACAAACTAATTAATTTTCAACCGAAAAGTTTACTTTTGCTCCAAACTGTCAAATGATAAATCAAGCCAGATTAATTCAGAACCAAATGAATTTGTAACAAAATACATAAATTTTCAACTAGAAAAGATCAATTTTCAATAGAAAATATCGATGTTCAACCAAAAATGGAATAGTTTTTTTTAAAAATGGAATAGCCAAAACATTGATAGTCAAAAAATTTAATTCTCAACAAAAAAAAACGAATTTTCAACTAAAATGATGCATCTTAAAAAAATGAATTTTCAACAGAAGAGTTCAACCGAAAAGATGATTTTTTAACCCAGAAGATTAATTTTCTAAAAATGGAATAGTTAAATTGTCAACCAAGGTGATGAATCTACAAAAAAAATGATTTTTTAACAAAATAGATCAACTTTTAAGCCAGTAGTTGAACTTTCAAGTAAAAAAGATGAATTTTTAACCAAATAGTTAAATTTTTAACCAGAAAGATTAATTTGCCAGCAAGCAGATTGATGTTCTACAAAAAAAAAATCAATAAAATAATACAATTTTCAACCAAAGACTAGAATTTTTAACTAAACGAGATGAATTCCGAATCAAAAATATAATAGAAGACTTTTCAACCAAAAGCAGTTGATTTTTCTTGTTGGGCTCTATTAATTTAGTTCGCATTTGAGCGAAGAAAAAAAAAAGAAAAAAAGGGATAAGAGGATAAGTTTCTTAAAAACACCTCCCACATTTCTGCATAGGACTTTTAAAATTAAAGGTCAAACCATCGACAACTGAAATTTAGTGATTGTGAATTCTCTTTTGTTAAAGCTCCTTCGGCTTTAACGAAAACATCCTCATCACGTGTCTCGTGAGGAAAAAAGGTTAAAAGTACATTTCCATATCTAATTTAAAAACAATTTTGTAATTAAACGTCTTATTGTAACTTGTGTCTTTCTGTCCAAATATTAAATTTGTTTATTTTCGTTTGTTTTTTTGGATTTTGAAAATGACCTAATTTTTAGCGAATCTAAAAAAAATGCTCATAGCTCATTTAAAAATATAATGTTAAAGGAAATTCCATGAAAACTGAGTCCTCCTTAACTTATTTGGTGGTAGAATTCATGTCCAATGCTCAGGAACTTATTTATTTTTAAAAAAGAGATATTTTATTTTGAAAATTGATAACAGTTTGATTTTGTATTTAATTTGTTAAAAAATGATGATTAACATAACTTCATTACAAACGGATCATATTCAGAAGGCCATAATTTCGATGTGATTAGAGCTAGATCATTATTTTTTTTTAGATTTGCTAAAAATTAGGTTCCCCTTAACCTATCTGGTGGCAACTTTCTCCTGAATTGCTCAAGAAATGAGTTCTTTTGGAAAACGATAAATTTTATTTTAAAAATTCATGTTGAACAAAATTTCATAAAAAGGGCCATATTCAGAAGGCCATAATTATGGTTCTATTACAGTTAGAGCATTGTTTTTTTTTAGATCTACTCAAAATTAAGTATTTTTTAAATAACTTACAACTTTCACCTAAAACGGTGAGGAAATGAGTTCTTTTGAAAAACGAGAAATTTTATTTATAAAATTGATGTTGAACAAAATTTCATAAAAAAGGGTAATATTCAAAAGGCCGTAATTTTTGTTTTATCAGAGCTAGAGCAATGTTTTTTTTTGATCTACTTAAAATTAAGTCTTCTTTAATTAATTATTGCACAATTTTTACCAGATATGCATAGCAAATAAGTTATGTCCCCAAAACTATTACATATATATTTTTTTTTCATTCAAATTATTCGCTTAAAATCGAGTTCTTAGAACCATAACTCCCAAACTTTTGGAGATAGAACATTCGATTTTTATTTAATTTTGCAGAAAATTTCAAGCACTTTAATTCTTGTAAAGGTGTTTGGGACCTGGAATAAGGCAATTTTCAAAAAACTGGTTTTTCCCACTTTTTCACCATTTTTCAAAAATACTGAAGGGTTTCAGTTCTCGTAAGATGTTCAGCACCTGTAGACCTTTTTTGGATGGCAAACTGAATGGTTTGAGCCAATGAAATTCCACGTTTAACTTATTTTCATTAAAATATGTTGATTAACCTCTTCAAAAAACTAAAAAAAAAGAGTTTTCTCAAAAAGGGCCCAAGCGATTTTTTTCTTTTTGGGCTCAAAATGATCGTGGGGCATCCCAGAAGTATATTCAGAAAAAAAACCGGCATATGCAAGCCTTTTTGGGTTGAAGTCAGTCGAGTCACACCGTGTCAGGGGATCTCAAAACGTGAAGATTTGTTGAAAACAGACCAAGTCAAATTTTACATAAAACCAATACCTTCTCATTCACACACAACTACCAGGTATCAACTTGATGCGGCAAATGGTTCAAAAGGATGCAACGTTTTGATACCTATATTCATGATCAACTTGATTCAAATTTCGAGATCAATTCTCTGTCATAAAATTTCAACTACTCAACACATTATAAAATTATTTAAACCTCTTACCTGAATGAGGATCAATTGTTGATGATCGTTTAAAATTAAATTGTTAATCAAATTTTGAAAAAAAAAATCATTTACTTAGCTCCGTTTACAGGGTGGCGATTCGGCGGACGTTTTCAAATTCCCGGTCATTTCCCGGTTTTCCCCGGTCAAGTTTTTCAATTTTCCCGGCCAACTCAAAGTAACATATTTATATATGCCGCAAAACGCAAACATTTATTTTAATTCATGACGTTCGTTCTAAACATCTTTTAACACAACAGAGCAAAACGTTGCAAAATAAATGAATTTTGAAAAAAATACTTAAATTTTCCACTAAAAAATATCAATTTTTTACAAAAAAATGGAATAGTTAAACTTTCAGTTGAAAAAATTAATTTTCAACAAAAAAAACGGATTTTCAATAAAATAGTTCAATTTTCAACCAAAGTGATGAATTGTCAAATCAAATTATGAATCTTTATCTGGAATAGTTAAATTTTTAAACCAAAAAGATAAATTTTCAACTAAAATGATGAATATTTAACTGGAACACTCGAATTTTCAACCAAAAAGAAGAATTTTTAAAGAAGATTACATTTTAAATAAAAATATTAATTTTCTACCCAAAAATACAATTTTTCAACCAAATACATTAACTTTTAAAGAAAGGTTTGAAGTTTTAATAAAAGAAGACAAATTTTCAACCAAATAGTTAAATTTTGAACTGAAAAAATAATAATTTTCAATCGAAAATGGAATAGTAACATTTTTAGTTTAAAAAATTATGTGTAAACCAACCATAAGAGTTTTCAACTAAAACAATGAATCTTTAACTGAAATTGTTCAATTTTCAAACCAAAAAATTAATTTTTACTAAAAAAAGATAAATTGTCAACCAAAACTTTAATAATTAAATTTCAAGTTAAAAAAATTAATGTTTAACCAAACAGATAAATTTTCTACAACAGCTATGGAATTTTCAATTGGAATAAGTTAAATTTTCAGTTAAAAAAGTTAGTTTCAACAAAAAAAACTAACTTTTAACAACAACAAAAACTAACTTTCAAAATAATAGTTACATTTTCAAACAAAGTGATGAATTTTCAAATAAAATTGTAAATATTTAACTGCAATAGTTGAATTTCAAACCAGAAAGATGAATTTTTAACTGAAATGATGAATCATTAACTAGAATAATTGAATTTTTGACCAAAAAGATTAATTTTCAACCAAGAAGATTAATTTCTAACAAAAAAGACGAATTTTCAACTAACAAAGATAATTTTTCAACCAAAAATTGAATAATCAAATTTTTAGTCAAAAATGAATGTTTAACCAAAGACAGGAATTTTGAACTAAAATTATGAAATATTCAACTGGATTAATAGTTACATTGTCAGTTGAAAAAAAAAATAATTTTCAACCAAAAAACATCCAATGAAAAAACAAATTTTCAATCAAACAGCTCATTTTTCAACCAAAGAAATGAATTTTTAATTAAAACGATGGATTTTCAACTAAAAAAAAAATTAATTTTTAACAAAAGAGCTTAACTTTCAACCAAATAATTTTATTTCAAACCTAAAAGATGAATTTTCAACTGAAATAATAAATATTTGACTGGAATACTTGAATTTTTAACCGAAAGAAGAATTTTTAAACAAGAAGATTAACTTTCAAAGAAAAATAAGATAATTTTTTACCAACAAAAAAATCGATTTTTTAACAAAATACATGAATTTTCATCGGAATAGTTAAATTTTCAATTAAAAAGACAAATTTTTATCCAAATTGTGGAATTCCGAACTTGAAAATTTTAATTTTCAACTCAGAATGGAACAGTTAAATTTTCGTTTAAAGAAATTAATTTTCAACCAAACTGGTGAATTTTCAAATAAAATGATGAATCTTCAACTGAAATGATGAATCTTTAACTGGAATAGTTTAATTTTATGCCAAAAAGATTAATTGTCAACCATAAAGTTTAATTGTCTACAAAAATAGATGAATTCTCCACAAAATACATACATTTTCAAACAAATAGTTTAATTATTAAATGAAAAATATCAATTTTCAACCAAATAGTTGAATTTTCATCAAAAAAAGATAAATTAATTTTTAACAAAAGTTTAACTTTTAACCCAGTAGTTGAATTTCTAACTAAAAAACGATGAATTCGCAACGAACAATGTAAAAAGAATTTCTATTATAATTCAGAAATATTTCTTCTCTGAAATTCTACTTCTACTCTGAAAACTGCTTCAAGTACTTTTATTACCTAAAATTTAGAAGAGGGAACTTTCAAATTGTGACGAATTCTGACTTGAAAGAGGGATTTTAAAAAATTCTTTTTTTCTCAATCCGAATTATAATTCCTTTAAAAAATTCCCATTCCATGTAAAACATTCCCTGTTCCAAGTGAAATTATATTTCTTGAATTTTTCTATGATCAGAAGTAAATTCCCGGCTTTTAAATTAAATTCCCGGTCATTTCCCGGTTTTTTCCCGGTCAATAAAATTCCAGGTCATTTCCCGTTCTTTCCCGGTTTCCTGGTCAAGTCGCCACCCTGGTTTAGTAAAATTTATGATTACTGAGGTTGTGGATATTTGTTTAAAAATGTCAGCAAATCTCGATCAAGGATCGATTATCGATTTGCCGAACTTGAATTTGGCAGAAAGGAATGTTTTTCGAAAATCGTCAACTGTCATTCAGTTTTGTATAGGGTAAGGAGGGGCAGCGCCGACCAGTTAACAGTCTATGATTTTTTTAAAGTTAATAAGATGTGGAATTGATCCATTTTTTTTTCATTTCGAGTCCTACATTATTATACATCATATTTCTATAAGTAACAATTACATAAATAAAACAATGATTTAATAATTTATTTATTTCTGACAAGCTGTATTTCGTCGGCTTTGCCCCACACAGGAGGGCAAAGCCGACCGCACCTTTTTAGGAAAATCGAAACATCTGAAGATGGGAAAACATGATGTTTCGCGTTTGTGGTATTTTATGTATTGGAAAAATTACCTTTAAACATATTCAGCAAGAAGAATAAGTTATTTTTAATAAAAATAGTGACATATATGATATAACCTCTTATTCGTTGACATTCTACTAGAGACGGAGTACGCGCAAAGGTTTCTACCGTGCCAATACAAAACACCCGCTCTACCGACTGGATTGAAAATAATAATATATAATAGTTTCTTGCATGTATCCCAGAAGATAAGTGGCTGTTCTACATTGCCGATGACTTATCGACAAAACTTATGATACTTTTATAACCTAAGCACGTGTAAACTATTATTTTGGTCGGGCTTGCCCCACTGGTGAGGCCTCAATTATTTACGATATTAAATGTACTTTGGACTTGTATTACGTTTAATTATTATAATGACAAAATGTGATATTGTTTTATCTGTCAGAATATACAATTTTCATACTTTAAGTACTGCCATTAATGTCGAACACTTTACATTTCTGCCAGCGAATCTTCCATTCTTTCGTTGTCAAAAATGTTTTCTGCATAATTTTTATTTTACAACGTCAATTTTCAATATTTCAGTAGGTAACGCTATCTTTATAATAAAATAGATTTATTTAATGCAAAGTAGAATTAAAATTGTTAAATAATAGCGATGTTATAAGCAAAGTCGCCTTTGCCCCACCGGTCGGCGCTGCCCCTCCTTACCCTACTGATGCTAATACGCCTTGAAGTTGTTCTCCTTAATTTTCATTGATCCTCTAAAGCGAATCATATTGATTTGAAATTCTCGATGAAAGTACATAGCTGCAACAATTTGATACTCCAAGTTTTAGTGTGTTAGGATGAGAATGTAAAAAGAATTTTAAAAAATTTATCATCAGGAACCGTACCAAATGTTATCTAAGTTCGCGAAGTTACTTCCACAACCCCCCACACCAAATCCTGTTACCAACAAGTATGATATCCAATCCAATTAAATATAACTTTAAAACTCATTATAAACTGAGTGAGGCACGTGAATTTAATGGCACTTGCTTCGGTTATGTGATTGAAGACAGACTTGTTTGAACGAGTTATTAATACCCTGTTATTTGGTTAAATCGCAGGTGCGACCCATGCCATGCGAAAAGTGCATCGCATCGCTGATCGATTAAGAAAAACGGTGTGTGGAACAGCAGCGACTTGTGAATCAATAAACTATCGGCTTAGTGACTGGCGGTTTGTTTAGAATGGTCGTTAACGACATCGTTCGTGTAGTTATTCGTGGCACGGATGCGTCATTGCAATAACTAAACTTTGCAGGAATACAGAAGTTCCTTAATGTAAATATACTACCAGTGACATATATGCTGAGTCGTTAACAATCTTGGGAAATAGACACGTGCGAGGTACTAATGAGTCTTTCATCGCCACGCCGTCAAATTTAAGTGTTCTTCAATTTTTCTGGGAAATCATGAAAATATTTGTTTTTATACAATACGAGACTTAGCACACTTTTCCCCCTTTTTCAAGATCTCCTCTTTTTCCCCCTATTTCAAAGAAACTTACTCTTTTTCTCGCTTTCTCGCTAAACTGAACTAATGGAACCTAATACTGCCAATTTTCAAGATTCAAATTCAACTCCTGGCAAACTATAAGAAAATGATGGTGAAAATTTCAAAGTCACGCGAAATATGCCCGAAAATCTCCTCTTCAAAATGAGTCCAAGAAACTGTAAAAATGTTCAGTGGTTCTCGAATTATCACAAAAAATGTGAAAAACGTGCGCAAGATGAAAATTGACGGTTGAGTGGGACTGCCGCCTTCTGTCCTTTGTCAATGCTCGAAGACAAGAGGCGGCAGTCACTACTCGACCGTCGATCTTCGTCTTGCGCAACACCCCGCATTTTTTGTTATAATTCGAGAATCAGTGACAATTTTTGCAGTTTCTATGGATTTTTTCAAGGGGGAGATTTTAGGGCTTATTTTGCGCGTCTTTCAAATTTTTTGATAATTATTTTTCTAGATTTTGGCCGGAGTTGAATTTCAATTTTTAAAATTGGTAAAAGTCGGAAAATATACCAAACTTACACTTTCAATAACTCAGTATTTATTTATCAAAAAAACTTTAAACTTAGCTCATTTGACGCGGAATTTATTAAGCTTTTTAACATTTGTTTTAAATGGTTACATCTTATTTTATTCTGGAGATATCCTGCGAGAAGTGAGTGCAGTTGTGGTCGAAAAATGCAATGGAAATTTTTTTCTTGAATTTTAATTCATATTGCCCCTAAATTTATTCGAATCTACAATAAAATAAATGCATTCAAAAAAATGATACTGAGAGGTTCCGCAAACTCCATGAAGTTTAACGCGTATTTCCCGTAAGAAAAAGACTCTTTACTAAATTTCATTCAGAATCTGATAGTAAATTGAACGGAAACTCAACATTTCTCTACAAAATTAGCCATAGAATACGATTCAAAAATTACTTTTCAAATATCGCCCCCATAAGTCTTTTTTATAGGGTCCCAAGAATACCCATAAGTTAAAAATTAAGTTTTGCGAGTTTTTGGCACTCATTATGACTTTCTTGTGTGTGTTTTTTTTATACAAATTGTTTCAATTGATAATTAGAAGTTTCAAAAAATGTTTAAACAATTTATTATTGTTTATAGCAATTTTCTCTTAGAATAGACTTAGAAAATCGCTGTTTTTCTGAATTTTTCAACCTTTTTTCAACTTTTCAGTTAGAGCGAGGCAATAATAAATTAAATTTAACAGAAATACTTGTTTGAAGTATTTATTATTATTTACAATAATATTCCCTTAGAATAATGGTAGAAAATTCGGTTGTTCTGAAACATTCAACTTTTTGTCAAGTTTCCACTTAGAGCAAGGTAATAATTAATGCAATTTAAACAACATAACTGTTTAAACAAATTATTATTGTTTATAACTATCTTCTCCTATAGTTATGCTAGAAAGTTGCGGGTTTTTCTGAAATATTCAATTTTTCCTTAAATTTTTTGTTAGGAAGAAATAATCATTATTAATATTAATATTAATTTAAACAAAAAGATTCTCAGTAATTACTTCAAGGAAACTTTACATTTAAGATGATCCATATAGAAAATATGAAGAATATTTCAAATATATGTTTTACTTCAGAAAAACATATTCACAAAAAAGAAAGAGATTGTTTAAAAAATGATTCTCTCTAATGTTTATTTATTACGTATTCATAACTAAGAAGCCAAAGGAAAGTTTAAAATTTCAGAAAAAACCGCAACTTTTTAGCATATTTTCTAAGAGAAGATAGGCATAATCAATAATAAATTATTTAAACAATTATGTTTTTTTTTAATTCTACCAATTACTACCTCGCTCTAAGTGAAAAGTGGATAATTTGTTTAAAAAATTATTTTGGCTAAATCGCATAAACTATTACCTAATTTTAAATGAAAAGTGAACAAAAAGTTAAACATTTCAGAAAAAACGCAGCTTTCTAACTCCATTCTCAGAGAGAATTACTATAAATAATAATAAATCATTTGAACAATTTATTTAAACATCTAATTATAATAAACTTTTCAAATAATTATGTTTGTTTGCTTACATTAATTATTACCCCACTCTAATTGAAAAGCTGAAAATAATTTGAAAAATTCGGAAAAAACCGCGACTGTCTAACTCTATTCTAAAAGAAAATTGCTAAAAACAATACTAAATTGTTTAAAAATTTGATGTAAATATTTGATTATCAGTGGAAAACAGTATTTTATATATTAGAAACAATTGGTATTAAATAAAACCGAAAAAAGGTCATAATTAGCCCCAAAAACTAGCAGAACCCAATTTTTTACTTATGGGCTTTTTTTGGTACCCTATAAAACAGACTTATCGGAGTGATATTTAAAAAGTAATTTTTGATTCGTATTCTATATGGCTATTTGTTAAGAGAAAAGTTGAGTTTCAACACGATTCATTTTATATCGACGATTCCGAATAAAATTTACAAAAACGTCTTTTTTATTATGGAAAATACTATACATGTTGAACCTCATGGGGCTTGCGGAAACCCTCAATTTTTTTTTGTAAACATTGATTTTTTTGTAGATTGGAACAAATTTAGGGGCGATATGAATGAAAATTTAACAAACAAAAATTTACAATTCCTTTTTCGACCACGCTACTGTACTCACTTCTTGCAAGATATCTCCACAATAAAATAATATACAACAATTTCTAAAAAAGAACTTTAAAAAGCTTCATAAATTCTGCGTCAAGTGAGCCCCATTTAAAGTATTTTGATAAATAAAGACTGAGTTCGTGAATGAGAAAGTTCGATCTAATTTTTGACTTATGCCAATTTTAAATATTCAAATTCAACTCTTCGCAAAATCTAGAAAAATGATTCTAAAAATTTAAAAGTTGCGTAAAATGTACCCTAAAATCTCTTCTTTAAAATGAGCTCAAGAAATTGCAAAAATGTTCACTGGTTCTAAAATTATCATAAAAAATGTGGAGGCGTGTGCAGGATGAAAAGCGACGGTAGAGGGGTGACTGCCGCCTTTTGTCTTCGTTCATTGACAAAGGACAGAAGGCGGCAGTCCCACTCAACCGTCAATTTTCGTCTTGCGCACGTCTTCACATTTTTTGTGATAATTCGAGAACCAGTGAACATTTTTACAATTTCTTGGGCTCATTTTAAAGAGGAGATTTTAAGGTACATTTTATATAACTTTTAAATCTTTATCGTTATTTTTTTAGATTTTGCGAAGAGTTGAATTTAATTATCTAAAATTGGCATAAATCAGAAATTATAACGGTATTTCTACAACTCTCGTTCCAAACATTTTTCAATAAACCAATAGTTTTGAAGCATATCAAAAAAAATTTGTTTTTCGGTTTTTCAGGGCAATTTTGGCAGAATCTCTAAGAAACTTTTTTTCGGGACCGAATGTTACACAGTTGCTTTTTGTGTAAAAAGAAAAAGAATAGGATCGCAGGGTTCTTTATATTATGAAATTTTTATTTTACGCTACGTCCTAGTAAAAGAGGAAGAGGGGGTATAAATTTCTCAAAAACTGCGTTATGTAATACTTGAACGGCCCCTAAAGTAAGGTCGACGCACACGCGCAAAAATTCTTTGGAGCGTATTATTTGCATGATTATGTCCTCGTGTCTGCGAAGAATACACGAGCACTGACACTTGAAATATTTCCTTTCATTTTGAGGTATTTGTGCCCAAAATCTGATCTCTGATCTTGAAACTTAGTCTACTTTGTAGGAGATTCAATAATTTTGTTAAAAAGTCATCTTTTTGGCTAAAGATTCATCATTTTAGTTAAAAATTATCCCTTGGCTGAAAATTTTAATTTTCTTGAAAAATCGTTCATTTTTAGTTGATAATTTATTTTTAACTGAAAATTTGTCTATTGCAGTGTCGAATATTCGATCAGTTTAGTTGAGAATTCATCTCCTTGGCTGTAAGCTGATTTTTGAAACTAAAAATTAATCTTTATGGTTGACAATTCAACTATTTTATATGAAGATTCATAACTTTATTTGAAAATTCATCTTTTTCGTTCAAAATTCAACTCTTCCAGTTGAAGATTCGTCATTTTCGTTGAAAATTCATCGCTATAGTTAAAAATTTAACTATTTTGTTGAAAATTCTTTTTTTATTGTTGTTGAACATCAATTTTTTAACTAAAAATTGAACTATTAAGTTTTTTATTTCAAAATTCATCTTTTTTGTTTAACATTCAACTATTCCAATTAAGGATTCATCATTTTAGTTGAAAATTCGTTTTCTTTTTTAGTTGAAAATTAATTTCTTATTGAAAATTTAACTATTTAATTTGTGGTGTAAAATTGATCTTTTTTAGTTGAAAATCCAATTGTTTGGTTGAAAATTTATCTTTTTAATTGAAAATTCAACTACTTCGTTGAAAATTCATGTGTTTCGTTGAAAATTCGTCTTTTTCTGTAGGAAATTAAACTTCTTGGTTGAAAATTCAAATATTTGATTAACAGTTTAAATATTTTGTTGAAAATTGTTAGAAGTTGTTTCTCCTCGAAAGAAACTGACAAAAGGCAAGTCTCGGTACCAAGGTGTGGTACCACAAGTATTATTATTTCCAAAGAACGAAACCATAATCCTCTGAATTTTGATTGCGACTTATTTGCTGGAATATAAACGGGCATCGTTCTGAAAAATCCTCATTACAATCGTATCTCATGTTAATCGGACACGGAGAAAATTGTAAACCTCTATTACCATAAGATTCAATTAGGCGCTAAGAAGAGTAATGCCCACTCGGTTGCGCAATCGACACGTGTTTCTTTTTGCCAACGAGAAAATCCAGTCATCGCTCTCTAAAGAAATATATTCGACGGTACCTTGTCACGGAACCCCGCGCTTTGAGGTCAACATTAAGATATACTCAATCATTAAATTTAAATATTACATTTTACCATACACGTGCCGAAAAATTGCATCTAGGAAAGAATATTTTGCGAAAAAAAAAATTTGCAAAAGATTTTATTACTTTTATTTGACCAGTAATCGACACTATTTAATATTTTGTATCAAAAATTAATTATTGCTGGAATAAAATAATTTCAAATAAAAATTAAAAAATGTATTATCCTTAATATTTATTTAAAGTGCCTCTTTATTTAATTTTAATTTAATGCGAAAAAAGCTCACATGGCTAAAAACACTTTAAGGAGCTGACCAGAGTATAAACCCAGTCTTTGCAAGATTTTTCCAAAATCCGTGACTAGTAGATGACTAAACTGCGTTCTAACGCAAGATTCCTGTTACCGACATATCACCGACATCGAGACGAGTCCACAAGTTACGTGGTTCGTGTCCGTGCTAAGAGTCTAGAAGGTTACCGATGACGTCATAAAATGATATTGCGCAATTGTGATAGAAATATTTGCGTAAACAACTTCAAGGTCATTTATTATCTTAACTAAACATTTCGTGTAAAAACTTTCAAGGTTATACTTTGTTTTCTTCCTTCGTTTTCTACTGCATCATACAGTGATGAGAGAAAGAAAGAGAAATCACAACATAACCCTGAAAGTGTTTACGCGAAATGCGTAATTAAGATAATTAATAACTTTAAAATTGTTTGCGCAAATGCGACTCTGACAATTGGGCAATATTATTTTATGACTTCATTGGTAACCTTCTAGAAATTTAGCGCGGACATGAACTACTTGAGCTATGGAATGGTCTCGATGACGGTAACATGTCGGTAACAGGAATCTTGTGTTAGAAGGTAACTTACTCATCTACTAATGCGAAAAAAGCTCAGAGAGCTAAAAACACTTTAAGGAGCCGACCAAAATCCGTGACTAGTAGATGACTAAACTACATTCTAATGCAAGATTCCTTTTACCGACATATTATCGACATCGAGACCAGTCCACAACTTAAGTGGTTCGTGTCCGTGCTAAGTTTCTAGAAGGTTACCGATGACGTCATAAAATGATATTGCGCAATAATTGGTCATTTATTATCTTCATTAAACATTTAATGTAAAAACTTTCAAGGTTATACTTTGTTTTCTTCCTTCGTAATTAATAACTTTAAAATTGTTTGCGCAAATGCGACTCTCACAATTGCGCAATATTATTTTATGACTTAATTGGTAACCTCAGGCCTCACAGACCCTATGGGATAAAATATAGAGACCAAAGGGTAATTTTCGTCAAGCTCATAGGGTACTTTTTTCGCGCTCAAAGGGTAAAAACTTCAGGATAAATTTATAAGACTTCAACACAATTCAAGTTAAATTCCAACCAATTGGAATGAATTAGAAACAATTTTTAAAGTCAAAAATATTCCATTGATTTCCGTAAAATTGGAATGAATTTAGAGGAATTTAAGATAAACGAGAAGAATTCGATGAAATTCATAAAAAGTCAAGGTAAATTAAAAAAAAAATGTAAATGAATTGAAAACAATTTTAAAATATGAAGAAACTTTTATAAATTCACTAACTTTGAAATGAGCTTAGGAAAATTCAAGGGAATTCAAAAGAATTTGATGAAATGCCTAAGAATTCAAGTTGAGGTTAAAAGACTTCAGGATCAATTAAATAAAAACTTTTAAAAATTTGAAAAAAAAAAATCCATTGAGTTAAGTATAATTGAGTAAATTTAGAATAATTCAAGTGAAGTAAAAAAATTCAAGGGAATCCCAAAGAATAAAAAATTCAGGGTGAATTTCAAAAAATAATTTCAAATCTCTTTAAATCTTTGAAACCCTACTAATTTCTTACTAAAAAAAATTACTCATGGCTATAAAACAATTCAAAAGAATTCAAATAAATTGGAAAAAGTTTTAAAAATCGAAAAAATCCATTTATTTCTGTAAAATTTGAGTGCATTTAGAGGAATTTAAGGGAAACGAGAAGAATCCGATGAAATGCATAAAAATTCAAGGTGAATTTAAAAAATTGTAAATATGAAAAAATTCATTGAATTGAGTAAGTTTGAAATGAATTTTAGAAAAAATTAAAGAGAATTCAAAAGAATTTGATGATATGCCTAAAAATTTAAGGTGAGTTTTAATGACTTCAAGATGAATTAAACAAAAACTTTTTAAAAATCCATTGACCTGAGTAAAATTGAGTGCATCTAGAAGAATTCAAAAGGATTTAAAAGAATTCAGGATAAATTAATAAGAATTCAGGGGGAATTCCAAATGAATTGCAAAAAATATTGGAAAATCTCTTCAAATCTTTGAAACCCTACGAAATCCCTCACTTCTTGTGCATAAATTCTTTGAAATCCATTAAAATATTAAAATCCCTTAAAATGATTAAAACCCTTGGAAATCCCTTGAAATTGTTTAAATCTGTTGAAAATTCCTTGGAATCTTTTAAAATAAGTTAAGAATATTGAAATAAAGAACAACTTTCTGGGAATCGTAAACATTTTTTACAATATTTCCAATCCTTTGAATCTTTTGAAATCCCTTGAAACTTTTTAAAGCTCTTGAAAATGCATGGGAATCTTTTAAAATATCCTAAAATATTTCAAATCCTTTGAAATCCAATTAAATTACTTAAATCAATTAACAATTTCTTTATAATCTTTTAAAATAACCTAGAATATTTCTAATCCCTTAAAATCTTTTGAAATGCCTTGACATTTTTTAAAGTTCTAGAAAATGCCATGGAATTTGAAATTGAATTAATCTGCAGAACAGATTATATAAAAACTTTTTAAAAAATCCAAAAATCAAATGAATTACGTAAAATTGAGTAAATTTATAAGTATTTAAATGAATACAAAAATTCAAAAGAATTTCAAAGAATTCAGGATATATTAATAAGAATTCAGGGTGAAATCCAAAAAATATTTTTAAATCTCTTCAAATCTTTAAAACCCTACGAAATAACTCACTTTTCTTGAATAAAATCTTTAAAATCCACTACAATGTTATTAAATCTCTTAAAAATTATTAAAAACAAATAAAAATTCCTTGGAATCTTTTAAGATTTCCTAAAATATTTAAAATCCTTTAAAGTCCTACAAAATACCTCACTTCTCGTGCAGAAATTTTTTATCCACTAAAATATTATCAAATCCCTGTGAAATTCTATGATATTTCCTGAAATCCTGGAAAATGTATTAAAATACATTGAGAGTGTTAAAATCCCTTAAAGTCATTGAAATCCTCGGAATCCTGTAAAATCGTTTCATATCTTCCGAAATTCTAGAAAATTCTTTATCCTAAAATATTTCAAACGCTTCGAAATTCCTTCAAATTAATTAAATGAATTAATAAATTCCTTGGATTCTTTTTAAATTCCTTAAAATATTTCAAATTCTATCAAATCCCAATAAACTACTAAAAACAATTACAAATTACTTGAAATCTTTTTAAATAACCTAAGATAACCTCAAATATTTTAAATCCTTTAAAATCTTTTGAAATCCCTTGAAATTCGTTAAAGCTCTTAAAAATGCCAATTAATACAAAAATTCCTCGAAATCTTTTAAAATTCCCTAAAATATTTCAAATTCAAAGCTCTTGACAATGCCTCAGAAGTTTTAAAAATACCCCAAAATCTTCAAAATCGCTTCAAATTATTGAAATCTATTACAAATTTCTCGGAATCTTTAAAAATAATCTGAAATATATGAAAAGAATTCAAGACATTCAGTGATTAATGTGATCTTTCCATTTAAAAAATTGAATACAAATTGACTGATAGTGACTGTGCGTGGAAGCCCTGATTATTTGTTTATAGTTACTTCTTACAGGAATTCCCTGATTTTGGCTATTTTTTCAAAATTCTCTTGGAAGCTTTGATATTATTATAAATTTTTTTGAATTTCCATTAAGGGGCTGCAAATAGGGTATCATAGGGACCAAATCTTGAAAATAGGGTACTTTAGGGACCTTAACTGAATATATTGTACAATAGGGGATATAGGGACCGGTCTGTGAGGCCTGTAATTAGTAACTTTAAAATTCTTTACGCAAATGCGTCTCTCACAATTGCGCAATATCATTTTATGACTTCATTGGTAATCTTCTAGAAACTTAGCACGGACACGAACTACTTGAGCTGTGTAATGGTCTCGATGTCGGTAACATGCCGGTAACAGGAATCTTGCGTTAGAACGCAACTTTCTCATCTACTCTGCACAGTAAAAAAAATGTTCAAGATGATACCGAAATCAATATCATTTTGATATGCAACAAAAATGACACTGAAATCAAGAGCATTTTGATCGGCCGGAATGAATGATCGACTTTGAGATCATAATGATCTGATGCGGGATCATGTATCAAGTCAAACCAAGATGGTTGACGTTCTTAGAGTACATTAGCTCATATGCGAGCTTTTTTATGGTTTCTGATCGTGCAGTGTACTTGAAAAGTTGAGAAATTAACGAAATCTGACATTAGAAAATATCACCTGTCAAGTGTAGTTGTCACTTGCGTGCGGTTAGACAAAATTTTTAGGTTATGTCGTTATGACATCGGTGCCAACAATTGGCGGCCATTTTGTTTAGTCTGACAAATGACCCAAAAAAGAAGATCAAGGTGATCCGAATGGACAGATCATTATGATTTTTAGAGTCAAATGATCATTGAAGGAAAATGCTCTGCAACAAAATTCATCCATTTTTTTTACTGTCTGACTTTTCCCTGACTTTCCTCAAGTAATAAAATTCCCTGACTTTAAAAATAATTTCTTGTTAATCGTGAGATGCGGATTGGACAACGCGTGGCGCACGTGCGCTAAAAGTTGGTAATAAACGCGACTTCGCAGTTGTAGTATACGCAATTGATGTTAATATACAAGAGGGGCATCAACGTTGTGGCCGGGGCAAAGAAAGACTCGATGATTATTCAAGACACGAAGCGTAAACCACTGCAATCGAAAGAGGCATGTGGTACTTTTCCTAGAGAGCGAAGCTTCGAGAGGATTCTCTCTGGTAAATCCGATCTTCGTTTTCGATAATAGGCAACAGCAGGGTGGGAAAAATACAGACCGAGACATACGCTCAACCGGCATTGAAAACCGATGGCAACTGCAATTTATGCTATTTAAGGGCTATTCGTATGCATCGACACACACGGTACAAATGCGAACTTTTACCAAACGAGAAGCGAAGAGCGAGACACTACCGGGATTTCTATGCCTGCGAACATCATGCATTCCAAAAAAAAAGAAGACAGAAAAGAGATTCAATGTTTCACGCTAGCAAATAAACCTTTCGGGCTAATGGAAGCTTTAATTGATTTACACCCAGAGAGCTTTTTTCTCTTCGAAAAAATACAATTTGCTTACTCGCTTTCCACTGCGCAGCCATTTTTTATCTCTTATTTATGTTTGGCTCTTTTAAAGCAAAGAACAGACTTTACAGCCCAACATGCTCGCAAAACAGGGCAAATCGAATGATTTTTCACAAAAATAGGGGAAAAATTATTTTAGATAAAATTAATGTATAGATACCATACTGAATTCAATATGAAAGGCTCAAAATATATTGCTTTTTCAACGAAATAGTTGAATTTTCAACAAATGAACAAACATTTGAGACCAAACACTTTTTACAGCCAAATAGTTAAACTTTCAAGCAAAAGAGACAAATTTTCAACAAACTAATTAAATTTTTAAACAAATAGTTGAAATTTCAACCTATAAAGTCGAATTTTCCAACAAAAAGGATTAAACTCAAAAAAAACTAGTAACATTTTTAACCGAATAGTTGAATCTTCAAGCAAAAGAGACGAATTTTTTAAAGGACAGTTGAATTTTTAACCCTGTATAACGACATTTTCAACAAAGAACAATTCTACCAAACAAGATGAATTTTCAGTCCAAAAAGAAGAATATTCTATTCAAAATGACGAATTTTCAATCTACATAGAATAATAATTTTCAACCAAATGGTTGAATTTTTAACCAAACAGTTGAAAACTGAACCTACGAAGACGAATTTTTCATTCAAAAGGACGAATCTTCTTTCCGAAAAGATGAATTTAAAAAAAAACAGTTGCACTTTCGACCAAGAAAGATGAATTTTCGACTAAGAACTTTTCTACCAAAAAAGATTTATTCTGAATTCAAAAAGAAGAATCTTATATCCAAAAAGACGAATTTTCAACACAACAGTTGAATATTTGACCAAAATAGATGACTTTTTAACAAAACTTTTTAACAAACTTTCCAAAAATACTTGAATTTTTAAAAATAATTAAATTTTCAACAGAAAAGTTGGTGTTTTAAACACATGGTTGAATTTCTAACAAACAAAAAATTAATGTTCAACAAAACAGTTGTATTTACAACCAAATAGTTGAACCCGCAAATATTAATTTTTAATAAAAAAGTTTATTTTCAACGTAATAGTTGAATCTTCAACTACAAACGATCAATTTTCAAAAAAAAACTTGAATTATCAAAAAAAAGATACATTTTAAACAAAAAATGGAACAGTTGATATCTTACCGAAAAAGTATTTTGATTTAAAATCAAAAAAAGTTGAATTCAACAAAAAAAGACAAATTTTTAAGAAACTCGAGAATAAAAATAAACGAATTATCGAACCAAATAGGCGAATTCCCTACAAAACAGTTGATTTTTTAACACAAAAATGTACATTTTTAACCAAAAAATTAATTTTGAACCAAATAAATAATTTTTCTACCAAGATTATAGAATTTTCAACTCAAAAAGATGAATTTTCAAGCCAAAAAGGCTAATTCTCTACAAAAAGGTGATGTTTTAAAGTGAAAATTAAATTTACAACCAAAAAGTTCATTTTGAAACAAATTGTTGAATTTTCTACCAAAATAATAGAATTTTCAAACAATAAAATGAATTTTTAACAAAGCAGTTCAACTTTCAACCATGTAGTTGAATTTTCAACCAAAAAACATTAAATCTCAACAAAATAGTTAAATCTTCAACCAATAAAATGAATTTTGAACGAAGTAGTTCAACTTTCAACCGATTATTTCAATTTTCGGCCAAAAAAGATGACTCTTTAACAAAATAGTTGGAGTTTCAATAAAATAATAAACTTTTCAACCAAAGAAGGTGAATTCTGAACCAAAAATAAATAGTAGACTTTTCATTCATTCGACTACCTTGATTCAGAATGTTGAAAAAATTTCGTGGACTCACACTTCTATTAACTCAGTTCGCATTTAAGCGAAAAAATCCGAAAAAAGGGAAGTCTCCTGAAAACAGGGAAAAAAGAGGAATTCTTTTTTTTTTAAAGGGGAAAATAGGGAATAGGGGGAAAAGTGTGAAGTCCGGAACAGTGAAACATTCCTGCAATTTTCAACTGTTATCAAACGCAAATATATTTTTGTCAATAGAACGTGTCGTGTTGTTTCATTGGAATAAAATATAATGGAAAGCATGGACGAGAATTGAAACGCCCCAATGAAGACACCTGTGCATTTTTTATGTGCCTTTGTGCCCCAGATCTGCAATAAAATGTAAAACAGAAGCACTGCCAACGAACCGTGAATTACGTTATTTTTTACATTCACACCGAAAGGCCTTCCCCGAATTTGGAAAGAATAATACAATTTTGATATTGTACAATTTTTATTTCAAACCGAAATTTAAACAGTTCATGAATTCTTACCACTGAAATTGTTTCATAAGAGTCTTGAGTGAAACTTACCTGAAACAGAAAAGAAACACCAATTAAAAAATATAGTATAAAGCATGCACGTTTTCAAATTCATAACGTTCTGAATCAAATACTTAAAACTAAGAGACTTAGGAATTACAATTTACAAATTAAAATTTAATCAATTTCCTCCAAACGCGAAAACGACTATATCTTAATTATTTTTGACTTAAAGGATTTTACGACTTTAAAATATTTCTTTCAAGAATTGCAAACTCGTCAACTTGCATTATTTTCAATTTTAGACAAGTATTTTTTTTAATTGTTCAATTTAAGTACTTTTCAGTTTGAAATTCTTTAAATTTAAAGATTCGAGCTTAAATTATTCAATTTTAGACGTTTGCAATTTCAAATCGATCAACTATCAAGGTTCTGATTTTGAAATTGTACTTTTACGATTTTAATATAAAATCAAAAATATTTGAATGATTAGAGAATATTTTTTCTCTTCAAACATAAGATTTCTCTAATATTAAAGCTTTTAATTCGACATTATATGATTTAAAGTTCAAATTGATTAATTTAGAACTTTAAAATCCTTAAAAACTATTATTAATTTATTAATAATAATTTAATAATAAAAAAAATTTATTAAAACCTACAATTTGTAAAGTTTTAATTTAAAATGCAGCAATATCAAATGAATCATTTTATAATCGTTTTTAATTTATAACGCTTAAATTATGTGAAATATTCCATAATATTTTTCAATTTCAAGTTAAATCCTCGATTTTTCCCTGCTTTATTTAAAATGATCAGTACATTTAGAAAAAAATTTTGTTCATTCAACAAAATCATTTGCCTGATTGAAAGAAAAAGATTTGATAAGTGAACAAGTATTACGAGGACCAAAATCGTTTGCTTCAATAAATTAAAGGTTTTGGTTGATTCATTTTGCTAATATTACCAAATATTTTGTTTCACTAATTTCTTTCGTTAAATCCATTAAATTATTTATATTTGCTTTATTTATTTTACAATCAGCTCTATGTTACGTGGTTTTATGAAAAATTATAATCAGCTCCATGTTACGGTGTTTTATCAGACATTATTATCAGATCTATGTTACACGGTTTTATGAAACATTGTTATAAGCTCTATGTTACACGATTATTTGTTTTGTTCATTTTCAATTTTGTTCAAATCACCAGTTTTCTCAGTGTGTATAATTTATTATTGTCAAAAAATAATACTGAGGTTTCATATTTGGCAAAGAAGTATGGCAAAAAGTAATCCCTGGCTGATTATCTCGTTTAGTCCACCAAAATATTTATATTCGTTTAGACAAATAAATTTTAGTACTAAACAGATTTTTTTAACAGTTTAACGAAAAATATATTAATTTTGTAGGTATTCTGGTTGAGTTTTTTTGTCTTTTATAAAACATTGTAATCAGCTCTATGCTACATGGTTTTATGAAACATTATAATCAGCATTATGTTACAGGGTTTTATGAAACATTGCAAGCAGCTCTGTGTTAAAGGGTTTTATGAAACATTGCTATCAGCTCTATGTTAGATAGTTTTATAAAACATTGTAATCAGCTTTATATTACATAGTACTAATCAAATATTGGGTAAACAAAATATTTTCCTGATACAAATGTTTTTCCAGGTGTATTAAGGCTAATGATGTGGATAATAATGGATAATGTGAGTTTGGTGGAAGCAACAATAAATGTTTGTTGATTCTCAATGTTGCTCCATCCATCAAGCAGTTTTCTCCGAGTATAACAGTTATTATTGTCTAAAAATAATAGTGAGATTCCATATTTGGCACAGATTTTGGCTCTTCCGTACATGGTTTTATAAAATACTGTAATCAGCTCTATGTTGCATGGTTCTATGAAACATCGTTATCAGCTTTATATTACATAGTACCAACCAAATGTTGGGTAAACAAAATATTTTCCTGATACAAATGTTTTTCCAGGTGTATTAAGGATAATGATGTGGATAATAATGGATAATGTGGGTTTGGTAGAAGCAACAATAAATGTTTTGTTGATTCTCAATGTTGTTAACTCCACCAGTTTTCTCCGAGTATAACACTTATTATTGTCGAAAAATAATAGTGAGGTTCCATATTTGTCACAGATTTTGGCTCTTCCGTACACGGTTTTATAAAATACTGTAATCAACTCTATGTTCCATGGTTTTATGAAAGTTTGTTTTCAGCTCTAGGCAACATGGTACCAATCAAATGTTGGGTCAACCAGATATTTTTCAGGGCGTATTAGGACTTGAGCGAGGATATTTGTTTAATTCCGGGTCAAACAGTTCTCTTAGAGTGTAAAAGTCATTATTGTCGACAAATAATATTGAGTTTCCATATTTGGCAGAGAAGAAGGTAAGGGTATGGCAAAAAGTAATCCCTGGCTGATTTCGAAATCGGAGAGTGTCAACAATGCACGACCAGTAGCGACTAGTTTGTTAACATTATTTTTTTGTCAAATCCACCAAATTATTTATATTTGTTTAGACAACAAAATTTTACTACTAAACACATTTTCCTAACAATTTAATGAAAAAAATGTTAATTTTGTGGGTATACTGGTCCAATTTTATTGTTCGTTATGAAACATTGTTATCAGCTCTATGTTACATGGTTTTATGAAACATAATCAGCTCTATGTTACAGGGTTTTATGAAACATAATCAGCTCTATGTAACAGGGTTTTATTAAACATTGCAATCAGCTCTATGTTCCGTGGTTTTATGAAACTTTGTTTTCAGCTCTAGGCTACACGGTACTAATCAAATGTTGCGTCAACCCGATATTTTTCAGGGCGTATTAGGACTTGAGGCAGGATTTTTGTATAATTCCGGGTCAAACAGTTTTCTCAGAGTGTAACAGTTATTATTGCCGAAAAATAATATTGAGGTTCCATATTTGGCAGAGAAGAAGGTAAGG
>CAKNYM010051987.1:354044-366490 GCA_932195095.1 Andricus curvator
TTTCCATCACTACATCTATTTCCCCTCCTTTATTTCTCATCACTTTCCTACATCTCCTCCCTCATTACCCCTCATTACCCCTCACAAACCCTACTTCCCCTCCACTCATTTCACATCACTTTCTCTATTTCCCCTCCTTTTATTTACCATCACTGCCACTACTTCTCCTCCCTAATTTTTTCTCACTTCCCCTACTTTCCTTCTTCTCATTTCCCGTCACTTCCCCTCTTTGAAAAAAGCATAACGGATTGTTCCACTGAAAGTGGAACAATTGTATTTTATTAACTCTGAAACTGAAGAAACAATAACAAAGCACGTGGCGCAATGAAGAAGTAAAATTGTGAAAATATGCTCACCAATTATTAGAAGCCTGGGGTTTAAATTCCGAGTGTTAACGTTATCTAGCAAATCATGACTCATTCGTTAGATACTCTTAGACAAAAGTGATTCTTCAGTAATTCTGACCAGCCATCTGATGTCATCTTTCACTCTCTGCTCGCATCAATCTTTGCAAACTTATTACTTTGGCCGTGTCTCCGTTCACCGAAATTCGGTGAGCGTAGCAAAAATATTTTCGCTGAGCTTAGACACTTCCTAATACTTTCATAACATGGAGGTCAACGTTTCCAAACCATCTCCGGTATAATGAACTGCGCAAGAAGAATTTAAACTTATCTCTCAGGGATGAAAATCTGAAATCTTTCCAAACTTCACAGCCCAAAATGCTCTCAAAAAAGGGGAGATTGGGTGATTTTTCACGATAATAGGGAAATAATTTCCCCCCACTTCCTATACTTTCCATACCCTCATGTCCCCTACTTCCCTCCCTCAATTAACCCTCACTTCCTCTACTTCCCCTCTCCTCATTTCCCTTAACTTTCCACACCTGACTTCCCCTCATCGCCCCGTCCCTCATTTACCCAGTTTTCCCACTGTTATTTTGCCCTTACTTCCCGTACTTACTCTCCCTCATTTTCCATAACTTCCCCTACAACCCCTGCACTTCTTTACCCTCTACTTCTCCTCCCTTATTTCTTCTCACTTCCGCTACTTCCTCACTTTCCCTTTCCTCATTTCCACTAATTCTTCATACCTCATTTCCCATCACTGCATCTACTTCCCCTCCCTTACTTACCATCACTTCCCCTACTTTCCCTTTTGAACACAGCTTAGACACTTCCTAATACTTTCATAACATGCAGATCAAAGTTCCCCAAACCATCTCCGTCAGCCGAAACTGCTCTCAAAACAGGGGAAAAAGGCTGATTTTTCACGAAAATAGGGGAATAATAGGAAAATAAATTCTTTGGAATAAAATTAATGCATAGGCGTCATAAGAGATTAATTTTCTACCAAAAAAGATGAATCTTTAACGAAAGAGTTGAGCTTTCAAGCTTAACAGTCGAATGATTTAGAAAACAGTTGTCTTTTAAACCCGAAAAGGTCAATTTTCAACAAAAAAGTTAATTTTTAACGAAGAAACATGATTTATCAACCAAATAGTTGAATTCTGAACAACATGAAAAAATTAATTTCAGACCAACAGTTGCATTTACAACCAAACAGTTGAACTTTCAAACAAATGAGACGAAATTGACACAAAATAGTTCAATTTTTAACCAAATAGTTTAATTTTCAACCTAGAAAGAAGAATTTTCAACCAAACGGCGTAAGTTTGAAACGAAAAAGATAAAACTTCAACCAAGCTTTTATTTAACCAAATACTTGAAACTTCAAGCCATAAAAACGAATTTTTTAGAAGACAGTAGAATTTTCAACCAAGAGAGATGAATTTTCAATCCAGAAGTTGTCTACCAAAAAATATGAATTTTCTATCCAAAAGGACAAATTTGCTACCCAAAATAGATAAATTTTCAACCAAAACTGGTATAAATAAATTTTCAACAGAATAGTTGAGTTTTAAACCAAACAGTTGAATTTTCTAGCAAAATAACAGAATTTTAAACCCAAAAGGACGATTTTTCAAAAACAACGTTGAATTTTAAACCCGAAAATATGCATTTTCAAAATAAAAAAAATTTATTTTGAACGAAAAAATACGAAATTTAAAAATATGTAAATAGGTAAACTTCCAACCAAACAGGATCTGAAAATCTAAATCTTCAAATAATATGTAAAATAAATTTTTAACATAGTAGCTCAACTTTTAACCAACTAGTTGAATTTTTAACCAGGAAAGAAAATGGAATAGTTAAATTTTCAGTTAACCGAAAAAAGCGATTTTTCAACATAACAGTTAAACCTTCAACCAACAATATGAGTTTTTAGTGACGAGAAAATAGTTATAAACAATAATAAATTGTTTAAACAACTATGTTTGTCAACTTGCATTATTTATTACTTTACTAAGTAAACAATGGGTAAAAAGTTAAAAATTTCAGAAGAAACCGCAACTACCTAGCATTAATGAAGAAGAAAATAGTTATAAACAATAATAATTTGTTTAAATAATTATTTTTCCTAAATTCCATTATATATTAACTCATTCCAAATGAAAAGTAGACAAATACTTGAAAATTTCAAAAATGCCGCAACTTTCTAGCATTATTTAAATTGAATATTATTAACAATGATAATAAATTGTTAAGACAATTAATTTTGTTAACTTTAATTAATTATTTACCTCACTCTAATTGAAAATTGGACAAAAAGTGGAAATTTTTTGAAAAAAGCGCGACTTTCTAACTCTATTCTAAGAGAAAATTGCTATAAGAATAATAAATTGTTTATTTTGAAGAGGAATCTTGAGTTTTAACTTGATTCAGCTAATATTGACGATTCTGAATAAAATATACAAAAACGTCTTTTTTTCTTATGGGAAATGCGTGTTAATCTTCATGGGGCTTGCGCCACCTATAAATATCATTAAAAAAAAAAAAAAAAAAAAAATTGGATTTATTTTTGTGTGGATTCGAACTAATTTCCGGGCGATATGCATGGAAATTCGAAAAAACAAAATGTAAACCACCCTACTGTGCTCTGCATATAGACATTGTCGATAATGTATGCCCGGTGCATCGACGATTCCCCAGATATTAAGAGATACTATTAACTGATAACGTCAGGGGCCATTCGATCAACGCCTCCAACCTAGCAATTCTAGCACGATGGAGGTAGTTTTTGCCAGGCTTATCAGCAATCGTTTATCGCTAGTCGACATGCAGACGTTTCCTAGACGCTCAACATTTCCTCAAGATTTCAAGAATATGCAAGTTTCGTACCTCTCGTGAAATTTTTGCGATCGATTCTTTCAGCCATGCTGCCATAAACCTACTCGCGCGTCATCTTTCGCTAAATATTTTACCGGAAGAGGTGGAATTACCTAAATCAGAGTAGAAACCCTGACACCCTTTTTTTGCAACCGATTACTTTTTTTTCCTCAATAATTACAAAAACATTACGAATTATTGGGAAAAATTCTCAGCAAATCACAAGCTGGCCCTATAAATCTAGGAACTGGGAACTAGGATCGCCCGCACGTGGCCCGCACGCATGATTGCGCACACACGCAATGCGTGTGTGCGCGGGTATGTATGGTCCGAGTTCGACTGGTAAATTATAAAAACATTATGAATTATTAGGAAAAATTCTCATCGAACCACAAGCTAGCCCGACAAATCTAGGAAATGGGAACTAGGCTCGCCCGCACGTGGCCCGCACGTATGATCGAGCAAACATGCAATGCGTGTGTGCGCGGGTATATATGGTTCGAGTTCGTCTGATGAATTACAAAAGCATTACGATTTATTAGGAAAAATTCTAAGCGAACAAGCTGGCCCGAAAAATCTAGGAACTGGGAACTAGGTTCGCCCGCACACATGATAGAGCACACACGCAATGTGTGTGTGCGCGAGTAGTACGTTTCGCGTTCAGCTGATGAATTAAAAAAACATGATAAATTATTAGGAAAAACTCAGCGAACCACAAGCTGGCCCAACAAATCTGGGAACTGGGAACTAGGATCGCCCGCGCGTGGCCCGCACGCATGATCGAGCACACACGCAATGCGTGTGTGCGCGGGTATATATGGTTCGAGTTCGTCTGATGAATTACAAAAGCATTACGATTTATTAGGAAAAATTCTAAGCGAACAAGCTGGCCTGAAAAATCTAGGAACTGGGAACTAGGTTCGCCCGCACGCATGATCGCGCACAAACGCAATGTGTGTGTGCGCGGATACGTCTGGTTTGAGTTCGCCTGATGAGTGGCTAGAAGTTTCATAAAACCTATATTGTTTTTAGGAATTTAATTAATGTTGTTGTTAATTAATGTTTAATTTGGGAATCTTTGACAGAATAATGATTAAACTACATATTAAACACATCATGAAAAATTTCTTAAATTTGTTTCTAAAGTCCATAAAATTGAATAATAATTTAACATATTAATATTTTGAATAAAATACATTTTCCTTAGATTAGTTAAAATGATTCAAATAAAGTTTGATATAAATAAGTGTAATACAATTACAATAAAGTTACTTTTACAAATGAAAAATCATTGATATATTTTTCAGGTACAGAAAAATTCCCTGCCCATTCCAGTTTTCCAGGTGAGCAGACACCTGGATTTTTATTTGAAATCGAAAAATGTTAATTTGAGGTGCTTGAAATGGTCCAATACGATCTTTTACATACCAATACGATCATCAAGTTCTATTTTGAAATAGAAAATAATCCACTGCCTGAGGCATACGTACCTGAAACACAAAATAATTGTACACCTTAGTATTTAGTACAGCAAAAATTAAAAAAAAAATTAAATTTAAACTTGTTTTACTAAGATATTCAGTTTAAATTAATTATATCGTCTAATCTTATTTATTAACATTTCAGGGTCTATAATCAAATTCTGATGAACATTTCCTGACAATTCCAGGCTTTCAGGCAGATTTTGTCAAAAATAATTTTTATTAATACCATTAAAATATTAGGCATCACGTTTTTTAAAGCAATTCTGAATCTACACTATTTCAAAGTATTGCACAATACCTAAACAAAATATTTTCATTTTCAACGAAAGAGTTGAATTGTTAACTAAAATGATGAATCTTAACAGAACAAAAAAATTAGTTTTTAGGAAAATAGTTCATCTTCCAGCCCAGAAATCATATTTTTCAACCAAAAAATTTTCAGTTCAAAAAATTAATTTTTAGAAAAAAAAAAGAATTTTCAAACACAGAGATGAATTTTCAACTAATATGATGAATTATCCACAAAGAAGAATCATTTTTTAACAAAGTGGTCCAATTTTCAACCAAGTTGTTGATTTAAAAAAAAAAGATTGCATTTTTAACCAAAAAAGATGAAATTTCTATCAAAAGAGATTAATTTTCAACATCGAAAGACGAATTTTCTACGAAACAGATGAATTTTCAATAAAATACATACATTTTTAAGCAAATAATTGACTTTTCATTAAAAAAATCTTTTCAATTTAGAAAAGCGATTTTTCTACAAAACAGTTCAATTTTCTACCAAAAAGTTGAATTTTAAATCAAAAAGTTGAATTATCAACCACAACGGTTTATTTTCTACTAAAAAAGATGAATTTTCAACAACAAAAATTAATTTCCAACCAAATAGTTGAATTTTCAAATACCAAAGATCACTTTTTAACTAAAAGTGGAACATTAAATTTTCAGTTAAAAAGATAATTTTGAAATATTAAAAACAAACGAATTTTCAAACAAATAGTTAATTCTTCAACTAAAGAGATGAATTTTCAACTGAAAAGATGTATCTTAAACCAAGAAGATTATCTTTCTAATAGAAAGACAAATTTTAAAAAAAAAGTACAAACATTTTTTAACAATTGGTATAATTTTCAATTAAAAAATATGAATTTTTAACAAAATATTTAATCTTTTAACCAGAGAGATGAATTTTTAACTGAAATGATGAATCTTCAGAAAAAAAATGAATTAAAAAAAAATAGTTAACCTTTCAACAAAGTTTAATTGAATTTTTAATCAAAAAGATGAAATTTCAACCAAAAAGATTAATTTTTAACTATAAAAGATGAATTCTCGACAAAATACATAAATTTTGAACCAAATACTTGAATTTTCAACCACAAGATTAATTTTCTCCTTAAATGAACAAAATTTCAACAAAATACATAAATTTTTAACAAAATAGTTGAATTTTCAACCAAGCAAATAATTTTCTACCAAAAAAGATGAGTTTTCAAAAAATTGTTGACTTTTCAGATTAAAAAATATTATTTTTTTAATAAAAATGGAATAGTTAAACTTTCAATAAAAAACAATACTTTTCAATTTCGAAAATTGAATTGTCTACAAAACAGTTGAATTTTCGACAAAATAGTTGAACCTTCTATCGCCTTATTGAATTTTCAAGCCAAAAAGACGAATTTTCGACAAAAAAGTTTAATTTTCAACCCAAAAATATGATTTTTCGACAAAAGAGTTGAATTTTTAACATAAAAGTTAAATTTTCTACCAAATAGTTGAATTTTTTACCATATTGTAGAATTTTTAAGTTAAAGACACAAATTTTCTACAAAACCGTTGAATTTTCAACCAAAATATATAAATTTTCAACTAAAATTATGAATCTTCAACAACAAAAAAATGAGTTTTTGATCAAGTAGTTAGACTTTCAACCACGCAGTTGAATTTTTAACTTGAAAAGATGAATTTTCAACAAAAAATGTCCCTCATGTAAGACAGCATAGCAAAATCGTTGCCCCCCCCCCCCTAAAAAAAGACTATGGAATTTATGCGGGGCCCCAAATATGCATGTAATTTTAGGTCGTTTATGTATGTGAACACTATAATTGAAAAATATAAATAAAGTGGCATTAATCGCCTTATTAAATTCAAGTTAAAAACTATTTTAAATAATTGGTGGGGGGGGGGGGGGGGCTTTCACATACCTAACACAGAAAAAACAGGGAGTTGGCATCCTTAGAACTAAGGTCCTGTGCATCCTCGGACGCAAACGCTGCCACCTATGTGCTAACATAGGACCGAGCCTAGCTCCATCCTATGTTAGCACATGTATAACTGCGTATGCGTTTGCGTTCGAGTATGTATAGACCTCAAGACTCTAATAGAACTCTTTTTGAGGATTTCTTTTTTAGTTCGTTGACTTTCGATAGATGGGCAGTTACGGGTGCCGACATTTTCAACTACGCATGTACTAAAAAATTATTTTTTTTATCAGATTAAATTGAATGATAGAAATACTTAATTTCTTAATATAACAGGCCTTCGCGATGAGCAGAGAAAGATACTTGAAATTCGCACGTACGAGGGTAGAAAGGTTTTTTGCAGTATAGGAACCACTACCGCAAGTAAAAATATAACAAAGAAAGCTAAAATGGCAATATATAATTCTGTACTTGCACCCACTGTGCTGTACGGTAGCGAGTCCTGGATCTACCAAGAAAAGGATTAAGAGTAAAACAACCGCGGTTGGCATGGAATTCCTGCGCAATGTCTGTGGTAAAACGCTAATGGACAAAGTCAGCAAGGAATCTTGAAGAATGTGGTGTAGAGGAAACACTGTTTGACAAGTGTGAAAGAAATTTATTCAGATGATTTGGACATGTTGAGAGAATGAAAGAAGGACTAACGAAAAAAAATTTAGGTAAAGTAAATGGTAGCGGAACCAGAGTTAGACCGGGGAAAGAATGGTGGGAATGTGTGAGTGAGACTCTACAGCGATGAGATATAACTGTTTGACAAGAATGAAAGAAATTTGTTGAGATGGTTCGGTCATGTTGCGAGAATGAAAGGAGAACTATTGACGAATCGAGTGCATTTAGGTGAAGTAAATGGTAGCGTACCCAGAGGCGGAGTAGCGTAATCAGAGACAGAGTAGCGTACCCAGAGACAGAGTAGCGTACCCAGAGATAGAGTAGCGTACCCAGAGACAGAGCAGCGTACCCAGATGATGTTCTGTACAAAAAGTTTCTATTAGAACTCATACTTTGGGTTCCTTTTCAGCAAGAGATGTACCTTTTTATTGCAGCGCCCTTGGAACCAAGAATGGCTTCCAACAGAACCCCCAGTTTTTCTTGGAATGTATCCTTGGAATATGTAAAGAATCGTCAAAATATCTGAATTTATTTAACAAATGAATGATTGGAACCGCAAAGGAAACAGTGAACGATAAGAATAATCTCAAATCGTGAAATCCAGACCTCCGCTTCCTATTTCCGTCGAAAAGTTCAACATTTTCAACATCACCTCGAAAGTAGAATGGATCAGGTAAGACTGGTAGGCGAAATGAAATGAAATGAAATGAAACAAAACAAAGTACATTACGAGCGATCTATAGACGGAAGCGCCTAGCAACGGGTCACCGGGAGGGGTTCACTTCAATTGAATATACGGAAACTCTCTTTCTCGCTCCTCCAGCTTCCTATCTGACTCTGCCGGCATAAAAGCACGTAACTCGTAAGTGCGGACGAACATGTATGTAGATTGTAGGTCGGTAGTGCGAATATAGGGAGTTTTCTACATACATTGTTCTCTCACTCTCAGCGGTCAGGAACGCCCCTTTCAGAGCAAAAGGGTTTAGTTGTAATTTTGCCAGGGCATGAGGGCGTAAAACCGGTTTTTTCTTTCAAGGGTTCAATCTGACATTGTTGCGCAGGGCACTCCACCAACCGAGTGCAGAAGTTCTTTCTTTTTTTTTTAAATACTGATACTCAGATATTCAATTCTTAACCTTGTGCAAAAATGTGAAAAGAAACTTTTAAAAAATGTGGAAAACTTTTTCAAGGTGGCGATTCACGGGACGGCTTGAAATTCCAGGTTATTTTCGGAGGCTTCAAGGTCAAATCGGATTAAATTCTCTGGTCAATTTAATAATAATATAATAATGACCAATAAATAAAAAAATAATTGGCTGCATCTAATCGTCGACTAGCCAAGCTTATGAAAAAAATTTGACTATTCATCCCAAATTTCGGGACGAGACACTACTAAAATAATTATGATAGAATTTTTGTTTCGATTATAAAATTATATGCAAATATCTAATTGAATCAAATTTTTAAAATAATATTTATTTACAATTTTTTTCGAATTTTTTTCAAGCACCTTATACTCATAAGTTCAAACTAAAGGAGGTGTCAAGTCCTCTGACTTTAGGAGATTGTCTCAAGGATTCTTCATTCAATTCACTATGATGAATATTCAAGCAAAAAAAATAAATTCTTAATAAAGTAGTTCAAAAATTTCAACCCATTCTTGTTAAATTTTCAACTAAAAAGATTCATTTTCTACTAAAAAAGAAGAATTTTCGACAAAATAAATGAATTTTTAACTACCAAAGATCAATTTTTAACCAAAAGTGGAAGTCAAATTTTCAGTTAAAAAGATCATTTTGAAAAAAAAATGAATTTTCAACTAAATAGTTCATTCTTCAACTAAAGAGATGAATTTTCAACTGAAAAGATGAATCTTAAACCAACAAGATTATCTTTCTACTAAAAGAGACGAATTAAAAAAAAACATATGTACATGAATTATCCAATAAATTGTTGAATTTTCAACTAAAAAAAAATTAATTTTTAACAAAATTGTTAATTTTACAAGTAAAGAGATGATTTTTTAACTAAAATAATGAATCTTCAAAAGAAATGAATTAAAAAAATAAATAGTTGATCTTTCAACTTTAGTTGAATTTTTAATCAAAAACAAAATAATTCATTCTGCAAACAAAGAGATCAATTCTCAACTGAAAAGATAAATCTTCAGCCACGAAGATTATCTTTCTACTAAAAAAGACGAATTTAAAGAAAAATACATAAATTTTCAAACAAATGGTATAATTTTCAGTTACAAAAGATAAATTTTTAACAAAGTAGTTAATTATCCAAGCAGAGAGATGAATTTTGAACTGAAATGATGAATCTTCAAAAAGAAAAATACATTTTTAAAAATAGTTAATCTTTGAAACAAGTTTAGTTGAATTTTTAATCAAAAAGATGCATTTTCAAACAAAAACATTTTTTTCTAAAAAAGACGAATTTTATCAAAATACATGAATTTTCAACCAAATAGTTGAATTTTCAACTGAAACGATCAATCTTCAAACAAGAAGATTATCTTTCTATTTAAAAAGACGAATTAAAAAAAATACATAAATTTTCAAACAAATAGTTGAATTATTAACTAAAAAATATCAATTTTTAACAAAATAATTCATTTTTCAACAAGGGAGTCGAATTTTCAACCCGATAATTAAATTTTCAACCAAGAAGATTAACTTTCTACCGAAAAAAGATCCTAAAATAAAACAGATTAATTTTCAACAAGGTAGTTGAGTTTTCAACCGAATAGTTGAATTGTAACAAAAAAATATATATTTTTTGTACCAAACCGTTGCATTTACAATCAAATATTTAAACTTTCAAAGAAAAGAAATTTGTTGAATTTGTAACAAAAAAAGTTCATTTTAAACCAAGAAATATGAATTTCCAGCCAAAAAGAAATGGCCCTTCTACCAAAAAAGACGAATTTTTAACCCAAGTTATCGAATTTTTAATAAAAGTTAAATTTTCAACAAAAACGTTAATTTTCAACCGAGAAGGTGCATTAAAAGAAAATTAATTTTCAACCAAAGGTTCGGATTTTAAATAAAAAATGATTAAACTTCAACCAAATGCGGTTGGATTTACAACCAAAAAGTTGAATTTTCAATAAAAAAAGATGAATTTCTTATGAGATAAATTTTCAAAAGAATAGTTGAATTATAAAAAAAAATATTTTCAACCAACCCCTTCCATTTACAATCAAATAGTTAAACTTTCAAACAAAAAAGACGACTTTTTAACAAAAAAGTTTAATTTTCCACAAAAAAGTTATTTTCAATCAAGAAAAATTAATTTTTAACCAAATAGGCGATTTTTAAAACAAAAATGAATAAACTTTAACAAAAAACACTTGAATGTTCAGCTCAATATAGCAATTTTTAAATAAAATAGAAAAGATGAATTTTTAACGCAAAAGGATGACACTTTTATTTAAAAAGTTGAATTTTCAACAAAAAAGTCAATTTTCAACCAAGAAAGGTCAATTAAAAAACAAACATTTTCAACCAACTGATCCAATTTTTAAACAAGAATGATTGAACTTCAGCAAAAGATGTTGCAATTTCAACCAAATAGTAGCATTTTTAATCCAAAAGGACGAATTTTCTATCCAAGAAGACCACCAAAAAAGAAGACTTTTTAACAAAATAGTTAAATTTCCAACAAAAGAATTAAATTTTCAACAAACTAGTAGAATATTTAACCAAGAGAGATGAAAGAAAGAGTGTCTTAATTAAGGGGAGCGTACCCTCGGGAAAATATTTGTTTGGCTCAAACAAATTCTTTCTTTGATATAGAGTCAAACAAATATTTTATTGAATGAAACAAATATTTGTCAGATTCAAATAAAATTTATTTGATTCAAACACACCATTGTTTAAATCAAACAAATTCTATCTTTGATATAGGGTCAAATAAATGTTTGATTTAAACATTTCTCTGAGTGTATACTTAGAGGAGTTTAGACATTTTTTATTCAATTTCAGAATGTAATGTTGATAAAAATTCTTCCTTTGGTGAATGCATTTTTAAATAAAAAAAAAATTATTGATGATAATAATGACGATTTTTGATGATTTTTTTTATTCAACCGTGTAGGCGATTTAAAACGATTTAAAACCAGGTTTAAAATGAATTTTTGATAATTTGAATAATGATAGTTTTCGAAAATGAAGTTTCAATCATTTTTTATCGAATTTCAAAATAATTCTTCCTTCATTAGGATACACTACAGAATAGTGTGCCGCACGTAAGGATTCCTTTTATTAAACTTCTAATAGGCTAAAGTAAATAGGTTAAAATAGGCTAAAGGTACAATTTAAAACCAGGTTTAAAATGAATTTTTGATAATTTGAATAATTTTAAATAATTTTTTTCTGAAAGAAGATCTTCTCCTTTCGCTCAGATGGGAATCGAACCACAGAACTACTGATTTCAGGTCAGGTGCTTTCGCATTAAGCTACTAGAGAGATCGAGAGAAGAAACTTTTTTCAGAAATACACGCATTATTTTGCTAGATGGTACAAATAAAAATTTTCAAGGAATCTGTATTATCATTAGAGAATAACAGAAAATATTTAACGTATTTTCAGACTAGATGGAGCTATGAAAGAAAAATTTTTTTGAATAATTTTTTTCTGAAAAAAGATCTCTTATTGCTCCGCTGGGAATCGAACCACAGAACTACTGATTTCCGGTCAGGTGCTTTCCCATTAGGCTACAAGAGAGAGATCGAGGGAAAGAAAGGAGATCTTTTTTCAGAGAAAAATTATTTAAAATAATTTTTCTTTCATAGCTCCATCTAGTCTGAAAAGACGTTAAATATTTTCTGTTATTCTCTAATGATAAGACAG
>CAKNYM010051990.1:29203-136852 GCA_932195095.1 Andricus curvator
CTGAAAAGGGGAGAAGGGAGCAGAATAGCACAAGTGTGCTTGGACGAAGTTCGGAATAAGGAGACGAGAGGCAATTTGGGAAATTCGAAATGGGAGGAAGAAAGGAAAAAAATGAGGAGGGCTTGTGATATACAAGAAGGGGTACTGGAGTGGGAGAACATAGAGTTAGAGCTATTAGTAAAACAAGGAGAAGAGAGATGGAGAAAGATTATGGATTCGAAGTACAATAGATGGTATATGATGGTCAAAGGGTTAGCGGAACCAGAATATTTGCAAAAAATAAAAAAGGAAGACAAATGGAATAGAGTGGTACGGTTTAGAATGGGAGAAGGAGTGAGATCCTGTAGATATTGGATGGATGAAGAGGACAATCTGTGCAGAGTATGTGGATACGAAATGGAGTCATGGGCACATGTGTTAGAGAGGTGTACAGGGGAGGAAGATGGACAGTTGAGTGTGGATGAGTGTGTAAGATGGATTTTGGATGGTAATGAACAGGGAGTGACGTGGATGAAAAAACTGGAAGAAGTGAGAGAAAGCAAGGGAGCAGGGCAGAGCCAAACGGGTAATCCTGTCTAAAGGAAAGTAACTAGCAAAAATTTTTGATTTTTAAATCGGTAAAAATGTATTTTATGGTAAGAGAAAACGGAAGCCCTGGAAGATCGCTTATTTGTAGAAGTTTATGAACCAATAGTTATAATATTATTGTTATTTAAGTAAGGCGAAACATTAGAATATAAGCAGCGGTTAAGTTAGGTTAAGGATGAAATGTAAATATATGTACAGGGAGCGGAGGCCCTCAAACCCGTAAAAGGGAGAGATTAAAATATACATACAAGAATTGTAATTTTTTTTTATTTCAATTTCAAATACTTTATATTCACAAGTTTTCTGATGCTTTGCTTTTCTAGTTAGGTATTCAATACTTGAATTTTTGAAAATTGGTAAGCTCTCAAAAATGGTCGAAAATTTGAATCATTTTCTCCGTGGTAATTTTTTTTTTCTTTCCACTATGTATTAAAATAGCTTAACAAATTTGGTAAAATATAAAATTTCTATAATATTTAATGTTCAGCATTGTTGTAAATTTAAATTTAAAAAATTGAATTAATCAATTAATTAATTAATAATTTAAATTTTTTAAATTTAAATTTTTAATTTTTCACGAAAAAAATTATTTACCGGTTAGCGAATGACAAAAATTATTAAAAAGCAACAAATTTTTTTCGCAAAAAAAAATGAAAATAATGAATTTGTTTATTTAAATTATGTATAGGGAAACTAAATTCCAAGTGTGGAAAATATTCTGCCATTAAGTAAAGCTAATAATCTATTTTGATATATAAAATACGAAGAGAATTTGTGTTTGTGAAAATGTATGTAAATGGTTTATATATTTTTTAAATTTGTTTATAATAATTTAAAGCGAATTAAAAAACGTAGTTCTAGATAATATTTATTTTATGCATATTTGGTAGATATTATAATAATTCAAATCATTCAACTATTTCAATAATTTTTTAAACTTCTGGAACTTAGAAATTTGTTATTGTAAAATTCTAAACTGTTAACGTTTTTGATATAAGGAAATAGAAATCCAGCAGGTTTGCTGAAGAAATTGTTTGATGAAAATCTCTTTATTTAAGGCATCTGTACTATCATTAGAGAATAACAGAAAATATTTAACGTCTTTTCAGACTAGATGTAGTCATGAAAAAAAATTATTCTAAATAAATTTTTTTTTTCTGAAAAAAGATCTTCTCCTTTCGCTCCGCTGGGAATCGAACCACAGAACTATTGATTTCCGGTCAGGTGCCTTCCCATTAAGCTACTCGAGAGATCGAGGGAAGAAACTTTTTTCAGAAATACACGCTTTATTTTGCTAGATGGTACAAATCAAATTTGTCAATTTGTCCATCTAGTCTGAAAAGACGTTAAATATTTTATATTATTCTCTAATGATAATACAGATTCCTTGAAAAATTTGATTTGTACCATCTAGCAAAATAATGCGAGTATTTCTGAAAAAAGTTTCTTCTCTTGATCTCTCTAGTAGCTTAATAGGAAAGCACCTGACCCGAAATCAGTATTTCTGTGGTTCGAATCCCAGCGGAGCAAAAGGAGAAGATATTTTTTCAGGGGAAACCAATTTATTTGAAATACTGTTTCTTTCATAGCTCCATCTAGTCTGAAAAGACAGTAAATATTTTATATTATTCTCTAATGATAATACAGATTCCTTGAAAAATTTGATTTGTACCATCTAGCAAAATAATGCGTGTATTTCTGAAAAAAGTTTCTTCTCTTGATCTCTCTAGTAGCTTAATGGGAAAGCACCTGCCCGGAAATCAGTAGGTCTGTGGTTCAATTCTCAGCGGAGCGAAAAGAGAAGATCTTTTTCAGAAAAAATTTATTTGAAATCTCTTCATTTGTTCTTACAGAATCAATGCCTCAAGGACATGCTCGCAGACTGTTACCAGATCTTAATTATATACTTCAAAATGGCGAAGCATTCGTCAGACATCGTTATGCTGCAGATGGTTCATATTTGGGAATTAAATATGGTGAAGAGGAGATTCCACCAGGTAACCTTGAAATTATAATTTTGAAACAAATTTTAGAGAATTCGCCGGCAAACTTCTAGTTTGTTCCTAATTATGGACTATTTTATACGCGGATCTAGAGGCCGCACAGTGAGGCATTACATTTTTTTTGGACAAATAAGTCCAGAGCTTATAATTCTACTCCAATCTAAGCTTTTTTTATTTATTTCAAACAAATTTGTAACCACTTCTGCCAAAAAATGAAGTCGACTCCGGAAAAGGGTTTATATACGGGCAACGGCTACACTACCGCAGCCTTAAGGGGATTTATCAGAGTTAGAGAACGGGATTCCGTTTTTCAGCCGCACGGTTGAATATTTTTGTCTGATATTTTGCATACGTCATCTAAATATTATTCTCTTTTGCTGACCAGAGCCGGTTTTTTGAAAAAACGTTTAAATATTATGTTATAAACAAAAAGAAAAAAACAATAGCATCAGATAGCAGTGACGCTCAGTTTTAGCTGTGTGTGCATTTTCGCAGCATGGCAATCGACCCTCGTCAAACTTACGAGGCAGATTCCTTGAAGCGCGTCGAATTACCCGTAAGGAATGACCCTTTCATTGTTATGAGCTGCAGGCCAATTAAAACAACTGAAATTAAGAAAGCATGGCTTGTTTCAATTTTTATATAATTTGAAGAAAGTGAAAAAATGATTCATGAAAATCGGTTGATATTTGCAGTAATACGCAATATTTGCAGCACACGAAAGTATAGCCAGATACACCGTACAGTGGGAAGGAGTTTGAAGGAGCACCTTCGTCAGAGATTTTTGCATTTAAAAAATCTCTATTTTCTCATACTTTGAGTAAACATGTAATAAATAAAGTAATAAAAATGCAAAGATCTGTGACCTAGGTGCTCTTTGGAATTGAGTGCACTTCAATTAAAATAAAATAATAATTGCAAATCAGGGCAAAATTCAAGGCTGTAGACTTTTTTGAACGAAGAAAATGCGTTTTCTCCCACTCTACGGTGTGTCTGGCTATACTTTCGTGTGCTGCAAATACTACGTATTACTGCAAATATTAACCGATTTTCATGAACCTTTCTTTTACTTTCTTCAAATTATATGAATAAACTGATTTTGCTAATTAGAATTGAATCAAGTCATACTTTCATAATTTCAGTTTTTTTTACCTGGCCTGCATCTCATAACAATGAAAGGGTCATTCGTTACGGGTAATTCAACGCGCTCCGGGTCGTCTCTCTGGCCAGCAAAACAGAATAATATTCAGATGACCTATGCAAAACATCAGACGAAAATATTCAATCTTGAAAATAATCAGTTAATTTATTTATCTTGCAGTCCCGCTGTATTCGGGTGCCAAATTGTACAATTCAAACGATAAATTAATTGGATTTTTCGATGGAAAAGCATTTTACGACAAGCCATATGCGGAACCAGGTAATAAAAAAACTATAATACAATCTAAAATAAATATTAGGAAATTCTACATAAAACGTGACTAGGGTTGTCCAAAGATGCATTGGACAATTTATCCAAATTTTTGAACTTAGCACATATTTTTCCGATTTGAGAGAAAAAATTCTTTCACGAAATTATGTTTGTTTAAATTTTGGAACCCTATTGAAAAAAATGACACTTTTTGTCTTTAGAATTCTATAGTTTTAGAATTTAGATATTCTGACTTCCTTTTCGCATTCCAAGAACTTCTACCATCCTGCTTCAAAATTCTTCAGAAAATATGAAAAAGGTTTAAGTCGATTTTCACTAAAAACGCACTTTTTTTTGCTTATTTTTTTTTAAATATGGCCTCTTATGAGGAACATATTCTGTGGTTTGTATGCGGGATAAACCATGTTTGTCACCAGCAGAATTTCATTCGCATACAATCAAGTTTCAACTTTTTGAGGAAGGCATATCCTATCAGCTTGATGTCTACTAAACGATTTTTGTTACTAAGAGAATTTCTCTTGTCCTCGAAATATATTTTTCTAAATTTTACCACTAACAATGCAAGATATCAGAAAAAAGTGAAATTTTTTTTCGGAACTTTCCTAGATGTGCAAATTTTTCTGTTATTTCTTCTACATCCCTAATTACTTCCGAGAAAAATTTCAAAGTAATCTTTACCCGCAAAAAAAACTCACTTCTGTTTTGTTAATAGGACTTTTTACAGTTTTAAGCAAATTGTCTTGGCATTTGCTTATTTTGAATATTATTTTTCATTTTCTGACGGATTTGGAAACCAGACGGTAAAAGCCACCAGAATTCGAAAGGAAAATTAGAATATCTAATCTGGATACAAAAATATAAAATTTTAAACACAAACTGTGTATTTTTTCAAATACATCAAAATTTAAATACTCGTTACTTTGTACGCTTTTTTCCTAAATTGAGTAACTACATGATGTTTCATTTGCCATACTTTTTTATACTTCGGAAAGTAGATGATTGATTATGATCAACCACATACTGTAACGTTTGGCGCTTTATTTTATTATTATTATATATATATATACCATTAAACCATTTCCCTTTCAGGGTAGGCGTGACACTACCCGATTCGGGTAGTGTTTCTAGGTTTTTCTTGTAGTTATAAATAACTACAAGTGTGGGCTCACCACACCCACGATGTGCCAACAGCACTCATGTCAGTATTCTTGAATGGTCACCCATCCAAGTACTAACCGCGTCCAACGCTGCTTAACTTCAGTGATCTGACGAGAACTGGGTTTTTCAGCGTGGTATGGCCGTTGGCCATTATAGATATTATAGATATTATTTATTTCTTTTCATAAGAATGTTAAGTATTTGCCAAAAATATTATTAAATATTTTGTTTTGGAGGCTTTCAAATGGCGAAATGCATTAATTTTTGTTTGGGTTTCCCGAAGGTGTCGCCATTAAGTTCCTCTGATCCAAATACGTATTAAGAATTTAAATATGACGCACATAACTGCCTAAATTTCGACTTACGGAATCTTCACGGTGTTGTTGAAATTGAATAATTTTCTTCCCGATTTGTTCTAAAAGAAAAGAGATACTAATCTAAGAAATGTCTATTTAAAAAAAAAAGTAAATCTTTTGATTTTTTTGGCTGGGCTCAGTCTATCATTGCCAGAGCCCAAAAAATCGGTGCTTCAAACATGACTCTATCAAAGTGTGAGATATAATTTTAAAATGTTGTAAATTTAGTTGAGCACCATGGCTTCATTTTTATAAAAAAGTTAAAATTGAATTATTGTTTCACGTATGTGGTATCTTCATCCACAAATTCTTTAGAGCCACCATACGAGCGAACTAATATTGCAGAAATAAAGAATAGGTGGATTCCAATAGCTTTGCCATGTATAGCAAAAGAATCTTGGGCGAGCCAGGAGACGAGCGAACTAATCTCAAGGAAAGCTTTAGATTTAGTTAATATACACCTTGCTACAAAACGTGCATAAGAAATATTTGAGAAGGCAAGTTTCATTTCCATCCATCCACTCTTACGAGTCATAATGCGGACAAACCAACATTACAGAAAGAAAGAAATGTACGAATTCAGATAGCTTGGAAATCTATAACAAAGGAATCTTGGGCGAGCGAGGAGACGGGCGAACCAATCTCAAAGAAAGCTTTTGATTCAATTATTATAAACCTAGCTACTATTGTTCTCAATAAAATTATTAAAATAATTAAATTAATGCATCCATGCTTATCAGAAACACGAATCAATATTTCACAAAAAACAATCACATATTCCTTGTTTGAGAAGAGAAGTGAGTTCAAATATTATTTAAGTTGACATCTTAACACAGCACTACCTTCCAAGTCTAACTACGAGCACTCTCCTCTGGAGCACAAGCCGGAAAGTGACCTCGTCAGAACGAGCGTCGAGACCAATAGTGCTAACAGACCGCGACTTTCTCAAATGCGCAGGCATCGCCTAAAGAAGGAGTTACGAAGAGAACCGCAGTTTTCTTCCTTACTCCACCATTAAGCGACGCCTGCGCAGTGAAAAAAGTAGCGGTCTGTTAGCACCACTCGTCGAGACCTGAGTGTCGAACGATCAGGGACCCGTCTCCCAGTGTACTCGCTCTCTGTGCGCATTGTGCGTGCTATGCCGCTATTGGTTGGTAGTCCCCACTCTGCTTGGTGGAGGGGGCCCTACTACCACTTGCTTTCTGCGGTGTTCGCTTGATTCAATTACTATGCTATACTATAAGACTAAAACTATACCTTAATGCATAACGTGAGTTTCACTTGCACGTTAGGACTATAGAATATGTCTACACGTTACAATACACGTATGATGTTTTACCTGAGGGTTGTAGAATAATAGTTTGTTTTACCTATACAATAATAATAATTGACCATACTTTACTTTTTTAAACAGATCGAAGAGTAGTGCACCCGGAAAATGGTTGTTATGTGAGTGACACAGGCTTAAGGAAAGATGCAATATTCAGAAACGTGTGGCGCCCAGCAGCAGTGGATAATCTTCGGGTGGAGAGTACTCATATTCATAATGCTCCTGTTTATAATGCTCGTAGTCCTACTCGTGGAGCGGGTAATTCAAAAACTAAAATACATTCTAATATAAAAAAGAAAGTCTATGGAAATTTTCAGTAAATTTAGAAATTACTGAAAATTTTTGGAAATTCAAAGTATCCAAGGATACATGACTTATATAGACAGTCAAATTTTGACTGATTTAAATTTAGTGTGTATGCACTGTATTTCTGATTTCATTCAAAAATATGCGACACTAACCAAATCCATTTTGCTTTGCGCATTTAAAAATAATTCTATAATTAAAATTATAATCGAAAAATTTGTTTTCCCGAAAACGGCCTAACCGATTTCACTACAAAAAAATGTATGTTGTAGATACAAATGAGACTATTTTTTAAAAGCATTTTCAAAAAATTCGAAAAAAAATTACATGCTACAAAATTTTTAAATAAAAAGAATTGTTCGTTGAGATTAGTTTCTGAAGTGACATCTCAAATTTTGGTAGGAAGATATCCTTAAATCGGAGTGGTGCTTCTCGGCTTAAACAATTCCACGTATTTTCATGGACAATTTTTAAAAAATTTTTCTCTAAAATTGTACCATTTTTTTCTTAACATATATTCTTATACTTTCTTCTTCCGTTGGAAAAACGAACTCTGCCAGTTCAAGATTCACAAAAATCTGTATTTTTTATGAAATATATTTTAATAAATAAAAATAAATATTCTTGCCTGACAATATTTATTTGTCGACATTTAGTCCGGTTGTGAATTTGTTCATAACATCGTTGAAAAAACAATTATTGTTTGTTGATAGTATATCATCAAATAATTAATTTTATATTTTTTCTCACAGGGGCAAGTGGATAAGGACCAAGGAGTTCGAAATAATGAAGATGATGTCGCATGTGGACATTCACGAAAGAAAAGAATCTGAGAAAATATGTTAGATTCATATTATGATAAATAAAATGATTTAACATGGACACGAGTTCTTTTTTGACAATTACATCATGAAAATTTCACATATTTCGGTAAACAAGATTTATTATTCATACTAAATAATAATAATAATAATAATAAAAGTAGAAAAAATTATATGAAAAATCGTTAATTATTATTAAAATTGTTTATGTAATAAATATTAAATATTGCATTGATTAAAATTAAAAATATAAATCAAAATGAAAAAATGTAATTCAGTTTTTCCCAAATCGTTTTTCTAAAACAAAATTATGAAATTTACAGGGCGCAATTTTGAAAATTTGAGCCTTAATTTAGGCCAACAAAATTGAAAAATCTGGTGGTTTCAAAATGATTTGATTTTTTTCTTAATTTGCATACATACCCGAAATTTGTCGCCCTATGAAGAAAGTCGCGGGTTTTTCAGGATTTTTAAACAAATTTTTAATTCTCTGATTCGGTAGAGGCAATTATCAATTGAATTTCATAAAAATAATTGTTTGAGCAATTTATTATCCATAAGAATATTCTCTGAAAATAAGGCTAGAAAGTTGCAGCTTTTTTTAATTTTTCAATTTTAATCCACATTTCAATTAAAGTGAGATAATAACAAACTCAAGCCAGCAAACATAATTCTTGCAACAATTTATTATTATTTTTATTAATATACTCTTTGAATAATGTTAGAAAGTTGCGGTTTTTTTCTGAAATTTTTCACTTTTCTAACTTTTCACTTAGAGCGAAGAAAATCAATGCAGTTCAACAAATATAATTGTTGGAAAAAATATTTATTGTTCATAACTATTTTCTCCTATAGGAATCCTCGATAGTTGCGCGTTTTTCTGAAATTTTCAGCTTTTCTTTCACTTTTTATTTCGGTACGTTGCCAAAAAGTGGAAAATTTTAATTAAATGAATTTAAAAATTTTGGAAAATGTTACCGTTACAAAGCTTCCTCTAGGAGGAAGGAAAAATTGATTGAATTTGTTAGAATTGAATAAGTGAATGAAAAAGGATTCATGAGAATTGGCAGTGGTTCGTTAATTGATTCGCACGAACATAAACTTTATCAATGTATAGACTAAAACCGTTTTGCGATCTAATTCATAAAATATAAAAAATAATTTGTTATTTGACAAACAAATTTTATAAACAATTATCCACAGCTCGGTTGGGCTATTTTTAGAGGTAAAAAATTATTTTTCAACGCGATGAAGTACAAATAACTAATTTCTAGGCCTTTAGGGAGCTAACATCACAATTAACAATTTTCATTGTTGATAATAATTTTTTTCATAACTTTAATCCTAGAAATTTTTCAAGAAAAAAATTTCGTTTCTGCAAGGTATCGGCAGTGTGTTATTTATTAATGGCTAAAATATTATTCGGAAAATGAGACCAAGAAAACAAAATATCTCCATTGGTTTCCGAGTTCGGACATAATTTGATTAGCGATGCACGACAGGTTGTTAAAGCAACCTTTTTGTAACTGATATTCCAGCCTTTAATTTTTTTCTCGTTAGCTGATAAATTTTTATTTTTAATTAGGTTATATTATTCATTAGTATTATTTAAAAAATATTTTTTTTTATGAAGAAACTATTGCAAACTGAAAATGCCTCAAACAGTAGTCGAGATCCTTCTTGGCCTTCTTGGCCTCTCTCTATTATTTCCGATTTTTCATATAATTGCTAGTATGAAGAAAAGAGTGATTGCTTATAAAAATTTGTGGCTAAAAAATTAAGAGAAATTTTTAATCCAACAAACAGTTTTTCTTGAAGAAGTACTGTGTCTTAGTAGATTCACCAAATTAGGACTCACTAAATTTTTTGAGTTGTTTTCATTTGATGACTACAATTTAGAAAATTGTATGAAAGCATAGGAAAAAAATTTTAAACAAAACTTTAGAAAATTACGGAATGCAATATCTTTATATATAAACATATTGTATTGTAAATTTGTTTTCTTCATTATATAAACTATTTGAAAAAAACGAAAATGCTGTTGTACAAGATTTAACAAAAGATTTACTTAGTCCGCCATTATAAATTACAATTTATCAATATTGCCCAAGATAAAAGGCTTTATCTAATATATCACCGTTGACGGGTTTTGATTACGTAAAAGTCATGTCTGAAAAATGATTGTAAAATTGACATTTTAATCTGCGTATTTCCAAACTGAAGTCTCTGAGCTTCTCAAGGCAACATAATATTAATACACGTGCCTAAAACAGTCGTATCTCTGAAACGTTGAAAATGTATGTAAATTGTTGAGCAACATTATAAAGATACTCAATTTTTCTTAAATTAAAAAATTAATATTTCCAATAATATCCATTTTTTGTCATTTCCATTACTTGATTTATTCAGCGAGAAATACAGTTTCATCAGAATCTGTTATTTTTTAGATCACATACTATCTTTCGTTTGCCGAATCATTTAGAAGAAATATAGGAAATAATGCCAGCTAAATAAATAATGTGATGCTGATAACAAGTTTGTATGTCAGCATGACGCAAAAATAATCTGCTTACGATTTGTGTTCAGGAAGGGAAAAACGCTTTTCTAAAGATTCTACGTTAATCATTTTTTCTACATTTCCAAGAAAATGAGGAATCTTTTTACTCTGGGCTTCACTGTGTTCGTTATTCTCAATTTTATTGGTAAGCATTTGAAATTGTATCTGAAAACCAAGTAACATGTAAACGTTTTTTTTAAATATTCGTAGTGTCATTAATTTAAATGTCAGCGTCAGTTAATGTCAGTTTTATAAAACTAAACTTCCGTCAGAAGACTTATTTTTGATCGCTTATATTTCCAATTGTGTATTGATTTATAAAAAGTGATTGTATTTTTCAAAGTTCTCTAGCGTTCTGTAAAAATTATTTTATCAGAATAAGTGAAGTGTGATAACACGGTCAGAAATAGAGTTAGACATTTCATGAATAGAAAGGACACTAGACATGATAAAAATTAATCAAAATTTCACGTCCAATGCGCCCTAGTACAGGTATTTTTGAATGTTGAAAACAATATATCACGTGAGAAGTTTAAAAAAAAATTCAAAACTTTTGAATTTTTACCTTGATTCCAGCTCGGGACATGAATTAGAAAAATTGTAGAAATAAGTACAACTTACAGCACGCGATCTCTCCCTAGGGATCGGGGGACCTTGTAGTTGGTGGGAGGGCTTACGGGTCTTATCGGACAATAGATCTGGATAGGTGAACTAGAGAGGCTGCATCGCGAGTTGTAGCTACTCTGGGGAACTGACGGACTTTCATCAGTGGGACTTGAAGTAAGGAGCGATCCTTCCAGGGGGTAATGGCAAAGCCTCCTGGAATATCGAGGGCGCGAGTTCTCATGTTCCCAAGCTACGATGTGATCACCTTGTTAAGGGCTGAATGATACCAGGGTTAACAAATCCTTGACCATCCCGACCTGCCCCCCTCAGTAGAGGCGGACAAGCAGGGGTCTCAAAGGAGGTGCCTAAACGGGGACTTTCAGACACCAGGTCGAATCCCATAGTATGTAGACCCGCCATCTGCAAGCAGGGCTCTGCAGGGGGTGTTTCTAATTTCCCTAGCTTCTCGTGGGACAATTGATGAAACACGAAAAATAAAATAAAAACAATGAGGGTCCCGTTCCGGGACCCACCGCTAGTGGAGGAAGGCTCCTCGGGGGGCAGTCTACCACGAGCGGTGCGCACTTCTGGATCCCTTGCGGCTCTAGACTACCGACCCTATCTAGGGGCCCTGAATTAGCCTTTCAATAGCTGAGACGGGAATCCCCATCATGCAGAATAATCTGCACCACAGCAAAGGTGCCTCGGCGGTTCTAGTCAGGCGCTTGTCAGTGGTGCAGGCAGAAATTGCCCTAATCTAAGAACCCTGGGTACACAGGGAAAGGATAAGTGTCTTGTCAGGATTTGGCTCCATATATAGGGGGTTACGAGAAAGAGGGCCAAGGGCATGCCTAGCCGTCAAGGGTATGGATGCGATCTTGGTGCCTAAGTTTTGCTCCAGAGATCTCACCGTTATCAAGGTGAGACTCAGGGGCAGTAGTGGAGCAAGGCTAAAGGTGTTTATTGCCTCGGCGTATTTCCCTTGCGATGCCGAGGGACCCCTGCCTCCAAGAGAGGTGGAGGCTATCATTCGTCACTGTCAAGAGAACAAGATTCCTCTGCTGTTGGGCTGTGATGCAAACTCTCACCACACGGTGTGAAGAATCATAAACATCAATTACAGAGGTAGAGATTTAATTGAATACATAGCGGGTACAGAGGTGGAGATTCTGAATCGGGGTGATACTCCCACATTCCAGAATAAAAAGAGGAGTGAGGTTCTCGATCTGACTCTATGTTCGGGTGTACTAAGGAGCAGGGTAGTGGACTGGGGAGTCTCCGATGAGGAGTCTCTATCGGACCACAAATATATAGTGTTTCGAATAACCCTAGGAAAACCGGTGTTTTTTAAGATCAGAAACCTCAGAAATACACTTTGGTACTCATATAAAGAGGAACTCAAAGGGAGGCTTGCAGAATTCCCCAAAAGCTATGGTAACATTGATGAGTTGGAGCACGCCGCGGAGAGACTCCGTAAGAAGACAAAAATGTTGTGCAATAGGGCAAATAGAACTAAATTGCCTTCAGACTGGAACATCTATAAGACGGCATAGTGTGAATACAATGAAAATATAAGAAAGTACAAGCAGGAAGATTGGAGGAGCTTCTGCGAGGAATCGAAAAACATCCCGGAAACAGCGAGGCTCCACAAGATGCTGAGTTCGCCAAAGACGAAGGAGCAACGCTGAATCACCTGATGCAAGTTCACTTCCCGGGTTTTCAGCAAATCCGAACCGACCAAGGGGAGAAAGGCTGGGGCCAAGAGATAGAAAGGGCCGACTGGAATTTCGCCGCTAAGGTCGCAGATTACAAAAAGGTGGAACAGAAAGCACCGTGGCCATTTTTCCGAGGTCTCGTCCTTCTAAGAAGTGAACCTGGTAGTCCAGGTATTTTGAAAATATCTTCTTGGAGAAAGGTGCATCCAGAAATCAAGTAGGAATCACCCTGGCCATCTTTCCAAAGTTTCATCTTTCTACGAAGTAAACCTGGTAGTCCAGGTATTTAGTATACATCTTCTTCGAGAAAGTTGCCTTCAGGAATGGAATTTTTTTCATCCGGACCGTTTTTACGAAGTCTCGTAGTTCTAGGAAGTGAACCTGGTGGCCCAGGGGTTCAAAATACATCTTACCCTAGGAAGTTCTGTCTAGAACTGAAGTGGAAGGCACCCTGGCCATTTTTCCGAAGGCTCGTCCTTCAAAGAAGTAAACCTGGTAGTCCAAGTATTCAGAATACATCTCCTTCGGGAAAGGTGCCTTCAGAACTGAAATTTTATTCAGCCTAACCGTTTTTTCAAGGTTTCGTAGTTCTAGGAAGTAAACCCGGTAGTTCAGGTATTCAAAATACATCTTCCCCTAAGAAGTTGTATCCAGAACTGAAGCAGAATGCACTGTGATCTCGTCAATAAATAGCTTCCTAACTATTTTTTAGAAAAATTTTTAGCATGATCCCTTTAAAAGAGAAAACAAAAATATGAACCTTTATTAAAACGGGCACATATGGTCGGTTTTTAGACAAGGCGAAAAATTAATTTTCTGAAAAACGATATCTTTCATAATTTAGTGATACAAATGTATATACTATCCAATTTGTAGTATCACTACGGACCCAAATAGTGAAGTTTTAAACTCTATAGTGTATACACTTTTGTCAATGAAATATCTGATTTTGAATGAGATGCAGGACGTTGATTTAACTGGGGATTGACAGGGTGGAAGTACATCAAAACACGTTAGACAAGTATTTTTTCTTTCTATCCAGTGGACCTCAATTTTAGAATTACAGGCAGGGCCGCGCGAATAATTTCTGCTAGATTTGGACGCATGACGCAATCTGATGCAACTAACGCGTTGAGAATGAGGCTCTCGAGCTGTCTGTCACGCTTGACTGAGCACATCCAATCTTTCGGCCCCGCGGCTCCTCTCATCATGAAACTTGGGAGGTCATTAGTTCAAGGAACGGCGTAAATCGGGGGGTCTTATATTGGGAGTCGAGTGTGCTTTAAACTTGTAAATCCCTGATGGAATAGGCGTCTTGCATCTCACGACATCTTCTTGTCAGTGTATTAGTAAATAAAAATTGATCCGCTGCTATTTTTTTCACAGAATTAAGTTCGCAGGGCAACAATCTGTGTATTGGAGGTGGTCAGAGTTCAACCCGCCGATCAGGGTCGGGTAAGCTACTTTTCCTTAAAATATCTCGTTATCTTTACGCTACTCAGAAAAAAGTAACTCGTTACAGTTACGTCACTGGAAGACGTAACTTCCTGAAAGTTATATTTACTATAGGACTCTCCCCTTTATTTTTAAAATTTAACAAAATATGGATATAGCTAAAATAAAATGAATTTTTAACAAAGTAGTTCAACTTTGAACAAAGTATTTGGATTTTCAACCAGAAAAGTAGAATTTTGAACTAAACAGTTAATTCTTCAAACAAAATGATGCAGGTTCCACCAGAAAGAATAATTTCCTTTAAAAAAGGCGCATTTTTAACAAAATACATTAATTTTCTACCAAACTTTCGAATTTTCTACGGAAAAGTTGAATTTTATAGCCGAAAATTGGGATTTTTAACAAATGAGTTAATTTACAACCAAATAATTAGATTTGCAACTTAAATTATGAATCTTCAACATCGAAAATATATTTTTGCAAAATACTAGTTTTCAACAAAATAATTTAATCGTCAACTGAACGAGATTAACTTTCAACAAAAAATTGCATTTCTTATCAAAGCGGATGAATGTTCAACCAAGATGACGAATTTTTAACAAAAAATATGAATTTTCGGCCAAATAGTTGAATTTTCAATTACAAAATATAAATTATCAATTAAAAAAAATCAATTGAATAAATTGTAATAGTTACATGTGCAGTTAAAAAATTTAATTCTAAAAAACAGCAAACAAAACGAATTTTCAACAAAGTATTTCAATTTTTAACCAATCAGATAAATTTTTGACTAAAATGATGAATCGTCAACAAAACGAAGGATTTTTAACAAGGCATTTTAACTTTCAACGAAGTAGTTGAGTTTTCAACCAAAGCAGATAAATTGTCAACTAAAATTAGGAATCTTTAAGAACAATTGAATAAATTTCTAACAACAGATTCAAAAATTTTTATAACACTTTTTCATTTCATAAACAAATTTGTAACAAGAAAAATTTTTGGCTTTTAAAGAATACCGTTCCTTACTAATTTTCAACTAAAAGGAACTAATTTTCATCTAAATAGTAGAGTTTTTAACCAAATAAGATAAATTTTGCACGAAAAATATAATTATAGACTTTTTAAATAGAAAGAAGGAACTTTCAACCAAAAATATTAAATAATAATACATAAAAAATAATAATAAAAAATAAATATCAAATAGTAATGTTTAAAACTCCCAAATTTTGACGACACCATTAGAGAAGTGAATTTAATAGAAAAAAAACATTTAAATCAATTAACCATGCAAAAAGTGAAGAAATACATTAGCGAACAAAATTTTTTCAAATTAAAAAACTTCTGTCCCTCATATACTTTTTTCGAAAATGTCCCAGGTGTGGTTTATTTTTTTAGCATAGCTAATTAATTTCATTGCTTTTTCTTAATAGAATTCGATTTTGTAATGGTATTGTCAAAACCTAGGGTTTTTTGCTTTATTATTTCAAATTCTTTTAATTCTTTACAAATTACTCAGTTATTTTTAAGTTTTTAAACTGCTTTGATTAATTTATCAAAGGCAATTTGTATCGTGAATGAATTAAGATTTAATAGACGAGTTGTGAAAATTTCTCATATCTTTCTAGTTTCGAGAAATAGCTTGAAACAACGTATCATGATTCCGGATGCATGACTTAGCCAATTTACAAGTTAAAAATATTTTTCGCTTATTGTTTGAATAAAGTTTAAACTCATTTTCAATTTTTCCTCGAATATCTGAACCTTCAACTAAACGAAAATATTGTTGTCGTAACTTTACAAATTAGAAAAAGTGAATAAAAAGTTAGAAGGCAAAGACAAAATTGATTTATTCAAAAAACTTTTAATTAATCTTCGACGCAAGATAAAACTTTTTACTCTCATGACAATTCAACTTTCCGGTTGTAAATTCATCTGTTTGGGTGAAAATTTATATTTTTGGGTTGAAGATTCGATTTTTTTGTTGAAAATTCCTTTTTCAGGCTTGAAATTTAAACAATTTTGATTCCAATTTCATCTTCCCCTATCCACCTCTGTTCTTCTTCTCCTACCAACACTCCCTGGCTCCCTAACCAGCTTACTTCCCCCTCTTCGAAAAATTTTTCCTTATACTTACACGCCCGACTCCCTGTTACAATCCCTGAACTTGTTCTCCCCGCCTCCTTCCTAACAATATAATTAGGCCTATTCTTTGCTAACCCCAGTATCCACTGTACATATCTCTCCTGTGACCTATGCACCTCCTCACTTTCCTTCCACCCCCGCACCTCTACTCCATAAAATGGCACACTCATCACTAGCGAGTCAACCAAATTAATTTTTCTTCCAAAATCATCAGCAAATTACTTCTTTTATGTGACCATCTATTCCCCTATTTCTTCGAAACAAGAAGCCCAGCTACAAAAACTCTTTCACCTCCTGCACCACCTTTCCCTTCCACTTCCACTTCCACCCCTTATTCCTTCCACCTCGTTTCCGGAACACCATAACCTTGGACTTTTCCGCATTTAGCTCTAACCTATTCTTATCCAGGTATCCTCTCAACCTCTTCATCATCTCCTTCAAGGCGTCTCGCTTCTTGCGAGCAGCACTATGTCATCTGCATACGCGAGTGATGAAATTGTAACCCATCCTACCGTAACTTCTCCTGTCACTCCGGCCTCCAGCTTACTCTCCATATCCGCGATTAAAATCGCAAAAAGGGTGGGGCTGAGCGGACACCCTCACATCAAACCCCTATCCATCCAGAACCCTTCCAGAATCTCCTCCCCTCTTCCTACCTTATCTTTCGCCTCTTCATATATCACCCTTACCCTTCCGATCAGGCCTCTCTCCACTACCCTCTCCTTCATCGCCTCTCACAACCTCCCCCTATCCACCGAAGGAAACGCGCCTATGAGGTTCACAAGAAACGCGTACACTTTCGCCCCCTTCTTCGCTAACTCTCTATCCACCACGTGCTGCAAAACGTAGATATTGTCGTATACTTTGTACGCTGTATATTACGCTGTAATCTATAATTTTCCTGCCTTTTCCTATCTTCTTTCTTATACAGTGACTCTATTAACCCCTCTCTACACCCTTCTGGGAATCCCTCCCCCTCCATGCCTTCTTCACAACCTCCTTCAGCCTCTTCCTAACCTCTCGTGCACTAAACAGCCATGCTTTGTTCTCTACTCCGTCCTGCCCTACTGACTTTGACCTTCTTAACTCTCTCATCTGTTTCTCTATCTCCTCATCGTTCAACTTCTTCCCCTCTACTTCTTTCGTTCTGCTACTTCTAAAATCTCTTTTCCGTGAATCTGAGCCCTGAAACGTTTCTTACAAAAATTCCCTTCACTTCTCACTTCCTATCTTCTCGCTTATCCTCACTCTACGCTTCCTGATCCTATTTATTATCTTCCACACGTCCCCCTCTGTCTTAACGCTTCCCAATTCCTCTCCAAGACTTTTCTTCTTTTTCCTATCCCACCACGGCTTCACTATTCCTTCCTTCTGCTTTCTGAATACCTTATTTTGCACACACCCGTTTACTTCCTCATTCAAATCCTGCCATATCTCTTCCATCGACTCTCCTCGAAAGTGTACCTTTCCTAACTGCTGCTGATACTTCTCTATCGCCTCCCTTGTCCAGCTCACCCTCACCCCCATTGACACTTCGTCCATACCTTGTCTTCCGTCGCTCTCCTCCCTTATCTACAAACCTTATGGCTGATGGTCTGATTCTACCCTTTCTTCTACGACGAATCTCTCCATCTCCTCCCATTCTTGCATATTCATGACTAAGGTTGAATTTTTTTTTCAAATTGAAGAATAGATGTGTTGTTTAATCCTTCGTGTAATTAACGTCTGGGAATATGATTCAGATGAATTTGATGACAAGAGTCAACGACAACTTCCAGACAATTGTTTTTTTAATTGTATGACGATTCGAAACCTTACTAGTTTCCTTATTAGACTAAATAGTAATGAAATTTAAAAAAAAACAGCAAAAAGTTAATTTTGATGTGAATGTTCGTAAGAATGTGCAAAAAAGAAAGAAATATTTGTCAAAAAAATAATGATATAATCCATCATTTTGACTGTCATTTTGAAGTAGTCTGAAAACTAATTTGAAAGTGTTGAACAGAAAACAATAAAAATTAAACATCATATGAGAATTTTTAAAATATGAGCGATTTCTTGGTTCGAGACGAATTTACCAAAGACTGAGGAAGTTGTGGTCATTTATATTATTTGAAAAATCGATTTTTATAGTAACAAATTTTTTATCTAAATGATTAGAAATTGATGCGAGGATAGAAAAGATTTTCTGATTAGAGTCGAATCGATTGACCTATAATATGAATAAATTCCATTGAAGAGTAAGCAAGTTATGGTGGTTCATTATATTTGAAAAACAGCTTTTTCTAGTTAACATTTTCCATTAACATAATACAAAATTAATGCAAAAACGGAAAAGATTTCTCGATCCGAGAAAAATCAGTTGATCTATAGTATTAATTCATTATTTGGAAGAGTACGGAAGTTATGGTCTTTTATATACTTTGAAAAATCTGTTTCAAATAGTAAATCTTTTTTCATTAACATAATTGGAAGTTCATGTGAAATGAAAAAGGCGCTTTATTTTGACTTCCTCTTTGAGGAAGCAAATATATTTGCTAATTAATCATAATGAGGAAGCAATGTGCTCATATATATCCTCGAGATACCCAAATTTACCATATTTAGTCGTTATGAATTACATAATATTTTAGGTATTGAAATTCATTAATTTACATTTTTTCTTACAGAATCAGCTTCACCGCCTCCTCTATCACTACCTGCATTGAGGCGTCTTAGACAAGCTCCTTCTACTCAAACTACTGGTATTCGTTATTACCAACAGCATTTTAATGGTCCATTGGTAGATGTGAGTCACATACACAATTATGTTAATAGTGACAACGTCGTTGAAAGGTACGGGTTCGTCGTTGGAGCTAATGTAGATGATAAACTTGTGCCAATATTTGATACTGCTGAAAAGATGATTGTAATACGTGGCGAACATAATATTATACTGCCCCCAGAAGACTCTTGGATTTTTTTCTATTTTCGCCCGGTTATTCCTAATCGTGACTTTTCTTAAATTTCGCCATCACCAAGAATCATAGTCGGAATGTTCAAACGTCTTCATGCAGCTTCTTATACTTATACTATTGGTATTAAGTATTATCAACAGCATTTTAATGGTCCATTGGTAGATGTGAGTCACAGATCGAATTTTGTTGATAGTGACGATGTCATCAGAAAGGGCGGTTTCGTCATTGGAGCTAAAGTAGTTGATAAACTTAGGCCAATATTTGATATTGCTGAACAAATGATTGTAATACGAGTACATGATGGAAAGAATATTGTACTGTCCCCAGAAGACGCTGCGATCTTGCCGTATCATCATCCAATAACGTTATCCGCTTTATGTATGGCCAATTATTAAAAACTTTTGATGCCGCTATTAAAGTTGCAATTCAAAAAAACATGGAAATAAATAACAATTAGTGCAGGGTTCTTCTGCTGAAGCATTGCAAAACTTAGACTAGCCGAAATTTAAATCTTTTTTTTTAACTCAAATGCCTCATTGAGTAATGCCAGGAGTCGCAAAGTTTGTTATGTAAACTTCTGTATCTTTAACTTAGCCAGGGCTTTCATCTGTATAATGGAAGATTTGATATTTATGAATAATATTAGTAGTATAATTAATAAAGTTAGTGGAAACACAAACTTCTTCATTTATTCTTCACCTAATAATCATAAACACTATAGAATTGGAAGAAAAATCAAATAAAAAAAAAAGAATTTGAAACAGAAGTAATTCGGAACAAAATTACGTTGTTTATTCTTCTACGGCATATTGTACAGGATTTTAGTTTTCTCTTTGGTCATATCTTTACCTTCAGGAGACAGAAGTACATAACCTCCGTTTTTCTACACGAATCGCACGATGATGTGCGAAGTGCCAAAAATTATTTGTCACATTCCTCCTTGGGTCAAATTAAAAACCTCTTTCACGGAAGAAAAAATGAAACAAGGTTAGGTACTTAATAGAATGTTTCAGCTTGTTGAGTTCATCTTCAATTATTTTCAATTCATCATAAATTAGTTGGAATGACAAAAAATTCAAGCGTGAGTTTGGTCACACTCATGAACTATCCCAACTTTTTTCGGGTGAGGGAAAAGGCGGTATAACCAGTCAAAATATAGCGTTTATATGTAACTAACAGAGACAAAAATGTCATTTTATAATGTGACATCACGGAATTTAATAAGAAATCAAATCCTATAATGTTATTTGATCCCTAATTAACGGCGTCGTAAGGAAAGCAAAGATTTGTCAATGAAGCTTGAGCTTCTACAAGCCCAGTGGGTCTGTTTATTATTGAAAATTTTTCCGTGAAAATTCCGTGCATTTTCTAGTGTAGTAGCTGTGGGCGGAATTTCTCAACCTCTGCTTTCTTCACTTCGGCTTTTAGAAGTAAAGTATCTAGATCATTTCGTGTTCTCTGACCATTTTTAGGACAAAATTGTCTGCCTTGATTGCGTGAGATGTATAATCGTGGAACGAACGAATTGATATGCAAGCTCTTATGCATATGCATGATCTTACTTGTGGCAATATCAAGAGTCGTAAGCTTGTGCTTTGTCCATTGAACCAACCCAAATGAGAAGAGTGGAACCCGGACAGATTTGAAGACAAAATCTGTCAAAGAAGATGCTTGTCTCTGCTTCGAAGGGACTCCTCCACTGATGTTACATCGTGAATGCGGCTTTGAGGGACGCCCAGGTGTGTATATGTCTCTTCAGTGTCAAGATGTCTAATAACCAATTCAAAGTCTATACCAATCTTCCCTGTGTACTGCTTGACGATATTTAAAGCACTCTGAAGTTTGCTTTCACCAGAATCGTAGATCTTCAGGTCATCCCTATAAAATACATGAGTGTCCTTATGCTCGCGATGATTAGTTTCGCCGCAGAGGTATCCAGAAGAATTTCATATTACGAGAGATAGAGGCAGAAGTGTGATGCAAAAAAGTATAAAGCTCATGGTATCGCACTGAAAGATGCCCCTTTAGAAGGTGACGTTCTTCGTTGCCGCGCGATAATTTCCAGATGAGATAGTAAATCTAGTTTTCGAAAGGGGCATCAATCTTTCTATGCATCTCACTATGTATGGATGAACCGTCAAGACTTCCAATAGACAGATGATAAGTCCACAAGAGCTTGAATCAAAAGCTTTCCGGTAGTCAATCCAGGCCATTGGCAGGACGCGTTTATGGGATGCTGCGTCTTCGCAGACGCACTTGTCAATAAGCAGGTTCTCTCGGAAGCCTGCTTCTCCTTCTTTCGAGCGACGTTGTTCGTGCATCTCTTCTCACACAGGCTCAATTCTTGGAACAATCCTGTTATATAGGGCAGCTGTAAAGATCTTATACAGTGCGCTTAAAAGAAGTGAACTTCTTCCACCAGAAGTTTTTGATACCATCTGGTCCTGCAGCGAAAGAGTTCTCCGTATACCTAAGTATTTTTGTCACCTCTTCTGCAGAGATTGATGGACATTCCTCCTCAGATGTTATGAGTTCGTCGCGAAAATCCTTGAAGCGGATAATATTATCAGTATCTCCCTTCAACTCTAGTGTTTTCGTGATCTTGTATGCCTCTTTCGGAAAAGTCTTCACCTTATTGGGCTTTGGAGAATTTTCGACAGAAACAGGGAGACCGCTCAAGAGGCGCGATGGGTCAGCGAGAGACTGTTGATTGTCCCTGATCGATCGCCCCCTCTTCTGTATTCTCCTCCTTGCGTTAGAGAACACCCGTATTTTGTCAGCAATATGCTTAATTGTCAGCAGCTTGAACTTGTTCAGTGTGTGATTGTAGATCCTCAGTTCTTTAGCAAACTTTCGAACTCTTTCCGCGAATGGTCTACCAGATGTTATGTAGTCAATCACACACAGAACACGGGAGGCATTCTGTCTTGCCAACCCAATCTTCTTGTTTATTCGATGCAAGCGTCTTTTGGTCTTTTGATCCATCGTCGGTTTTAGCTTTCGATTTAACTCAGCGGAAGCTCTCGCAGCACCATGAACTGAACAATTGATGATCCAGAGGTAGGACTCCTGCGAGATATCCTCACGAAGGGTGGCATCTATTTCAGCCCGATCTTGTGGCTCATGAGGAACCAACATGTCAATATTCCTCTTTGTCCTGAAATCGCTATCATCTCTCAAAAGATGCCTACTTTCTAAAGTGAGCCTTGATGTCGCTTTCTCATCTTCGCCTGCAGCATGTTTAAACAGCGTTTCGGGAAGAGCTCCGCCTGCATATCCATTTTTTAACAGAAAGGCACTTCGATTTCGCAATGACTGAATCGAAAGATGCTGAAGCTTTGGGTGCTTCTGCTACCACTAGTGATGCATGTCGATAATTTTTGGACAAAATTGAGATTTTCTTAAAACTTAGTTGGATGGAACTGAAATGTAATCGACATGCATCACTAGCTACCACAGAGTGTGCATACGCGTCATAAAGCCTCCGTGAACAGGGATAATGCTGGCGTTGTAGCAGTCTAGCAAGTCCTCCTTGAGTTGAATTGTCCACTTTAGGTCGAGGTTTCACCAGTTCGTTGTCGTGTTTCTATTTCTATTATTTTTAGCCACCCGAACTGTGAGGTATTCGGTACTATTTGCCAACCCTTTGTCTGATGATCTGCGCGTTCGATCGTTTTGAACCGCATCTACAACTTTTTAGTGATTAGGTGGTGTCATTGTTGTTCTCACGGGCAGCTACGGAAAATGTTTTCCATCTTCGTAGATCATCTTTGTAGTATCACAGAGTCAGCGTTTACGATACATCACCCAGGTGCCATTTAGATTTCGCCACGATTGTTACGTCTCTGGTTGGGGATTATTCATACGGGACCATCCCTGGACAATTGTCCGCGACTTCTTATTAATTACTATAACCATATTCAGCAAAAACTCCTGGTACAGGGACATATATTTATATTTCATATATCATATATTTTTATATGCATCATATCATAAAGAATCGATTATGTTTTTTTTTTTTAATTTCTTAACATATTCCTTCAAACTACAAATTGAAATCATCACCAAATTTAGTAATAATATGAATCGGTGTTTTTCTTATATTTTATATATATTAATTATGCGCGCAAAATTTTAGAATTTTTAGATTTTAAAGCTATGTTAAGAATTTGTAACGCAGAGATACGAAGTGAAAACACAGAGCGGCTAGCTGGCAACAAGCATGAACGCGCAATGATGCCATTTGCGCGCGGTCCTAGGACGTCCAATGTCAGTCCAATCAACGTCTTTAAGGGGTCATTCTACTATCTCGACCAAAAAAGGTGATTGTCAAGAATTTTTTTCACAACAACTACTTCATATGATTAAATAAATTTTTCAGCGTTCATTTATGCTATTTCAAAGTTTACAAAAACAATTTTTTTAACATAAACTTATTATTTAGTTTAGGTATTATTTAACAATAAACAAAGTGTATAAAAGAGGCATGTCCACTGCGCGCACGATATCTCCAGTCAGCATCATCTGAAACAAATAAATCAGAAATTTTCTTTATTAGTATGACCATAGATCTGAAGTTTAAACAAAACATTTCCAAAAATCGAGTTTTTTTTTTCTTTTTTCGTCAATTTAACTATGATAAAATAAAAAATCAAAGAACCGCTTCGTCACGTTGTAGATATTTATGTCGAGAATAAACGTAGAAAATTTGAAGGTAATCGTTTGAAAACTTTTTGAGAAATCGTGCGCGCAGACCGCAAAAACGTTGTTTTGAGAAAAAAGCGTTTAAAGTTTTCGGAACATAAAAATTGTAAGAAAAAGTTATTTACACTCAATCAGCGATCCCTGTTCCATATACTATTTCTTCTGCTGGTTCAAGTGAATACTCCTGATTTGATAATCTCTTCGACTTTATATTTAACATTTTCACTGAACAAAACTGCGAAATCTGTACAAAATGAAACAACGCTACGATGTTCAGAAGCCTACATTTGAAACTATACTGAGCTAGAATTGCATTTGTTTCAGCTGTCCTACACTTATAGCAGTATGAATTCTTAGAAGTGCAATATTTTCTTCACATATACACATTCAAAAATAAACAGCAATAATTCCCGATATGCATCGAAAACAATTGCCACCGCTAAAACATAAGCAGCCGCGTTCGGATGCTCTACTCAAGCGCTCAGCCTTCTACGCGCTTTTGCTCCAAGCTCTCAAAAGTATAGGAAGACTCTGAATTTCTGTGTGAAACTTTGATATGATATTTCTGCATATATAACCTGTCCAAAAATGCAAAAAAATCGATTTTTCAAAAGTGAGATAGCAGAATGACCCCTTAATATTGTCGAAAGGCGACTCGCATCCGTTGAAAAAATTTGGAAAGAGGTTCCTGTGAGTCATGCCGGAATTATTGTGAAGGAAAATGCCGCTACCGATCCTTACACAGTTGATGACGTGTTCGCTCAAATCGAAAATGCTTACAAATCCCATCAAAACGAAATATTGCGAGTTCTAAATCTATTTGATACGTCATCGATAAATGCTTCTGCTCTTGTGCATGGACTGGTGGACAAAGACAGTTCGGACTTGAATTCTCGAAGCGCGAAGCTACCCAAGTTAGATCTTCCAACATTTTCAGGTCGTTACGAAGATTGGGAGGCTTTCTGTGATCTGTTCTCCGCTATTGTTTATGATCACCCTTAATCAAGCAACGTGATGAAGTTGCAGTATTTAAAATCATGTCTCACGGGTCCCGCGGCTGATTTAGTTAAAGACTGGCTACGACGAACGCGAATTATATATCAACCTGGCAAGCGTTGAAAGTGCGATTTTCCAACCCTCGCCTGACTGTGAATAATCTCTTAATTGCCTTGATGGATTTTCTATATTTAAAAAAGGAATCTGCAGAAGATATGCGTACGTTTAGCGATGAAGCTCAGCGTGTTGTACGCGCGCTGACAAATCTTGAAATGCCTGTAAAGCATTGGGGAACATGGTTGGTGTATGTGTTAGCCAGCCGCCTGAATCCTGAATCTCATGAGCTGTGGAGGGCTGACCTTAGTGTCAAAGATCGTCTCTGGAGCTGCTGCAGCCTCAACAGATATTGATAAATTGGAACGGCGTCCCAGTTTTCAAGACTTCGTAGAATTTCTAGAACAACGTTCTCATGCACTTGGTATGATTGCTGCTGACACTGAAACTATTAAAAGGTTTGTCCCTACTCAATCAACATCTGGAGCAAACTCCAAACGAGTTTTACATGCAAGTGCCGGCCCTAATACGCGTGTTCAATTACCTTTTCGTGAATGCCCGCTCTGTAATGGAGGATATAATAGCGGTACCTGTCCGAATTATCTCGAAAAGTCTCCGTACAAACGTCGCAACGAAGCACGTCGCTTACGATTGTGCTTTGATTGCTTCGGTGCCCATAGATTTGAGAATTGCCAATTCAACTGTAGGTGTGTAATGTGCAGATATGAGCATCATTCGTCGATTCACCACGCTCCTTCGAAACAAGTAACTTCCATCGCGAATCACGCTAAGAAGTCTGATCTCTCTAAAAATAATAAGAAATTCGTGCTTCCAGCTAGTGCATCGTCTAACACGGAAAGTCTTTCGACCCCATGACACTCCGCATATCTTGCTACGGCGCAAGTTATGCTTCTCGGTCCTAGAGGAACTCAAGTGCGTGCTCGCGCTATGCTCCATCAGGGTTTTGAAGTTTCATTTTTACAGAGTCCATAGCGCAATTACTCGAACCTCCCAAACGCCGCGTAAAAATTTCACTCACTGGAATGGGTACACCAAAGGCTGGTACTGCTCGCGCCATCACTCAATTGACCTTACAGTCACTTTATGACACTTCCTTCCATATAGAGACTCACTTTTTCAATACCAAGTACAGTCATGCATTGCGCCTTTGATGATAACTTGCCAGAAACGCTTCAACGTTTTTGGTCTGTGGAGAAAGTAGCCTCCCCCCCCCCATAAAAGGAAATGAAATTGGAGTATGAAGGTTGCGAACAGCTTTTTTCAGATAAGCATTTTCGAACCTCTGATGGACGGTGAAGAGTTCGCCTCCCTCCAAAACGCAACTCGCACATTCTTCCATGGAAATTCAGCGTATAGCCTTGAGTTCTCTTTCGAATACCCACCGTCACTTTTCTATAGATCCTAATCTTGGGGAAGCTTACCGAGATTTGATGAAAGTTTACTAGGAATTGGGACACATGGAGAAAATTGCAGAATCTCAGAAAGACAATCCGCGAGCTTGGTACATTCCCCATTACCCTATAGTCCTATCCACCCCACTCAGTGGAACTTTCGCGTGGTTTTTTGACGAATCTCGACAAAATGTGAATTTTTACATTCGGCCGGAATCGAGCTAGATGAATGAGCAGCAAACCAATCTTAGCTTTTTCCACGTCGCGATCAGTTCAATGATATTGATAAGCGACAGACACGTTCGGAACTAGCGTTACCGACCTGAAACCTATCCTCGAAAACCCTACCAAACGATCTATCCTATCAAGTATTTCTCAATTATTTGATTCTCTCAGCTGGCTTGCTCCCATCACAGTCACTGCGAAAATCTTGATGCAAGATCTCTGGATCTGAAAATGTGACTGGGATTCGCCTTTGCCCAAAGAAACTATTAACCGATGGAATAATTATCGCAATTCAATGGCATCTATTTTAACTCTTTCTATCAGTCGTTGGTTAAGAGGTTCTCAAGATTCTGAAGGTCAAATTCACGGGTTCGCTGACGCCTATTCTCGCGTGTATACTGCTTCTGTGTACCTCAGACTTCCAAGCGACGAAGGTCTTCATAAGGTCTCACTCTCATTAGCGAAAACTAAAGTCAGCCCTGTAAAAACCATGAGCATCCAGAATCTCGAATTAAGTGCTGCAACTCTTTTTGTGTAATTGATCTGTCACCTAAGGTCACTGGAAAACTTTCGTTGCGAATCTCGTATCCTTTTTTCAAACCGCGCTGCCCTTGGCTAAATAGAAATGTGTACCAACTGAAGAGAACCCAGTTGACCTGGCGACTCGTGGAGTCAAACCTTCGGCTCTTAAGTAAACTGAGGTCTAGTGGCATGTTTCCAAATGGCTTACTCTTTCTTTAGAAGAATGGCCAAAACAGCGAGATATTCGGCTAGTACAACACACGCAAGGCCAATCAAGTGAGCCGGAAATACTAACGCGATTTTCAAGACTAACTCGGCTTCCTTTCTCACAATATCAGAGCTTGCTGACGCTCGTATCGTGGTTATTCGTTTGTCACACGCTAACCTTTCTCGCAAAACCAAGAACACGCCAATTCTACCTCATTTTTCAGCTCCCAGTCGTCTTTTCGTTCACCATGCGCAACTTTACTCTCTTTATGGATGACCCACTCTAACTCTAACTTTGTTACTCCGACATGCATGGATTTTAGGTAGATCACACTCAGCTAAGTCTGAAATAAGAAATCGTATAACTTGTCAACGCTTGAAACCTCGCCTCGAGAAGCAAATTATAGGCGATCTTTCGGAAGATCAAGTCACACTTTCTCGACCTTTCAACATTTCTGACTCAGACTATGCTGAACCGCTTCAAGTACTTACAACGAAAATCCGGGGGTACCTCTTACACAAGGGATACATTCCTCTTTTCGTATGCTTTGCCATTCGTGCAATTCATCTCGAGATCGTGAGTGATTTAACCATGGCTTCATTTCTGGCTGCTCATGGTAGATGTTTTGGTCGACAAGGTATTTATCAGCGTCTCTACAGTGACAACGGTACCACCTTCCATGGTGCTGAACGAGAGCTTCGAGAAGTATTTGATGTAATTGCAGTGAATTGTGGGAAGCCGGAGTGAAATCTGCAAATCATCACTTGAATCGGATGAGAGGAGACCACAATCTCACATTTGAGGAACTTTCCACAGTGCTAGTGGAAATTGAGGCCTGCCTAAACTCTCGCCCATTGTATCTCCTCACCAACGAATTAACCGACTTGTCTGTACTGACTCTAGCTCACTTCCTGGTTGAATGTTTGCTGGGTCTTCTTCCTGATGCAGGGGTCCCTGAAGTGCCCGGAAGCCGTCTATCATGTTTTTAATTGCTTCAGCCTATTTGTGATAACTTCTGGAAACGTTGGTCATCTGAATACCTTCACCATCTTCAAGATTGATGCAAATGACATAATCCATCTGAGAACTTACCAGTGGGCTAGCTTTTCTTAGTAAAAAACGACAGATTTCCACCTTTTGAATGGCCATTGAGACGAGTTGCCCCGGTTCCGATGGTTTAATACAAGTCGTAACGATTAAAACGGCAACTACCACCTTGCAACATCATGTAGTGCGCCTCTGCCCACTATCACTACCGTCATCATGAACTGTTGCGGTTTCACTGGGTGGGCCAAACAGCTAGTTCTTTTTTTTTATTGAAATGATGGAAGAATGCCTCTTCGTGCCTTCGTGTTGGGTTGTCAATTCATGTCTCAGTTTTAGAAGGAATATTTGTATCAATATGGTATTTGTTCGTCCTACGGACGAAGGCGTGCGGTATGTTCGAGCAGGTCTGGTTATAAACTTTAGGTTTATAAACATACGCGGTCGACTAGAGTAATTGTTGCAGGATCAGAATTTTGTTGGTTATTAAGACTTATTAAGACCCTTTCTGACCGGATAGCCTTCACTTTGGGATTTGCCTTGCGAATTGGTCGCGTCTGGATTGTGTGAGTTCCTGAGGGTGAGTTTCTCCTAATTTTAATTATAATTGTAAAGGATCCCTCCACTTACCGAGTGGAGGGTTTTCATGCCAGGTAAATAAACCTTGTTTTGTTTTCTCGTAAATTCCTTGAATTCCGGAAATTCCTTGAATTCCGGAAATTCATTGAATTCCATAAATTCCTGAATTCCATGAATCCCTTGAATTCCATAAATTCATTGGATTCCATGAATTGCTTGAATTCCAGAAATGCATTTAATGCCATGAATTCCAGGTATTCTTTTAATTCCACGATCTCCATGAATACACGCGCTCAGCTCGCTACTGATACTGACAAATTCTGTTTCACTGACAGTGTATACATTTTGTTAAAGAATTGATTGAGGTTCCTATAATTAAATAAGTTAATGAAAAAGGATTTCATGAGAATTGGCAGTGGTTCGTCAATTGATTCGCACCAACAGTAACATGATTGTTTTATAGACGAAAACCGTTTTTCAATCTAATTCATAAAAAATAATAAATAATTTGTTATTTTATGAACAAATTTCGCAAACATTATCCACAGCTCGGTCGGGCTATTTTTAGAGGTGAAAAAATTATTTTTCAACGCAATGAAGTACAAATAACTAATTTCTAGGCCTTTAGGGACCCAACATCACAATTAACAATTTTCATTGTTAATAATAATTGTTTTAACAACTTTTATTTAGGGAATTTTTCAAGAAAGAAATTGCGTTTCTTCAAGATATTCGAAGCGTGTTCTTTATTAATGGCTAAAATATTATTCGGAAAATGAGACCAAGAAAAAAAAATATCTGCATTGGTTTCCGAGTTCGGACATAATTTGTTTAGCCATGCACGACAGGTTGTTGAAGCAACCTTTTTGTAACTGATATTCCAGCCTTTAATTTTTTACTCGTTGATCAATGTATTTTCATTTTCAATTAGGTTATATTATTTGGGAGTATTATTTTAACAATATTTTTGTTATGAGGAAACTATTGCAAACTGAAAATGCCTGAAGCAATAATCGAGATCCTTCTTGGCCCTCGGTCATTCTCTATTTTTTCTTATTGTTCGGATAATTGCAAGTATGAAGAAAAAAATGATTATTTATTACAATTTGTGGCTTCACATTTAGGAAAAATTTCCAATCTAACTAACAGTTTTTCTTGAAGAAGTACTATGTCAGTAGATTCACCAAATTAGGACTCACTGACAGTGTTTCTGAATACATGGACATGTGATAAAATCCACAAAACTGAATTTTCATATAAAATCAACTACAATTTAGAAAATTGTATTGAAGCATTGGAAAAATAATTTGAACTAAACTTTAGAAAATTACGAAATACAATATTTTCATATATATAAAGATATTGTATTGTAAATTTGTTTTCTTCATTGAATAATCTATTTCCAAGAAAAATAGAAAATGCTGTTGAACAAGATTTAACAGAAGATTTACTTAGTTTGCCATTATAAATGACAATTTATTAACATTGCTTCATCTAATATATCACCCTTGACGGGTTTTGATTACGTGGAAGTCTTGTCTAAAAAATATTTGTGAAATTGACATTTCAATCTGCGTATTTAGAAACTAAACTCGCTGAGCTTTTCAAGGTAACATAATATTAATACACGTGCCTAAAAAATTCGTACCTCTAGAACGTTAAAAATATGTGTAATTTGTTAAAAAAACATTATAAAGAAATTCAATGTTTCTTAAATTTAAAAATTAATATTTCCAATAGGATATATCTATTTTTTTGTCATTTCCATTACTTGATTTATTCAGCAAGGAATACCGTTTCATCAGAATCTGTTCTTTTTAGATTACACACTATCTTTCGTTTGCTGAATCATTTAGAAGAAACATAGGAAATAATGCGAACTAATTAAATAAGGTGATGATGATAGAAAGCCTCGTAAAAATTTTGTATGTCAGCATGACGCACAAATAATCTGTTTACGATTTGTGCTCAGGAAGGGAAAAACTCGAATATCAGAACAGTATATACACGATCAGTATCAGAATATTCATTAGTGACGCTTTTCCAAAAATTCGACGTTAATCATTCTTTCTAAATTACGAAGAAAATGAGGAATCTTTTTACTCTCGTCTTGACCCTGTTCGCTATTCTGAATTTAATTGGTAAGTCTGAAAACCAACTAACATGTAAACATTTTTTGAAAATATTCGTAGTGTCATTAATGTTAATGTCAGTTTTATAAAATTAAACTTTCGTCAGAAGACTTTTTTTTGATCGCTTGATTCGAAATTTTCAATTTGGGAAGGCGGAAGAGGAAAAGTGTTATGTTAAAATTAAATTTTAAATCGTATTTCACAAAATTAAAATTACACACAATTTTCAGTGTTTCCTTCAAAATGAATAATATTGTAACATTGGGAAAGGATCAATGTGAGAAACTGATCGGAATGTAGTTTACAAGATTATAGTACATGTTTTGAATTAAAAATATAATATTATGAGAGGTGGCAACAGTAATCTGGAAAATTCATATTCTTTTTAGAAATATAAAAATTATCTAAAAATTGAAGACAAAGTTTTTCTAAAAAGGAACATGTTTCGAAACTTATAAGCAATGATTGCAACTAACGCGTTGAGAATAAAGCTCTCGAGCTGTCTGTCACGCTTGACTGAGCACTTCCTCTCTTTCGGCCCCGCGGCTCCTCTCATCAGGAAACACGGGAGGTCATTAGTTCTAGGAACGGCGTAAATCGAGGGTTCTTATATTGGGAGTCACGTGTAACTTCAACCTGTGATTCCCTGATAGAATAAGCGTCACGCATGTCACGACATCTTCTTGTCAGAGAATTAGTGAATAAAACTTAATCCGTTGCTATTTGTTTTCACAGAATTAAGTTCGCAGGGGAACAGACTGTGTATTGGAGGCAATCATTTATCCCACCGATCAGGGTTGCGTAAGTTACTTTTTCTTTAAATATCTCGTTATCGTTACGCTACGCAGAGAAAAGTAATAATGGGAGTCATATTAATTTCCTATTAATTACAAATGTTTGAAACTTGGGTTTAAAAATTTCTTAACAAATAGTTAAATTTTCAACATATAAAGGATACATTTTCAACTAAAAATGAAATAGTCAAATTTTCAGATGAAGAAATTCATTTTTAAAAAGAAAAAACACAATTCTTACAGAATAGTTACATTCTTAACCAAGGAGGTAAATCTGAAAAATAAAATGAATTTTTAGCAAAGTAGTTCAACTTTGAACAAAGTATTTGGATTTTCAACCAGAAAAGTTGCATTTTTAACAAAATAGTTAATTTTTCAAACAAAATGATGGAGGCTCCACCAAATAGAATAATTTTCTTCTAAAAAAGTCGAATTTTTAACAAAATATAAATCAAGCTTAAATAGATGGGTTGTGAAAATTTTTCTCATTTTTCTAGTTTTGAGCAATAACTTGTCAACAACGTATCATGATTCCGGATGCATGACTTAGCCGATTTGCAAGTTGAAAATATTTGTCGCTCATTGTTTGAATAAAGTTTGAAGTCATTTTCAATTTTGTCCTCGAATGTCTAAACCTTCAACCAAACGAAAATATTTTTCTCGTGACTGTACAAATTAGAAAAAGTGAATAACAAGTTAGAAGGCAATGACTACGAATTATATAATATTTTAAGTTTTGAAATTCATTCATTTACATTTTTTCTTACAATTTCAGTTTCACCGCCTCCTTTATCTGAACCTGCATTAATGCGTCTTAGACATGCTCTTTGTACTCAAACTACTGGTATTGGTTTTTACCAACAGCATTTTAATGGTCCATTGATAGATGTGAGTCACATATCCAATTATGCTAATAGTGACCACGTCGTTGAAAGGTACGGATTCGTCGTTGGAGCTAATATAGATAATAAACTTGTGCCAATATTTGATGTTGCTGAAAAGATGATTGTAATACGTGGCAGAGAAAATATTTTACTGGACCCAGAAGACTCTTGGATTTTTTTCTATTTTCGCCCGGTCCATCCTAATCGTGACTTTTATAATTATTCGCCATCACCAGAAATCTTAGTCGGATTGTACGATCGTTTTCGACGAGCTGCTTCTACTAACACTTATGGTATTCACTATTACCAAGAGCATTTTAATGGTAAATTGGTAGATGTGAGTGACATACCGAATTTTGCTGATCGCGATGACTTCATCATAAGGGGCGGTTTCGGCATTGGAGTTAAAGTACATGATAAACTTAGGCCAATATTTGATATTGCTGAAGAAATTATTATACTACGTGTACATGGCCGAGAGAATATTGCACTGTCCCCACAAGACGCTGCGATCTTGCCGTATCATCAGCCATATACGTTATCCGCTTTATGTATGGCCCATTTTTAAGTACTTTTGATGCCGCTATTAAAGTTGCACTTTAAAAAAACATGGAAATAAAGAACAATTAGTGCAGGGTTCTTTTGTTGAAGCATTGAAAAACTTAGACTAGTCGTAATTTAAACATTTTTTCAAACTCAGATGCCTCATTGAGGTATGCCAGGAGTTTCAACGTTTGTTATGTAAAAAAACGATCTTCTGTATCTTCAAGTTAGCCAGGGCTTTTATCTGTTTAATGTACGATTTAAGATTTATAAATAATATTAGTATTATAATGAATAAATTTAGTGGGAATACAAACTTCTTCGTTTATTCTTCACCTCATAATCATAAACACTATAGAATTAAAATAAAATTAAAAATAAATTTGAAGCAGAAGTAATTCGTAACAAAATTACGTTGTGTATTCTTCTACGGCATATTTTACAGGATTTTAGTTTTTTCTTTGGTCATATCTTTACCTTCGGGAGACAGAAGAACATAACGGCCGTTTTTCTACACGAATCGCAGGATGATATGCAAAGTGCCAAAAATTATTTGTCACATTCCTCCTTGGGTCAAATTAAAAACCCTTTTCACGGAAGGAAAAATAAAACAAGGTTAGGTACTAAATAGAATTTTTCAACTTGTTGAGTTCATCTTGAATTATCTTCAATTTGATGTATAGAATTCCTGAAAATAAAACAAGAATCTGACGATCGAATTTGGACAACCAACACAAAATGCTCCTATTGCAATTCTTAGAGACAAAACAATAATTTGTTTCCTTGAACAAAAATAAAAAAGAGGCAAGAAAAATGTGAAGGAAACCAACCATATCCCCTTTCTTCTCATTTTTTTTTGTTTCTTCCGTCTTTTTTATTTGTATTATTATTAAATCCCAACATGAAGGCATGCACAATATTTACGACGAAACGACGACTCTATCTCCTCGATACCTAAAATCCAAGTATGGTTCAAAAGTCAAATTCGTTATAAACAAACAAGAAATAAGAGAAAGTCAAGACACATAAAAACCTATTGCTAAATGTAATTAATCATACTAGTATAACTTTTGTTTAATTCATCCAAATCAGTTTTTCAAATTATTAGACAACTTATTTTGTTTTTTGATATAAAGCATTTCCACGAATTCTCTCTTTCTCTCGTTACTCTCACTATTTAAAATTTCAACATTATCCCAGTCAAACTCATTTTCAACATCAAGAAACCCTCTCGTATGTCTAGCAAGAACACTCTTATAACAACGTCCCAAACGAACATCACTTTTGTGTTCCTCTATCCTAGTATTAGGAATTCTGCCATTCTGTCCCACATAAGTCATCTCAAAAATCTTACAAGTGATCTTGTGAACAACACCACCTTTTTCAAATTTATCTAAAGGATCTTTACCAAAAGTTATTATTGAATCCATTTTAAGTGGTATACGGAAAATAGTATGAATATTAAATTTCTTTAACATTAATTCAATAGTTTTCGAAATTTGACCAAAAAAAGGAAGAACAAAAGTATTAAAAGGACTATATTCTCTCAATTCCTTCTGATTATCGGTAGATAAAATATTACTTTGTTTGTTTTTGATTTGTTGAATTCTAATTGTGATATATTGCTCAATTACCTTTTGTGGGCAATGATTAAGAAAAAGGATATTCCTAACAATATTCAAAATTTTCTCCGTGAAATGAAATGTGGGACAAACCTAGAGCTCTGTCAACTAAGTTTTTAATTACTGCAATTTTATTTTGAAAAGGATGAGCCGAAAAGAAATTCAAAATTCTACCTGAATATGTACTTTTCCTATACCAATTGGTAATAATATTACCATCCTGACCTTTGATTACTTCTATGTCCAAAAAACTGATTTTATTATTTTTCTCTATTTCATGGGTGAGTTGAAGCTGTGGATGAAAACTGTTGAAAGCATCAATAACTGCCTGCAACTTTGCTAGAGGCACACATAATAAAGTGTCATCAACATACCGAAAGTAAAAGGGCAAAACAGAATCTAGCTTCTTGAAAGCAAAGACCTTCAAATCTACCATAACTATTTCTGCTAAAATCGGAGAAATGACTGAAACTATGGGAGTACAAACTTTTGCCTATAAAGAGATCCATTAAATTCAAAATAAGTTGAATTCATAACGAAAACTACCCCTTTAATAAAATCTTTTTGACTCAATCGATTAGGTGTTTTTATATTGTCCCATCTATCTCGAATTGCCTGTTTAACCAATTCAAGGAGTATACTTGGAAACGTTGCAACAAAATCCAAAGAAATCATTACATGGTCATCAGAAACAGTTTTTTTAATAATAATTTTTTGAAATTCCCAGCTATTTCTAATATTGTATTGAGAAGTTGTACTGGACTCTTTAAGTATCAAATTAAAGTTTTGTTCTAAAAATTTCGTGTGAGTGTTAATAAGTGAAATAACCATTCTCAAAAAATAGCCATCTTTATTAATCTTTCTCAAACCATAACATCTTGCAAGAACCGTGTCTTTGGTATTTATATTAGTCCATCTTATATCTTTTCCCAAAAGTCCTTTCTTTCTCCAATTGTCTAGAATCTTGGAAGTGTCTCTTCTTAATTGTTTCAACGGATTGTCATTCAATAAATCAAAGTTATCACGATTGGAAAGTAAATCCTCCATATCCCTAATATAATCTGATTTCTTCATACAAACAGAAATATTGCACTTATCAGCATTCATGCAAATTATAGCAGGGTTTTTTTTTAAGGAAACTTTTTGTTATCTTGAAACCTTCAGAAATTTGACGATCAATACTTCTAATGTGCAACCAATTCTTATCAACAAAGCTCTTTGACAAGTGTAAAACCTTGTTTCGGAAATCTTATTGATCCAATAAAGGAATCTTATAAAGGAAAATCTATTAAAGGAAGGGCGGTATAACCAGTTGAAATATAACTTTTATATGTAACTAACAAAGACAACAATGTTATTTTATCATGCAACATCACAGAATTTAATAAGAAATCAAATCCTATGATGTTATTTGATCCCTAATTACCGGCGTCGTAAGGGAAGCCAAGATTTGTCATTGAAGCTTGAGTTTCTACAAGCCCAGTGGGTCTGTTTACTATTAGGCTCCATTGTGCAGTGGACATCATGCTGGTATAGAAACACCAGCGGCCTGGGTTCGAATGCTGGTCTAAAGTAAATTGTTGCTCACTATCTATTCTTTTCAGTTCTTCGACAGTACTTAGTCATTAGATTAAGTCAAGGTGGAGTAAGGGTGAAATGACGGCGAGTGTAGTCGGAACCCCGGCATAATATTTTGTGATAGCTTAAGGGACGCAAATTCCTGAAGTTGCTTAAAATAATCTTGAGCTATTTGGAATACATTACAAATTGTTCGATAATATTCATAGTAAAAGCCGCGAGTTCGGTCCCACTCGTACTCATTTATAAGTTTAGGTGTGGGAGTGGTAGGGGGATTAAACGAAAAATCCATTTGTCAGAAACATTCTTGACACAACATAGCTCTTCAGTTCATCCATATAAAATACACATGTGTCCTTATGCTGGCGATGATCAGTTTTGCCGCAGAGGTATCCAGGAGAATTTCGTAGTACGAGAGATAGAGGCAGAAGTGTGATGCAAAAAAGCAGAGAGCTCATCGTATCGCCCTGAAAGATGCCCCGCTGGAAGATGACGTTGTTCGTTGCCACACGATAATTTCCAGATGAGATAGTAAATCTAGTTTTCCAATGGGGCATCAATCTCTCTATGCAACTCACTATGTATGGACAGACCGTCAAGACTTTCAACAATGATAAGTCTATGAGAGGTTGAATCAAAAGCTTCTCGGTAGTCAATCCAGGCCATAGGCAGGACACGTTTATGGGCTGCTACGTTTTCGCCGACCTGTCAATTAGCAGGTTCTCTCGGCAGCCTTTTCCCTTCTTTCCCGAGCCACGTTGTTCGTGCATCTCTTCCAACACAGGCTCAATTCTTGGAACAATCCTGTTGTTTAGGGCAGATGTAGAGATCTTATACAGTGTGGGTTGGATAAGTTGCCTTTTCGGTAGGAGTATAGTACGTACTAACGCCATTCACTGCGAAATGGGCGTTTCAGATTCGAAATATGAGGTGAATATGCGGGCCAGATGTTGGTGTGTAGAAGTGAACTTCTTTCACCAAAAGTTCTTGATACCATCTGGTCCTGCATCGGAAAAGTTTTTTGTATCTCTGAGCGTTTTTTTCACCTCTTCTGCAGTGATTGATGGACATTCCTCCTCAGATGTTATTAGTTTGTCGCGAAACTTCTTGAAGCGGATAATATTATTAGTATCTTCTTTCGAATCCAGTGTTTTCGGGATCTTGTATGCCTCTCTTCAAAAAGTCTTCACCTCATTGGGCTTTCGAGAATTTTCGACAGAAACCGGGAAACCGATGGGTCACCGAGAAAATCTTAATTCTTCCTGACCCATCTCTCCCTCTTTTTTATTCTCCTCCTTACGTTGGATAACACCAGTATTTTGTGAACAATATGCTGCTCAATTTTCAGCAGCTTTGACTTTTTCAGTGTGTGATTGTAGGTCCTCTGTTCTTGAGCAAACTTTCGAACTCTTTCCGTGAACGGTCTACCAGATGTTATATTATATTGTTATATATATTATATTTACATCAGCGAAAGCTCTCTCAGCACCATGAACTGAACAACTGATGATACAGAGGCCGGACTCTTAGAGATATTGTCACGAAGGGAGGCATCTACTTCACCCAGATCTTGTGGCTTAGAGAGAACCAACATGTCAATGTTCCTCCTTGTCCTGGAATCGCTATCTCTCAAAAGTTGCCTACTTTCTGCGGTTAGTTCTGGTGTCGCTTTCTCATCCTCGCCTATAGCATGTTTGGACAGCGGTAGGGGAAGCGCGTCTTTCTCTAGCGGTACTGGTCTTACGGATGAAGGTGTGTGGAAAGCCTCCGATTGCCAATAAAATAGTGCAGTGACTCAAGATACCGCTTAAGAAGCGCAAGCATGACGACCAACCAAGCCTACTCACGGCAAATAGATTTTAGCTTTTGTCAATGGAAGAGGACAACGTGGATGTCGACAGCGAGGCATCAAGTGAGGCCGAGGATACTGAAGAAGTCTCTACTTGTGGATCTAAAAGCGAACAAGGGAAAATGCCACCATTAGTGATTACCAGTCCCTTAAAGGATTATAATAAATATGTGACAAAGGGACTGACAGTTGCCTCTGCTATATCTGAGGACTATAGCGGTATCAAGGATTGTCTGGACATAGCAAACACGCATTATTTTACATATCTTCCAAGAAATATTAAACCGAAGTATATGGTAATAAAAGGACTACCTGATCTACCAATTGCTGCAATAACCAAGGATCTGAAGGGACAGGGAGTTAGCTGCAAGAGGATTATCTTATTGAAACAGCAAGGGGCGTAGCCTTATTGTTTCCCTGTGTATATGCTGCAACTCAATCCGGACCAGGAACTCGCTCTAGCCAAGGCTGTCAGATACATCTGCCATGTGACAGTATATTGGCAGCGCTACGAAAATCGAAGACGTACTACGCAGTGCCATCGGTGTCAAATGTTTGGACATGGGACACAATAGTATGAAAATATACCGAAATGCATAAAATGCATTAAAGTTCATCTCACCACTAAGTGTAGCAAGAAACCATAGGATCCACCAGTGTGTGTTAACTGTCGATGGCAGCACTCAGCAAATTATTTTAAATTTCCCAAATATCTGGAGCACACGCAAAAAGTAATCAACAAGAGGAAAAGCGGCATGGATGCTAAATATGTATCAAAAAGGGATCCAGCACCTGTTATGACAAGGAGTAACTATCCTCCAATGAAGCGAGCTGAGTCTTCTCTGAAACAGAAATCGTCGAGGAAGAGGAAAACTTGGCATTTGCCAAAGACATAAGCTGCGCCGAAGAATGGAAACCAGGAACCTTCAGTAGGAGCATTTCAGGAATTTATGACTGAGATCAGGAAACTCGACGAACTGTGCGATATAGGCAAGATGTTGAGACTTGTAAAAGATTTAGATGTTAAATTAGTAGATCACAGATCTAGGCTGGAAGTCTTAAGTCAAGTAATTGTAAATGGAAGTGACTAGGTCTAGTATTAATGGTATTAATCTATCTCATTGAAATGCCAATGGTATTTTGCAACATTGTAGCAAACTTTTGCAACATTGTAGCAAACTTTTTGAATTCATTAATGAGATGAACCTTAACTCTAAGTTTAAATTAAAATTTTCGGTGCAAGAACTTCGGTTAAACTCTTACAAAGAAAACTACGAAATGGTCTGATGTTGATGCTATGGAATCAAATAATTAACTTTTAGGATTAAATGACATTATACATACGCATGAGGCATGTACAGAAATTTCAAGGTTTTTTTTTACAAAGGAACTTACATTTGGTGTTTCCGAATGTACCAATAACTTATAGAATTATATTGACTCTACAAGTGTCCTGCAAGTGTACTGCAAGGAAATTAATTAATAGAAAAGTTTAAAGAAATGAAAGCTAGACGAGCAAGCTTTTTGAAAAAACATTTAAATGTTTAAATGTTCGTGAAACAGAAGTTTTATCAGAAAATTATTAATCAAATTATTTATTTTAATTTTTATGCATAAATGATTGATCCTTGAAGGTGGAAGCAGAAGGGCGGCAGTTCTGCACTTATGCGGTGCAGTGCTAGGGTAGGATCGGCCCTGGCGACACTGTCGATAAAAACTGGTAAAGAAAATGCTGAGGATCTGAAGAGGTGAGACGAAATGAAGCTAAAAACTATGTTTAAACTGAAAAGAATCGGAACTAGGAATGAAGAAATAAAACTCAAATTTGAACTGTCAAGCCTTAATGTTGGTATTTATTGAGCTGAAATGGCAATAACAAGGTATCGTAAAATTGAAATGAGACTGAGTTAGTCGTTGGGCGTTAGGTCTTGATTTGGATTCCGCTCGAGAGGCTTCAGAAAGAAACCTCAACATCTGCGGCATCTGCACTGATGCGACTCAATAAAAGATTCGGCGCGCTTGCGAGTGAAGGGGAAGATGGCTCGAGGTCTATCATTGATCGGCCGTTTATCTCTTTCGCCACATTCCAAGTTAGGTATCAGTTGACGATAATTTCTGATGAGTGTCCGAAAGGTTGAATTAAACTTTGAATTGAATTGAGGGTGGCCAACTGGCTTGTTTGGAAAATCAGGATATTCCCCCACTTCTCACCCACTTTTACCACTGAGTTTCCACACGCTTTATTCAATATTGGGGGACAGTCATAAAAAGGCCGGACATGTCTCACTGAATCAGAACGCCTGGTCACCCTAACTGAATTTAAACTAAGTATACTGTAAAAATGGAACTTTAAATATCCCGATATTTCAATTAAAGCGTCTATCTCGACGGGGTCTCGGAAATTGAGCTAAAAGGGACTGTACGTCGGTTGCAGGTGTTGAAATTAATTCACATCGTGAAGCATAGATAAAATGGGTTCCTGGTATTGTTATAAAAATATGGTCGTCATAATCACTAGTGATACGTGGAATATTAATGTCCCAAGCTGCGAAACTTTTAGCTACAAACTTATGGCCTTGTTCTAATTGTATAAAAGCTATCTCTGGAAAATGCTGAGTGGGATCGTGATTTGATTTCGTGACAAGATCTGCGAATTCGTCTATTAAAACATAATGTTCGTGATCTGACGTAGGTACATATATGAACGCTCCATAGTGGTCGAAAATAGGACGATCCTCTTGGGGTGTGAGCTTGGGTTTCAGCCAGGCTATAATTCCATCTTTCGGTTCGAGGTCTACTGCATAGATAGAGCCACTTCGCATTTCAATAGCAAAGCTGAAGTCAGGTATGATTGGAAATCCAGTTGAACCTATTTTGCAGAAAAAATAATTGACATTTATCAAGTTTTTTTCAAAATATACGTCAAATAATAAAGTTTGACCCCTAGAAGAACTCGATCACATGATTATAAGTGCTGCCCAAAAATGTTAAAACTGCAGAGCAAAGTCTTTACCTTTGAATTACTTTTGTCAATCATAGCAACAAAATAATCAAAATTTATTAAGACCATCATTTAAACATAATACATTTCATAAAATGTACATAGAGGTATTTTTAATAATTCATTTTGCCAATGATACACTATCCTGAATAATATTGAATCAAGACATCACGAATAAAATTGTTAATAATCTTTTAAGTAATAAAATTTTATTTATTTTATGTTGGTTGATGTGGCGTATATTCACAAGTTTGGCAATATTATAGCCTTCTCATTTATTGAAGAGCGTTTAAACTCTTAGACAATTGTAATTTCTTATTAAACTTTTTAACACGAAAAAAAATCTGACTGCTTTAGAGAATCTTTCTTTCAATTAGGAAAATCGATTTGATGTGAAGACATCATCGAACCAAAAGAAACCTTAACAACGAACTAAAAAAGTCCACATTCTGAAGATGTGCGAAATTAATGCTTGTATCAAGACTTTTTTTGTGTGCAATCTTAATTTAGGTAATAATTGTTACATATGTCAAACAATTGTAATTCATCATTGTTAATTTTTAACTATTTAAAGACAAGACCATCACACTTGTAATAGTCAAACGCTATAAGGCTTTTGTATTTCTTCTATTCGAAAAATATTGTTATTCACATTATAAATCTCGCGTAAGTGAGTCTTATTCTAGATATGCCGATTTAATTTTGAACTTTCAAATCAAGGGTGGGGAAGGGGACCAAATTTAAAGAAACTTTAATATAACTAGAACTTACTTATTGCAGTAATGTAATTTAACGAGATGATTTTTCTTTGCTTAGTGGAGTAACTGTAATGAGTTACATAAAGAAAAAGAAACTTACCCAAATGAGGATTGTAGGGTATTTGCCTTGGTTGGCTCGGCGGGGGCGAGGGCGTGACTGAACGTTGGGACGAACGCTGGGACGAACGCTGCCGCGAACTCCAAAGACATCCAAAACAGCGTCCGTTGCCCTGCGAACTAAATTCTGCAAAAAAAATAGCAATTGATTAATTTTCTATTCCTAATATACTTACACTGGGAAGAAGAGGTCGTGACCTTCACGCCGTATGCCGATCTGACTGATGATTCACCACCACGACAAATTTTTCTCTTCTTAAATAAAATTAATCGCTATTTTCTAATTTGAAAATTCCGTAAAGAAATATCAAAACTGAATCTTCTTAGGTAACTTTTGATTTACAAAACTAAAAGCATCAAGTTCAATAACACTGCGAACGGGTTGAGAAAATGGTCACTTGTTAGTTGGTCTAAAGATAAAATTTTACAAAACTTACCGATAGAATTAAAAAAGACGACCAGGATGAAAGGTAGAGTAGAAGCGATCCTCATTTTTTCGAAATATGGGAAGAACTGTTTAACGCGGAATTTTCAAGAAAGCGTTACCAATGAATATTCTAATATATCGTGTATATATACACACATATGCAATTCTGATATTTGAGATTGCCCCTTCCTGAGCACAAGTCGTAAACAGATTATTTGTACGTGATGGTGACATACAAACTGTGAAGCAACATCATATTATTCTCTTCCAATAATTCCAAAGTTCCTTGAAAATGATTTATCAAACGACTGAAAGTAATCTAAAAACGGATGTCTCCTGATAAAAATATTATATACGATAAAACTTCTACGTAATTAAAACTCTATTAGATAAAGCCATTTATCGTCAACAATATTAATAAAGTATCATGTAGGTTTCCAATACTGAAAAAATATTGTTGTCAAATCTTTTTTAGCAGTATTTTGTTTTCTTCTTCAAAATAGTTCATCAAATGAAGAAAATTAATTTACGATTCAAAATCTAAAATTTTAGAAATTCTAGTTTAATGTTTTTGCGGTGCTTCGAAACAATTTTCTTTTCTTTTCGAAACAATTTTTAAAAATAGTGCATCTTAAACAGAGACTAGTGTTAATACCTCATTTTATTTTTTAAAAGATTCTTGATAATAAAAGTAATCGTGAAAAGACTAGTTTCTGATGTAATTATATTTGAATTATGAAAGTAAAAAAATATGGATATAAGATATGTATTGGAAATGGTAATTTTTAAGTAAAAAAAATTAAATATTTTGTTAATGTTGATTAGCAAGTCAAACACATTTTTCTATGTCTTAGATGTACGTCATTTTTTAGACACTTGTATTAATATTATTTTATCCTGATAATCTCAGATTTTTGAGTGTGTAGATACGTAGATTAAAATCTCGATTTTACCAATGTTTTCCAGACAAGATTTTCACATAATTAAAATTCTTAAAAGTAGTATATTAGATAAAGCCTGGACAATGCAAAATCAACTGCCGAGCGTGCAGGCAAGAGCCAGAAGCACTTGGACATGTTCTCAGTGGATTGTCAAAGTTCTTGCCTGATATTGTCCTTTAAGATCTGGAGACAAAGATCATTTACGCGATTAATGTTTGCCACTGGTCGGTGGTAATATGACGGCAAAGGAGGAAGAGAAACGGGCTAAATATCCAGCACTTCTTCTCTAGCTTAGAAGGCTGTATCAAGGCTACAAATTCCATCTTGTGGTTCTCATAATTGGCTGCCTAAGAGGTATGAAAGCTTCATTTCTCAGCCAACTCAAGATTCCGGCTTGCCAGCGTCAAGCTCAATCCATCGCGAACCGGATGTAAAAGGCTGTTCTTCTGGGATCACTTAATTTTGTCCGTCAATACTGTTCCTCAAAAAATTCTACAAAGATTGGTAGTTCTAGAGAAATATCCAGAGGTGAAAGATTCACATCCAACTTTCCCGCCTGCCAAGTAAGGTCATCCGCGGCCAGAGACCAGACCCCAAGGAACAGTGTTGTACGATGTCATCTTGCGTAAATTTCCCACTCTTGCTCACCTTCTAGGATATAAGAAGCAGAAGTGGATGGCGTACACGTTCCGGTTGCATCAGGATTGGTTGTTTCCCAGAACGATGATCGTAGCTTTCGAAGCCTACAGCTTCTTACATAATAAAATAATAATAATAATCTTCTAACAAATATGTTCTCGCCTTGGCGTCGCTGTAGGGCTTGAGCTTTCCTCTCATGACTTTGACGGCTATCTTGGCTGTATCATAGATACTGATACGGTTTTCCTTGTTTGTTGCTTTCCGAGGATCGTCGGGGCGCCATTGGGGCCACCACTGGGGGCCAGAGCATGCGGGACGGTGGTAACGGTAAGCTGTGAGATGGTCGGGCAGATTGCACTCATCAAACAGCTGGTCAGCAAGAACATCTGCGATAAACAGTAAACAGTGGGACGTTAACTGTACCTGCTGAAGATGCTTTAGCTAGCGTTAGCAATTTTCAACCAACCACCTCAACCGAAATACCACGGGAGAGCATCAAGTGAATTACCAGAATCAAAGATAAATTGAAGCGTATCTATTATGAAAGTACAAAATTCAAACCGAAAGCGGAAAAGATACAACGTCAGGATGAAGTTTCCTGCAAAGTATTCTTATATAGAGAAAGTCGCATTAAGATATCTTATCGCTAAGATGAAGGACGTATGAAATAATCCACACGTCTCAGGAGACCGAGCAATGGAGATTAAACAACAGGTCAAGAAGCGGCAATTGATGTTCTTGTGCAATTTAATGATAATCCAGCACGACCACATCCTTTAGAACAATATGGCCTAATTCAACCAGAGGCAGAAGCACGGGTTTAGCAACCAACGAGGCGATTAAATAGGACATACCGTATGGACAAATATGTAATACGCCTTTATTTTTTGGCAGAGGAAAGTGAGCAAAGTGTGCAGAGAGAACACCATCTAATCTCCTTACTTAAGTAATCAGAGCTAGGCACAAGAATAAATGAGCAGAATCTAGCAGACCAAAAATTTAAACACTTATTGTGTTAGAGGGGCAAACTCTTGTGTGTTGTGTAGCTGGGGCAGCCATTAGAACGTTGGGTCGCGGAACTAGGCCTACAAATGCAGTCTTTGCCCCGGGAAGGGATCAAGATCCACCATGAAAGATCAGGTTGAAAATGCATGTCAGTAAAGGAATGTGCAAATTAGGTCGATTTACTCAATATAAGAAAGAAAATAGAACCGGAAAGCTGATACACCATGGTACTGAAATAATTCACCATCGGTTGGCAGCCCAGAATACTACGTTGAAAGTGGACGGGTGGACCGTCATGGATGCCAAGAAAGACGCCAAGGTAACCCAGTTAATCTTAAGTGCACACCCTCCAGTGGTCTAAAGCATCAAGAAAGTTAACTGTAAACCGTATCTAGAATTGAGAAGGGTCCAGATGAAAATGGTTTTTAAGCCGAAAGAGCCCGCGAGGATAGTGGAACATCAGCTGCCATCGAAGCAACCGATGCATGACGCTGATTCTTGAAGAAACAGCGTAAAATCGTCGGATTTGGAGTTTAATCAAATTATTTGTCACCACTGTAAATCTGCTCCGGCCATCTTGAGCAGACGTATGACAGTGGAACATACGGCTTTTGCTCTAATTCAAGAGCCTTGGTGTTACGCAGTAAAAATGAAAGGTATAAGCCAGAAATACAGTTTTATAAACTACAATAGAAATAATAAAAACTCCAGGACGAAAATTTATGCCGGAAGGTAAATCGAATATATTTGCTAACATAGGTTCTGTACTAAAGACCTGGTAACGATAAGAATCAAGCAACAAAGTGGAGGAACACTAGCCTAAATTTAAATATTTTTTTAAACTCGGATGCCTCATTGAGGTATGCCAGAAGTCTCAACGTTTGTTATGTAAAAAAACGATCTGCTGTGTCTTTAAATTCGCCAGGGCTTTTATCTGTTTAATGTACGATTTAAGATTTATAAATAATATTAGTATTATAGTGAATAAATTTAGTGGGAATACAAACTTCTTTGTGTATTCTTCTACGGCATATTTTACAGGATTTTAGTTTTCTCTTTGGTCATATCTTTACCTTCAGGAGACAGAATTACATAACCTCCGTTTTTCTACACGAGTTGCAGGATGAAATGCAAAGTGCCAAAAATTATTTGTCACATTCCTCCTTGGGTCAAAGTAAAAACCCTTTTCGCGGTAGAAAAAATCAAACAAGTTTAGGTACTAAATAGAATTTTTCAACTTGTTGAGTTCATCTTCAATGATTTTCAATTTAATGTATAGAATTCCTGAAAATATAACAAGAATCTAACGATCGAATTTGGACAACCAGCATAAAATCCTCCAAATGCAATTCCTAAAAACAAAACAAAAATTTGTTTCTTTGAACAAAAATAAAGAAGAGGAAAGGAAAATGAGAAAAAAACCAACCAATTAACTTATTTTTTTTTTTTAATATGAAGCATGTTTATGAATTCTCTCTTTCTCTCATTACTCTCATGATGTAAAATTTCAACATTATCCCAGTCAAACTCATGGTCAACATCAACAAAACCCTCTCGTATGTCTAGCAAGAACACTCTTATAAAAACGTCCCAAAAGAACATCACTTTTGTGTTCCTCTATCCTAGTATTAATAAGTCTGCCAGTCTGTCCCACATAAGTTATCTCACAGATCTTACAAGTGATCTTGTAAACAACACCACCTTTTTCAAATTTATCTAAAGGATCTTTACAAAAAGTTATTCTTGAATCGATTTTAAATGGTATACGGAAAATAGTATGAATATTAAATTTTTTCAACATAAATTCAATAGTTTTCGAAATTTGACCAAAAAAAGGAAGAACAAAAGTATTAATAGAACTATATTCTCTCAATTCCTTCTGATTATCTGTAGATAAAATATTACTTTGTTTGTTTTTGATTTGTTAAGTTCTAATTGTGATATGTTGCTCAATTAACTTTTGTGGGTAATGATTAAGAAAAAGGATATTCCTAACAATATTCAAATTTTTCCCTGTGAAATGAAATGTGGAACAAACCTAGAGCTCTGTAAACTAAGTTTTTAATTACTGCAATTTTGTTTTGAAAAGCACGAGCCAAAAAGAAATTCAAAATGCTACCTGAATATGTACTTTTCCTATACCAATTGGTAATAATATTACCATCCTGACCTTTGATTACTTCTATGTCCAAAAAACTGATTTTATTATTTTTCTCTATTTCATGGGTGAGTTGAAGTTTTGGATGAAAACTGTTAAAAGCATCAATAATTGCCTGCAACTTTGCTATAGGAACACATAATAAAGTGTCATCAACATATCGAAAGTAGAAGGGCAAAACAAAATCTAGCTTCTTGAAAGCAAAGACCTCCAAATCTTTCATAACTATTTCTGATGAAATCGGAGAAATTACTAAACCTATGGGAGTAACAAACTTTTGCCTATAAAAAGATCCATTAAATTAAAAATAAGTTGAGTTTATAACGAAAACTATTCCTTTAATAAAATGTTTTTGACTCAATCGAGTAGGTGTTTTTATATTGTCCCATCTATCTCGAATTGCCTGTTTAACCAATTCAAGGGGTATACTTGGAAACGTTGCAACAACATCCAAAGAAATCATTACATGGTCATCAGAAACAGTTTTTTGAATAATAATTTTTCGGAATTCCCAGCTATTTTTAATATTGTATTGAGAAGTTGTAATGGAGTCTCAAAGTATCAAATTAAAGTTTTTTCTAAAAATTTCGTGGGAGTGTTAATAGTTGAAATAACCATTCTCAAAGGATAGCCATCTTTATTAATCTTTCTCAAACCATAACATCTTGCAAGAACCGTGTCTTCGGTATTCATGTCAGTCCATCTTATATCTTTTCCCAAAAGTCCTTTCTTTCTGCAATTGTCTAGAATCTTGAAAGTGTCTCTTCTTAATTGTTTGAACGGATTTTCATTCAATAAATCAAATTTATCACGATTGGAGAGTAAATCCTCCTTATCCCTAATATAATCTGATTTCTTCATACAAACTGTAATATAACCCTTATCAGCATTCATGCAAATTATATCAGGGTTGTTTTCACGGAAACTTTTCGTTATCTTGAAACCTCCAGAAATTTTACGATCAATACTACTAAGGTGCAAACAATTCTTATCAACAAAGCTCTTTGACAAAGGTAAAACCTTGTTTCGGAAATCTTGTGGATCTAATGAAGGAATCTAATAGAGAAATATAACAAAGAAAAATCTAATGAAGGAAAGGCGGTATAACCAGTTGAAATATACCTTTATATGTAATTAACAAAGACAACAATGTTATTTTATCATGTAACATCAAGGAATTTAATAAGGAATCAAATCCTATAATTTTATTCGATCCCTAATTACTGGCGTCGTAAGGGAAGCAAAGATTTGTCAATGAAGCTTCAGCTTCTACAAGCTCAGTGGGTCTGTTTGCTATTAGGCTCCATTGTGCAGTGGACATCATGCTGGTAGAGAAACACCAGCGGCCTGGGTTCGAATGCTGGTCTAAAGTAAATTCTTGCTCACTATCTATTCTTTCCAGTCCTTCGACAGTACTTAGTCATTAGATTAATTCAAGGTGGAGTAAGGGTGAAATAACGGCGAGTGTAGTCGGGACCCCGGCATAATATTCTTTAATAGCTTAAGGGACGCGAATTTCTGAAGTTGCTTGAAATAATCTTGAACTATTTGGAATACATTACAAATTGTTTGATAATATTTATAGTAAAAGCCGCGAGTTCGGCCCCACTCGTACTTATTAATAAGTTTAGGTGTTGGAGTGGTGGGGTGATTAAACGTAAAATCCATTTGTCAGAAACACCACTCTTTTATTTTTTTTTTAGGTAACAGTTATAGAATAATAATATTATTATTATACCGTTAAGCCAAATTCCTTTTACTGTAAGCGTGACTCACTCGATTCTAGTCTTTATATGCCGTCGGGAAATTATTGAAGGTCTTTCGTTACAGACGTCATTCACTCCACTGACGTCCATAGATTTTCTCATGCAAGCTCTTTTCTTTCTTTGGCTTTTTATATCCATTCCTTTTAAGGTCTCAGACATAGATTCCCAACATTCTTTCCTTGGTTTCCTCATTCATTCTTCGTTCATTCTCTTAAAATGCCTAAACAATGTCAACAAATATCTTTCATTCCTGTAAAACGGTGTCTCATCCACACCACATTCTTTGAGGATTCTTACGTTACTAACCTTTTCCATTGCGGTTCACCGCACAACATGCGCAGGTATTGCAGGCAAACCGCGTTTTAGCTCTATTTGTTTCATTTACACTTCTTCTAATGGCTCGTAGGCTGCCGGTAACCTTCCTAGTATCCTACACATACAATAATTTCGCAATGCTAACATAAATAACGAAGGAAGTTAGAGAGAAAAATGTACAATTAAAAAGGCATAAATAATTTTGAAATCGGAATCACAAACAACTATCAAACAGATGACCCGATTTCTGTTTACTTTCTTCTTGTTTGCATTATGGAATACTTATATTCCTTCCTCATATTTTTTAATTATCTTTCGATTATTTTTTTGGATGCGAAAAATTATTCCAGATTCTGCTTTTCTGATTACTTATTTAATTTTCAGAAATTATTTTGTATTGTTAAGCGTATTCTTGTGGCTGGTTCATTTTTTTTATTTATCCTGTATTCATCTCCATTAGTTTTTTCTTATGTTTATTTTCTTAATTCCTTCCTCATTCTCTTCTTTATCTCTTCAGAATTCCGATTCCACCCCGTTCTGCACTTATCGCTGGGAACTTCTTAACATAAAATGCGGTCACGGTATACTTAGGTGGAAATGACACCGTCCTAGCATGCGGAAATCACCCCTACTCCCCTACCTGAATAAGGACCTGATGATCTGAGGAAAGCAAGAGTTTTCTCCTCCGACAAGCAACATTTCTGTCAAAGTTTCCGTGAATTTCTTGTGGAGCAGCTCTTGGCAGAATTTTTCAACCTCTGATTCCTTTACTCCGGCTTTTAGATGTAAAGCATCTAGATGAAGTAATGCACTTTCCTTACTTCTGCTGTTGAAATTCAGGCCAAGGGTTCTCGGCCGCCTTCTCCGCGGCTTTGTAAAGGAACGCTCCTTTGCCAATCATTTCGTGTTCTCTGGCCATTTTTAGGAGAGGATCTCTGCCATTTGCAAAGATGTTAGCTTCACGTAGAACAATTCGGTTATGAAGAGATTAGAGATTCATAAGTCCGCGTCACCCTTATTCATATGCATGATCTTACTTGTGGCGATATCAAGAGCCGTAAGCTGGTTCTTCGTCCATTGAACCAACTCAAATGAGTAGAGTAGAACCGGCACAGATTTGAAGACAAAATCTGTCGAAGAAGATGCTTGTATCTGCTTAGGACAGACTCAAGATGTCTAATCACACTTATATCCGCAAGCTCAGGGTCTTTGGGAACGCCAATTATCTTTCCTTTCTTCAAATAAATTTTGGCACACTTGTCCAATCCAAAGTCCATACCAATCTTTCCTGTGTATTTCTTGACACAGCATAGCTCTTAAGGTCATCCATATAAAATACACATGTGTCCTTGTGCTGGCGATGATCAGTTTTGCCGCAGCGGTATCCAGGAGTATTTCATAGTGCGAGAGATAGACGCAGAAGTGTGATGCAAAAAAGCAGAGAGCACATGGTATCGCCCTGAAAGATGTTCCGCTGGAAGGTGACGTTGTTCGTTTCCACACGATAATTTTCAGATGAGATAGTAAATCTAGTTTTCCAAAGGGGCATCAATATCTCTATGCATCTCACTATGTGTGAATAGACCATCAAGACTTCCAACAGACGGATGATGATTCTATGAGAGGTTGAATCAAAAGCGGTTGGGAAAGCGCGTCTTTCTCTAGCGTTACTGGTCTTACGGATGAAAGTGTGTGGCATGCTTCCGATTGCCAATAAAAATAGTGCAGTGACTCAAGATGCCGCCTAAGAAGCGCAAGCACGACGATCAACCAAGCGTACTCACGGTAAATAGATTTTAACCTCTGTCAATGGAAGAGGACAACGCGGATGTCGACAGCGAGGCGTCAAGTGTGGCCGAGGATACTGAAGAAGTCTCTACTTGTGGATCTACAAGCGAACAAGAGACAATGCCACCGATAGTGATTACCAATCCCTTAAAGGATCATAATAAATTTGTGGCAAAGGGACTGACTGTTCGATCCGCTACATCTGAGGACTATGGTGGTATCATGGATTATCTGGACAAAGCAAACACGCATTATTTTACATATCTTCCAAGAAATCCTGAACGGAAGTATATGGTAATGAAAGGACTACCTAATCTACCAATTTCTGAAATAACCGAGGATCTAAAGAAGCAGGGAGTTAGCTGCAAGAAGATTATCTTAGTAAAACAGAAGCAGACGTAGCCTTATTGCTTCCCTGTGTATATGCTGCAATATATATTGGGAGCGATACAAAAATCTAAGACGTACTACGCAGTGCCATTGGTGTCAAATGTTTGGACATGTGACACAATCGTATGAAAATCTACCAAATTCGTAAAATGCATTAAAGTTTATCTCACCACTAAGTGTAACAAGAAATCAGAGTATCCACCAGTGTGTGCTAACTGTCGAGAGCAGCACTCAGCAAATTATTTTGAATTTTTTAAATATCCGGAGCACCTGCAAAAAGTAATCAACAAGAGGAAAAGCGGCATGGACGCCAAATATGCATCAAAAAGTGATCCAGCACCTGTTATGACAAGGAGTAACTTTCCTCTAATGAAGCAAGCCGAGTCTTCTGTGCAACAGGAATCGTCCAGGAAGAGGAAAACTTCGCATTGGCCAAAGACACAAGCTGCGCCGAAGAATGGAAACCAGGAACTTTCAATAGGAGCATTTCAGGAATTTATGACTGAGATGAGGAAACTCAACGAACTGTGTGATATAGTTAAGATGTTGAGACTTGTAAATGATTTAGATGTTAAATTAGCAATAATATTATTATTAATATTTTTAACATATGTCTTCTTTTTTCCTATTTTCCTGAAAAATGGAATATTGCTGACATACTCCCAATTCACAAAGCTGGTAAAAAGAAATTATTTCCTCAAGATTACAAGCCTTCGGCCTTCTCCCGACTTTGAGTAAAATGTTTGAAAAAATAAGTTACAACAGAATTAATATTTTCGAATCAAAAAATAAATTAATTATCCCTCAGCAATTTGGGTTTAGGTCGCGTCGAAGAACACAACATCAATTGCTCAGAGTCACTAATTATATCTCAAAGAAATTTCATCATGATATGTCCACCGCCATGGTATTATTAGACTTTAAAAAAGCATTTTACACTGTGTGGCATAAAGGTCTAATTAAAGGTCTAAGGTATAGTGGAACTTCCATTTGGAATAAAACATAAACTGCCATATCAAATGTTGATAGAAACAAAGGTCATGCCTCAACATCTTCTTATCGCCTGCCAAACTCTCCGATCTCTGTCAAGGGAGCTTTGCGGGATAAAAGGAAAATTTATTCGGAACTTGGCTTGTCATCTTCCCAACAAACTGTTTGTTTCATCTGCTCTTTTCAGAGCAAGCCTCACATAATAACTCCTTCATTGGTTAACGTGCCATTCAATTTGACCATCTTTTCAAAGCTTCTTGGGGGACTCTGTGCCCCACCTTGAAATGTATTACGATCAAGTACTTTCGCACTTGATTGAAGTGAAGCAAAAAAACTAATTGATGCCCCTTGGGTGTCATACAATTCAAATTTTGTGCCAAAACTTCTCGAGAAACTCTGCGCCCCTCCTTTGAACGCATTACGATCAATTAGTTTTGGTACTTCATCGAAGTTCTTCGAAGAGAACAACTTGTGCTTCCCCTCGGGTGTCATCCTTGTTAATCTTCTTGCAGAACACTTCCTGAAGGACCTAGCACCCTACGGTCGAACACATTGCAGACTTTACGGATGGGGCTCAATCCACTTTAAAAAAGGGCCTTTCCCATTCAACGACAACGCGAAGCTGAATTACAAAAACTAGGAGAGCGCGGCTATTCCACTGTTCCGACAGCAGAAGAGGGCTTACAGTCGTTAATAGAGGAGTTCACGGAGGATTCCATCGCCAAAGAAACAGACTCTGTGCGCATTTTTTGATTTGGACACTCCAGTCACTCGACGACCTCCGCCCCCTTTATCCTTGATACGAAGGCATACCCACGCACTCTATACCAGGCTTAAGCGTCGGCTGAAATTCGTGTCGGAGGATGACGCATGCAAATATTTTCAAAATTACCTCGGATATAAAGAAGTTTGGAACATGAGAAGCCATAACCTTTGGGAATTGTTCCTGTGATCGGAAGGGAAGAAAATTCACTTGCAGCCTTCTGAAAGCCACTTTATCCAGGATCAAGGAGTGGAATCCCTCAACATCTGGCTGCTTTGTACCCAAGAATACGTACATCTAAAGCCTCAGCTCTCGTCCTCTGCTTCATCCAAAAGCTCCTAACCCCAGAAGGTTGCTTTCTTTCCCCAAGAACATATCTATCCTATCCATAAGTACAGACCGTCTCTCTCCGATACTTTCCCTCTCCACATCTCCGGGGAACGTATCAAAACTCACTGAATCTTTTTGCGAAGGATGTTTCCAACACCATTTCCGACAATATTGGCTTCGAAGTCTTAATCTTCACCCTTTTGAATCTTGTATTAATTAAATTTCTTATCATAGAAAGTTTCTCATTGAAAAGCGAACTGATGAACCGATACAAGATCCTGAGCGTCGTTATGAAGTTTAATTCAGTTTCACATATTCGATTGTAGCCATTACTACTCTGACCTAAAGATTTAAATTACTTCAAAATTTCACAGACATTTTTGGATTACTTTCCAACAATAAAAATCTGAAATAATTTGAAGAACTGAAGCTTTTAAAGTGCAAGAACTTCGGTTTAGCTCTTACAGAGAAAACTAACAAGTTGTCTGATTTGGATCCTATGGAATTAAATAATTAACTTTCGGGATCAAATGACATTATACGTACGCATGAGGCATGTACAGAAATTTCAAGGTTTTTTTTACAACGGAATTCACATTTGTTGTTTCCGAATGTATTAATAGCTTATAGAATTATTTCGACTCTACAAGTGTCCTGCAAGTGTACTGCAAGGAAATTAATTAATGGAAAAGTTTAAAGAAATGAAAGCTAGACGAGCAAGCTTTTTTTAAGAACATTTGTAAACGTTCAAATGTTCGTGAAACAAAAGTTTCATCACAAAATTATTACCCAAATTATTTATTTTTATTTTTATGCATAAATAATTGATCCTTGAAGGTGGAAGCAGAAGGGCGGCAGTTCTGCACTCATGCGGTGCAGTTCTAGGGTAGGAACGGCCCTGGCGACACTGTCGATAAAAACTGGTAAAGAAAATGTTGAGGATCTGAAGAGGTGAGACGAAATAAAGCTAAAAACTATGTTTAAACTGAAAAGAAATTGGAACTAGGAATGAAGAAATAAAATTCAAATTTGAACTGTCAAGCCTTAATGTTGGTATTTAATGAGCTGAAATGGCAATAACAAGGTATCGTAAAATTGAAATCAGATAGAGTTAGTCGTTGGGCGTTAGGTCTTCATTTGGATATCGCTCGAGAGGCTTCAGAAAGGAACCTCAATATCTGCGGCATCTGCGCTGATGCGACTCAATAAAAGATTCGGCGCGCGTGCGAGTGAAGGGGAAGATGGCTCGAGGTCTATCATTGATCGGCCGTTTATCTCTTTCGCCACATTCCACGTTAGGTATCAGTTGACGATAATTTCTGATGAGTTTCCGAAAGGTTGAATTAAACTTTGAATTGAATTGAGGGTGGCCAACTGGCTTGTTTGGAAAATCAGGATATTCCCCCACTTCTCACCCCCGTTTACCACTGAGTTTTCACACCCTTTATTCAATATTGGGGGACAGTCATAAAAAGGCCGGTCATGTCTCACTGAATCAGGACGCCTGGTCACCTTAACTGAATTTAAACTAAGTATACTGTAAAAACGGAACTTTAAATATCCCGATATTTCAATTAAAGGGTGTATCTCGACGGGGTCTCGGAAAGTGAGCTAAAAAGGACTGTAAGTCGGTTTCAGGTGTTGAAATTAATTCACATCGTGAAGCATAGATAAAATGGGTTCCTGGTATTGTTATAAAAATATGGTCGTCATAATCACTAGTGATACGTGGAATATTAATGTCCCAAGCTGCGAAACTTTTAGCTACAAACTTATGGCCTTGTTCTAATTGTATAAAAGCTATCTCTGGAAAATGCTGAGTCGGATCGTGATTTGTTTGCGTGACAATAGCTATGAATTCGTTTATTAAAACATAATGTTTGTGATCTGACGTAGGTAAATATATAAACGCTCCATAGTGGTCGAAAATAGGACGATCCTCTTGGGGTGTGAGCTTGGGTTTCAGCCAGGCTATAATTCCGTCTTTCAGTTCGAGGTCTACTGCATAAATAGAGCCACTTCGCATTTCAATAGCGAAGCTGAAGTGAGGTATGATTGGAAATCCAGCTGAACCTATTTTTCAGGGAAAATAATTGACATTTATCAACTTTTTTTCAAAATAAAGTCAAGTAATAAAGTTTGAATTGTTAAGAATCTTTTAAGGAATTATATGAGCTATTGACACTAGGCCGGAACAAGGTAAAACAGATGGGTATGTCAATAATTCTGGTTTTACTATTTTAGAGCAGACATTTTTAAACGGATTATGTTGGTTGATGGGGCGTAAATTCACAAGTTTGGCAATATTATAGCCTTCTCATTTATTTGAGAGCATTTAAGCGCTTAGAAAATTGTAATTTTTTATTAAACTTTTTAACACGACAAAAAAATCTGACTGCTTTAGAGAATTTTTGTTTTAATTAGGAAAATTGATTTGATGTGAAGACATCATCGAACCAAAAGAAACCTTGACAACGAATTAAAAAAGTCCACATTCTGAAGATGTGCGAAATTAATGTTTGTATCAAGACTTTTTTTGTAAGCAATCTGAATTTAGGTAATAATTGTTACATATGTCAAACAATTGTAATTCATCATTGTTAATTTTTAAATATTTAAAGACAAGACCATCACACTTGTAATGGTCAAATGCTTTGAGGCTTTTGTATTTCTTGTATTCAAAAAATATTGTTATTTACATTATAAATATCGCGTAAGTAAATCTTATTCTAGATATACCCATTTAATTTTGAACTTTCAAATCCAGGGTGGGGAAGGGGACCAAATTTCAAGAAACTTTCATGTAACTAGAACTTACTTATTGTAGTAATGTAATTTAACAAGGTGATTTTGCTTTGCTTAGTGGAGTAACTGTAATGAGTTACATAAAGAAAAAGAAACTTACCCAAATGAGGATTGTAGGGTATTTGCCTTGGTTGGCTCGGCGGGGGCGAGGGCGTGACTGAACGTTGGGAAGAACGATGGGACGAACGCTGGCGCGAACTCCAAAGACATCCAAAACAGCGTCCGTTGCCCTGCGAACTAAGTTCTGCAAAAAAAATAGCAATCGATTAATTTTCTATTCCTAATATACTTACACTGGGAAGAAGAGGTCGTGAGCTTCACGCCGTATGCCGATCTGACTGATGATTCACCACCACGACAAATTTTTCTCTTCTTAAATAAAATTAATCGCTATTTTCTAATTTTTGGATGATTTTTATTTTATTTTAACTTTTAGGAAGTAATACATTTTCTAAATTCCTCTAGCGAACTCTAAAAATGATTTTTTAAAATCTAAAAATCTATTTAAAATCTTGTCTGCTACATTTTTCCAGTTTCTATTTCACCTTCGAAAACTGAAAATTCCGTAAAGAACTATCAAAACTGAATCTTCTTGGGTAACATTTGATTTGCAAAACTAAAAGCATCAAGTTCAATAACACTGCGAATGGGTTGGGGAAATGGTCACTTGTTAGTTGGTCTAAAGATACAATTTTACAAAACTTACCGATAGAATTAAAAAAGACGACCAGGATGAAAGGTAGAGGAGGAGCGATCCTCATTTTTCCAAAGTATGGGAAAAACTGTTTAACGCAGAGTTTTCAAGAAAGCGTTACCAATGAATATTCTAATATATCGTGTATATATACACACATATGCAATTCTGATATTTGAGATTGCCCCTTCCTGAGCACAAGTCGTAAACAGATTATTTGTACGTGATGGTGACATACAAAACGTGATTCAACATCATATTCTCTTGCAATCAATCTTGCAATATCAGTTCTCTTGCAATACTTCTAAAGTTCCTTGAAAATGATTTATCAAACGACTGAAAGTCATCCAGAAACGGCTGTTTCCTGATAAAAATATTATATACGATAAAACTTTTGCCTAATTAAAACTCTATTAGATAAAGCCATTTATCGTCAATAATATTAATAAAGTATCATGTAGGTTTCCAATACTGAACAAATATTTTTGTAAAGTCTTTTTTAGCAGTATTTTGTATTCTTCTTCAAAATAGTTCATCAAATGAAGAAAATTAATTTACGATTTAATATCTAACATTTTCAAAATTTCAGTTTAATGTTTTTGCGATGCTTCGAAATAATTTTCTAAATTTCATCATACGAGATCAAATAAAAACATTTTAGAAACAAAAATAGTGCATCTTAAACAGAGACTAGTGTTAATACCTCATTTTATTTTTTAAAATATCCTTGATAAAAAAAGTAATCGTAAAAAGAATAGTTTCTGATGTAATTATATTTAAATTATGAAAGTAAAAAAATATGGATATAAGATATGTATTGGGAATGGTAATTTCTAAGTAAAAAAAAATTAAATATTTTGTTAATGTTGATTAGCAAGTTAAATACATTCTTCTATGTCTTAGGTGTACGTCATTTTTTAGACACGCGTATTAATATTGTATTACCCTGAGTATCTCAGATTTTTGAGTGTGTAAATACGTAGATTAAAATCTTGATTTTACCAATGTTTTCCAGACAAGATTTTCACATAATTAAAACTTTCAAACGTAGTATATTAGATAAAGCCTGGACAATGCAAAATCAACTGCTGAGCGTGCAAGCAAGTGCCAGAAGCACTTGGACATGTTCTCAGTGGATTCTCAAAGTTCTTGCCTGATATTTTCCTTTAAGATCTGGAGACAAAAAACATTTACGTGATTAATGTTTGCCACTGGTCGGTGGTAATATGACGGCAAAGGAGGAAGAGAAACGGGCTAAATATCAAGCACTTCTTCTGTAGCTTAGAAGGCTGTATCAAGGCTACAAATTCCATCTTGTGGTTCTCATAATTGGCTGCCTAAGAGGTATGAAAGCTTCATTTCTCAGCCAGCTCAAGATTCCGGCTTGCCAGCGTCGGGCTGAATCAATAGCGAACAGGATGTAAAAGGCTGTTTTTCTGGGATCACTTCATTTTGTCCGTCAATACTGTTACTCAAAACATTCTAAAAAGATTAGTAGTTCTAAAGAAATATCCAGAGGTGAAAGATTCACATCCAACTGTCCCGCCTGCCAAGTTAGGTCATCCGCGGCCAGAGAGCAGACCCCAAGGAACAGTGCTGGACGATGTCATCTCGCGTAAATTTCCTACTCTTGCTCACCTTCTAGGACATAAGGAGCAGGAGTATGGCGTACACATTCCGGTTGCATCAGGATTGGTTGTTTCACAGAACGATGATCGTAGCTTTCGAAGCCTACAACTTCTTACATAATAAAATAATAATAATAATCTTCTAACGAAGATGTTCTCGCCTTGGCGTCGCTGTAGGGCTTGAGCTTTCCTCTCATGACTTTGACGGCTATCTTGGCTGTATCATTGATACTGATACGGTTTGCCTTGTTTGTTGCTTGCCGAGGATCGTCGGGGCGTCATTGGGGCCTCCACTGAGGGCCACAGCATGCGAGATGGTGGTATTTGTAAGCTGTGAGATCGTCGGGCAGATTTCACTAATCAAATAGCTGACCAGCAAGAACATCTGCGAGAGACAGTGAACAGTGGGACATCAACTGTACCTGCTGAAGATGCTTTAGCTAGCGTTAGCAATTTTCAGCCACCCACCTGAACCAAAATGCCACGGGAGAGCATCAAGTGAGGTACCAGAATGAAAGGTGAATTGGAGCGTTCCTGTTATGAAAGTACGAAATTAAAATCGAAAGCGGAAAAAGGTACAACTTCAGGACAAAGTTTCCTGCAAAGTATCCTTATATAGAGAAAGTCGCATTAAGAGATCTTAGCGCTGAATCTCAGAAGACTGAGCAATGGAGATTAGTCAAGAGGTTGATTTTGCTTAGAAAAACGTCGCTAAACACATCAGCTAAATAAAGCTGCACCGCAAAGTCAAGAAGCGCTAATTGATGTTTTTGTGCATATAGGACATAGCATATAAACAAATATGTTATGCGCTTTTATTTTTTGGCAGAGAAGAGTGAGCAAAGTGCGATGAGAGAACACCATCGACTCTCCTTATCCAAGTAATCAGAGCTAGCCACAAGAATGAATGAGCAGAATCTAGCAGATCAAAAATGCCCAATAGCTGTAAGCAGATTGCTTTCGGCTGTTGAAATAGTTGCCATCAAACTGGAAACGGAACAGCAGCTTCCTATTGCTGAACTCCCTTTGGAAGATGTGGACAACGGAGACCTGATGGAAATTTGAGGAATAGGTTCTAGGGACAATGTACACCAAGTACCGGATCCACTAGATCCACATCTGAAAATTAATAACGCTGATATAAACAGTTATGCTTTATTTGAGTTCAGACATGTATAACCAACTCAAAGGCATTCTCTGCCCAAGATGAACATCAGAAAGGATCTGCGTGCACTAATAGAACAACTGAACAGCAAGGTCTTACCTATGCATTTAAACGCAACACTTACTGTGTTAGAGGGGCAATCTCTTGTGTGTTGTGCAGCTGGGGCAGCCATTAGAGCGTTGGGTCGCAGAACAAAGTAAGGTGCAAATTAGGATGGTTCACTCAACATAAGAAAGGAAATAGAACCAGAACGCTGATACACCATGTTACTGACATAATTCACCCTCGGTTGGCAGTCCAGAACACTACGTTGAAAGTGAACGGGTGGACCATCATGGATGCGAAGAAAGACATTACGGAAATCCAGTTAATCTTGAGTGCGGACCCTTCAGTGGTTTTAAGCATCAAGAAGGTTCACTTTAAACCGCATCGAGAATTAAGAAGGGTCCAGATGAAAGTGCTTTCTGAACCGAAAGAGCCCGCGAGGATAGTGGAAAAGCAGCTACCATCGGATCAACCAACAATCTTGAGCAGACGTATCACAGTGGAGCATACGGCTTTTGCTCTAGTTCAGGAGCCTTGGTGTTACGAAGCAGGAATGAAAGGTATACGCCAGAAATGCGGTTTTATAAACTACAATAGAAATAATGAAAACTCTAAGACTGCAATTCATGCCAGAAGGTGAATCGAATATATTTGCTGACATAGGTTCTGTACTAAAGACCTGGTAGCGATAAGAATCAAGCAACAAAGTGGAGGAAGACGTCAGCCCATGTTCATTTGCGCAGCATACCTGCTATTCAATTATGTAGACCCGCCGCCATCAGAGGATTGGAGGCATTTTGGTGGAATACTGCCGTTCGAAAAGATGGCCCCTGATCATTGGATGTGATGCGAATGCGCATCATAAAGTATGGAACAGTAGGAACATCAACAACAGGGGTGAGTACCTCTTAGATTACATTTTGCATACTGATTTAAACATATAAAATCACGAAAATACACCCACCTCTGTGACAGCTAGATGTCAGGAGATTATGGACATGACCTTGTACTCTCTATCCATCAGCGAAGCATTTAGGGACAGGCACGTATCGCCTAACACAGACCCATCAGATCACAGGCATATAGTAGACTTTCCACTGATAGCTGAAGAGTCTGATCCGATTAGGTATAAGATCCCAAGAGCGACTGACTGATATAGATATAAGGAAGATCCTTGAAAATCTATGGAAATTATTCCTAGGAGGAAAGGGCCAAGATAACTGGAAACTGGGATTTGTATAAGGTTAGTGTGGCCATACATACTAACGAAATATAATTGGCAAAGAAGAACTCATGACGGGGGCATGGTCAGGGCATTCAAAATGTACCTGATACTGCAAAACTCCAGAGAACTTTAAAGAAAAACACTACATGTCAACTGAGGGCATTGATTTTATTTTGCCAACAGGGGACCTGACGGAAACGGCTAGAGAACTCCTCGAACACCTCATGCAGGTGCAATTGCCAAGTTCCAAAACTGAGTACCAGTCGGAGGAAGGGGCTGGTAGGGCAAAACATTCTGATGGCTCAGAACAGACGGCTATTGGGGATGACTGGAGAATGGCAGGCCGGATATGACAGTAACAAAATCAAAAATTAGATTTGTTGTCCAGCGTTTCGACCTATTCGAAGCCGCTGTAAAAGACGGTGATTTCTCGTCATAGGCATTTATAGCTATGGGATATACGCCCATGACATGGAGGAACATCAAAGTTATCTTTATACCAAACTGATGAGGGAATCCTACTATGAGGTTGGTTTTCATATGAAGGAGGAAATCCTACCAGATGAACCCATTCATGGCAATCAGTGTAGTTCACAAGAAGCCAAATCTACCATGGACGCATACGTGCATTTATCCCACGCATTCGAAAAGTATGAAGAAAAGGGGAATAGCAGCTTTTCAAGACATAAAGGATACTTCAGTAAAATCTCGACGGAATATATATTTGATTCTGCTGAGGAATATGGTGTAGGTACCACCTTTATTAGGTGGATCCGGTTTACGCTATGAAGCAGGATTGTCCAGTATTCCCTTCACGGTTGCAACGTGAGAGAGAAGGTAAAAATAGGTTGTCCGCAGGGAGGAGTTTCATGCTCCACCCTATGAGCATTCGTCGTTGATGATTTAATTCGTAAATTAAACGAATCAGATTTTCATACACAAGGGTATGTAGATGACCTTGTAATACTGGTAACAGGAAAACATTTAAGGAAACTTTAGTTGATCTCATGAAAAATACTCTCAACATTGATGAAAATTAGTGCAACGATCGTGGCTTATCTGTACACCCACCTAAAACTGAATTCTTCATATCAGATAAGTACTCAGGAGTCATTTTTGACCCTGAACTAACCTGCAAACTACATGTTGATACGGTAGTGAAAAATACCAAAGCAGCCTTTTGGGCTTGCTGATGAACAATTGGAAGAACCTGGTGACTCAAACCCATGGTAGTTTACTGTTTGTATCCAATAATCATCACACCAATTATAACTTATGCCTTACTGATCTGGGTGTTAAGAACCAGTTCTGTTAGTTCCAGGAAGCAGTTAAAGAGCCTAAAAAGGGATGTTTGTCTGACAATTACTGGATCAATGAGGACAACCCCAACTGCGGCGGCATACAGACTTTTCCTAAGAAAAGGTTTTAGAGCTGCCGCTTTCTTTGATCTGCATGATTCAATAGAGAGCGTATTATCGGGGTATGAAATCCTTTGCATACACTCTGATAACATGCTGAAAGAATACTCGTTCATGAAGCCTTTTAAGGTGATCTTTCCAAAAAGACAGAAATGGCATGATGAATAGAGAAGAAACATTTTATTTGCAACGGGAGGACTCGTCTGGTATACAGACGGCCCTAATGATTCCCTCAGCTCTGGAGCTTCAGTACTTGGAATGAAACCTAGTGTGGAGATAACAATCGTTCTAGGCTAATTCCCTACAGTATTTCAAGCAAACATCGTGGCTATTAGGGCATGTCTAGATGATATTCGTAAAAGTGGGTTTGTTAATCATCACGTTTAGATATCCGCTGATAGTCAAGCTGCATTGAGAGCTTTCCAGTCAAAAGAGTTTACATCCAGACTTGTCTGGAGTTGCCTACAAAAGCTTTTTGTAGTGTTTGAAAAACACTGGATCAACTTGACCTGGGTTCCTGGGCATGAGCACATTGAAGGTAATGAGAAATCAGACATGCTTGAGAAAAGTCCCATAGCCTCAGTGCTATGGGACTTAGATGATACTGACCATGTGGGATAATAATAACTGTCAATGATAATAAATTTCAATTAAGACTATGATATTTTGCCTTCTCATAGACGACGATTTTTAATTGTGCCATTTTGGGAATAAATTTCATTTCTATAATTAAACGTTTTTAAATTTTATTATGCAGTATGTCATTGTTTTTGTTTAAATAAAGTTAAAAATGTTACACAATCATTTTCTTTGAATAAACTTTTCTACTTATCACGTACGCTATTTCTAGAAAATTCTTTATATAATATGTACAGTCCTAACTAGATTAATATATTTTCACTAAGCAATGGGGTCATTGCAACAACAAATTTCATTTGTTTTCAAAGTTTAACTCAAAATATAAGAAAAGATAACCAATTTGATTATGAAGAAACGAATTTTTGTAAATTCTCTATTTATCTACTTCATTCTAAAATCTGTACATAAATACAGCTGCGCAAAGAAACTTGTCAAGTGTTTCGATATGTTTTATTTGAGATTCAGAAATTAGTTAATGAGGCCATTGAAACGAACCTTCGCTTTTCTTATCTGATTCGTAATAGCGCTTCAACCTTAACGAAATTAATTTTACAAAACAAAATATGTTGACAACAATAAATTTTTTTATATATGCAGAATTTCCAGTTCCTCACCTAATAATTCAAAAGTAATAAAAATAATTGCATATTGCAGGCTTCACATTTTTCGACTTTTTCTGGTTTTCTGCTTGAATGCGAACTGAATTAATAGGACCCAATAGGAAGAACTATCAATGGTTCAGAGTTTATTCTTTTCGGTTTTAAGTTCAACCATTTGATTTCTAAATAGGATTTGATCTTTTTTGATTACAAATTGAATTATTCTGTTGAAAAATGAACAATTTTGTTGGAAATTTATCCCTTTTGGTTAAAATTCATCTGTTTTGTTCAAAACTGTCTTTTTAAACTTTTTTCTTCAAAATTCAGATTTTTGGGTTTAGAATTCAACTGTTTGATAGAAAATTCATATTATCGTCTCAAAAATGCAACAATTTGGTATAAAAATCTATAGTCTTGCAGAAAATTGATTTGATTGGTCGAAAGTTTAACTACTTTGTCCAAAATACATTTTTTTATATTCTCATCAAAAGTTAGAGAATTTAAAAATTTTTGAGACCTCTTTTTTGTGATTAAAACATTCTGTGTACGACTTTTCGTGATACTCAAAAGGAAAAACAAATTAATCCTTGGACTTTTTTCGATAAAAAAAATTACCAGAGTTATAGCATTTACAAAATGTTCATTTTAATCAAGACAAAGTTTTTTCTTGTGATCACATAAAAAAAAAACAGTGTGTGACAGTGGGGCCACACGACAGAATTGAAACTTTGATGGATTAACTTTTTTCGTGAGAAATAATCGTAAGTTTTGAGGAGATAGCATAGTAAGAGAGTGTGTAGAGAGAGAGAGAGAGAGAGAGGGAGAGAGAGAATATCGACCCTTTGCTTAGCGCGGCAGTAGTGGGGATATCGAAGAGGAGTCTTTAGAGAAATTGCGAATCGCCGCAAAAAAGGGAGACTTAAAAATTGTATATCTTCATCAAATTGTATACACTTTTTTGCAAAAAGATATATAATTTATCAAAAAATAGCAGCTGGAAAAATGTTTTACTTTTTTGCAAAAATTGTTTCCACCAAGGTTTATAAATAATTCCATTTATTTCGCATTTCTATTCAAGACAAATTTGTTTCTTTGTAATTATTTTTTTTTATCCGAATAATAGAACGTTTTGCAATATACTGCTTTAGAAACACTATAAGATCTTCGAGGAAAGCAAATAAAGTTTCAATATTTCATCACAATAAATGTACGATTCACGCTAGGCTAAAGTGTCTCAACTCCACCTCGCCATCTAAATAAAGCAAGTAATTTTTGTCAAGAAATAGATAATGGCTAGTATATATGTACAGGTGAAACAGATAAAAAAAAAATCGCATTTTTCTTCTACCAGAAAAATGAAGATTTTTCTGGTTACTCTGCTCGTCACCTTTATGGCATTTCTGAATTCTGTTGGTACGTAGATTATAATATAATAGCAAACCAATTCTTTCTTTGTAAAAAAATAAACCTTCGTAGTAGAAAATTCACCTTTCGGTTATATTTAAAATTTTCTTTTTTTTTTATGTTATCGTTTTTTGACCAGATAAGTTGTGTTAAAATAATTTGATGTTGATAGTTTTTTATTTACCGGTCTAAAATCAATATTTTGAATACTGATTTTCATTTCTAAATTGTGAATAAATTGCTTTGAAGATCCGCTGTGATCCGAATTTATCTTTTTTTATTTGAAAATTTCACTAGCTCGTTAAAAGTTTTAATACTTTGTTAAAAATTAATTTTTCTGGTTGCAGATTCATAATTTCCGTTGTAGATTAATTATTTGAGTTGAAAATTTATATCTTTGAGCCTTATCCAACCGGACTTAGTCCTCTACTATTATTTTGGTTCCTTTTCTCTTCTTTCCTGAAGAGTTCGGCCTTTTAACCTTGATGATGACCTTGCAGGGTCACGTTTATGGTTTTCCAGTTTTTGCTTATATAGCAAGTATTTCTTATGATTTTGTTGAGATTTTTAGAAGTTGTGGGACATGGTAGAAAAAATTGAAAAACGTTTTTTGATACGAATAACGGACTTCTTTTGCAGTTTAAGAGGCCACTGGAGCTTACCAATTTCTTCAGTAGTACAGAATCTATGATTTCCTTCAAAGACCATAATTTTTGTTTTATTGACGTTAATTTTGAGGCCCATGTTCTTCATACTTATATTCAGTTTGCTCAACACTTTTTGCAAGTCTTCGATTGACTCTGCCATAACAACCTTATCATTTGCGAATGCTAACCCACGCACCCTCAATATCCCGTGATCCACACCTTTTTCGGCGAAGAGGGCCATTTATAGACATTTCTTCATGTTACTAATTTATTTAGAAAACATTTTAAAAAGTACCCTTTTAGCATGAATTTTACATAAAACTGCTACTTTGCATTTTGAGAGCATGTTCAGAATTTCTATCCTAATAATTTTAAAGTATTAAAGTAATGCGAACTGATAAGAAAATTCAACTATTTTTGGTTGAAAGTTCATTATTCTCTGTTGAAAAGTCTACTATAACATTTTTGGTTAAAAGGTCATTTTTATGTCAAAAGTTTCATTATTTGGCTTTTGGCTTGAAAATTCAATAATTTGATTAAAAAAAATGTGAATTTTTAAGCAAAAAAAAAAAAAACAAATTTTCGTTTGACAAAAAAAAATTCAGAGTAAAAAAAAAACAAAAATGGTAATCAAATTATTGAATTTTCAAGCCAAAAAGACGAATATTCAAACAAAAAACTGAATTTCAGGCCGAAAAGGTGACTTTTGAACAAAATTATTGAATTCTCAACAAAATAATTCAATTTTGAACCAAATAATGAACATTCAGACAAAAATAGTTGGATTTTCTTATCAGTTCGTATTACTTTAATACTTTGAAAATAAAAGGATAGGAAACTGGAAAATATGGTTGAAAAATCCAGTTAGTTTTCCATTACACAGTTCAGTATTCGAAGAAATGAAAAAAAGAAATACTCTTCATTAACTTTTTGTAAAGTAAAGTTCAGTCACCTTTTACGAAAGTCTGAAGGATAATATGCACCAAAAAAATTCAAAGTGCCAGTTTTATGTAAAATTCATGCTAAAAACGGTATCTTGAAAATTTTTCCTAAAGTAATTATTCACATGGTCAAGTCTCTAAGTATGGCCCACCTCGACGAAGAAGGTGTGGATCTCAGGACAGTGAGGGTGCGTGGGTTAGCATTTGAATACAAGTTTGAAGAACATGAACCTCACAGGTCGGCAGTCAATGATTATTTGAAAGTTAATAAGATGTGGAATTGATCGATTTTTTTTCGTTTCGAGTACTAGATAGATAAACGTTTATTTTTCAGCCAGATGGCCTTAAAAAATTGACTTGCTTAAACTTCCGCACACTCTCATCGCCTTGCCTTCCTCGGTTCGCCTCGTCTCGCTCGCATTTCCCTACTTTCTCTATCGCACTTATCTACTATTTACAATATTTACATATCACTTATATCTACTTCCTCTCCTATTCACAATCTTTCCTTCTCCATTCCTCTTCCTCGTCCCTTCTCTTCTTCTCCGTCTTACCCAACACTCACTTCACCCATGCTACTGCTCTTTTGTCCCCCCTTTCATGTATCAATACCTCCATGCTCATCCCACTCCTTTTAACCTCTGCGAACTCCTTTAACCAGTGCTCCACTCTTGCAGCCCCCTTCCCACACAGTTCACACATCCTCTTCTCCCGAGAGAGCCAAAACCTATTAAAACTCTCCATGCACCCACATCTCATCCTCGCTATAAGCTTCTGACTTCCTTTCTCTTCTTTCTCACATAAATATTGCGCTCTCGCCCTTGGCATAATCCACACATAATTCCTGTTAAACCTTGACTCTCTTATTCTCTCTTTCCCTGATGTCTTCTCTCTCTCTCCGTGCCATTTTTTTTAACCAACTCATATACCTTCCTTCCTTCCTCGTTCATCCTTCTCACTTCATCCATCTGCAGTCCATTCGTTCGAAAATACCTTTCCCTTTCAAACTTCATCTTCCACCCCGTCTACTGTTCTCCTCTCACCGACACTCCCTAACCAGCTTACTTCCCTCCTCTTCCAAAAATTTCGCCTCATTTTTACACGCCCGACTCCCCGCTAGAATCTCTACACTCCTTCACCCCGTCTCCCTCCTGACAATATAATTAGGCGTGTTCCTTGCCAACTTCAGTGTCCACTTTACATACCTCTCCTGCGTCCTATTTACTTCTTTGGGTTTCTTCCACCCCCACGCCTCTACTCCATAAAATAGCCTCATCGCTTCATCGCTTCCCTTTCCTTTTCTGAACACCATAACCTTGGACTTTTCCGCATTTAGCTCTAACCTGTTCTTATCCAGGTATCTTCTCAACCTCTTCATCATCTCCTTTCAGACCTCCTCGCTTCTTGCCAGCAACACATATGTGTATTCTCCCTCTTCGTTCCCAGTTGCCATACCATTTGCCACCGCCCAGCCTATATCCTCCATCCAGTCCCTTAGAATCTCCCCCACCTTATTTATTATGTTATCCTTCGATTTTCTTTTGAAGCTCTCCCCTTCCCTGTAAAGGCCCCCTTCCCTCCCCATACTCGCCTTAAAGTCCCCACCCAGTACCACCATACCCTCCTTTCCTCCGCCTAGCAAGTTTTCCACTCTTTCTCTAATACTTTCCATCCCATCCTTATTGTACACTGTCACAAACTTACACGTTACCCCTCCTATCTTTACTTCCCTCATTTGCACTCTCTCCCCCTCTTTCTCTACATGAACTTTTTCCTCTAATCCAGCTTTAAGCCCCGTTATAATTCCCCCACTAGCCCTTCCTTTCTCCTTCACTCTGACCGCCTCCTGGTGTCTCGCCCTTGGCAGCTTTGGCTCTATTCTATCCCATTCCTTTCTTTCTACCCACGTCTTTACGACTCCCACAACATCTAATTCCTGAATATACCTCCAGAACTCCTCATCCTTCTTCTTTACCCTGCTACGTTCCAGTACATCACCTTCATTACTACTCTACGCTGCGTTACCCCCGCCCCCTACTTCCTACGAAACAAATTCCCCTGCACTTCCTTTAACACCTCTTTCTCCTCGTCCCAAACCCACATTTTCTCGTCTACTTTTATTTTCCGATATCCTACCTTCGACGATCTCCCTTCACTGATCTCCCTCCTAGCCCTGTCGTACAGCATTCTCTGCACATCCCTTTCCTTTCTCGTCAACTTAAATTTCCCTACCATGCCTTTAACCCACTCTATTCTCTGTAGCAGAACTTCCACACCCTCCCTTCCTTTCCCGCTCTTTAGCTCCAACCCTCTTATCACAATATTATTTTTCCTGTCTGTCTTCTCTTTTCTCTCCATTCTCAACTCCATTGCCCTTATCCTTTCCCTATCCGCTCTATCCTCCTTTTTATTCCTACGCTCTGCCACTTTCTCTTCTATCATATTCTCTTTCTTCTCTCAAATACCTTTAATATCGCCCCCCCCACCCCCGTCTCCTACTTCCATTTCCATCCTGCCCTCCACCATCTCCAGCCTTTTTTCCGTCCTTTCCTTCCACACTCTAACCTCCTCTTCCATCTGCATTATTTTAACTTGTTTTCCTTTCTTTCCCTCTCTAACCCTTCTACTCTCTCTCAGCTTTTTCACCTCCTTCTCCCATTTCTCATTTCTGATTATCAAGTCCTCCCTCATGCCTTCCATCTGCTCCTTAGTCCCTCTTACGTCCTCCCTCAGCCCCCTGATCTCGCCTAGCAGCATCCCAAGAGACTCCCTCTTCGACTTTCCCTCAATTTTTTTGAGGGGGGGGGGGGGTGACCTACTTGCTCTCTCGCTTTTTTTGCACGGGCTCTCCACCTAGCTTTTCTCCGCACTCTCTTTGCTATCTCGCTTCCTCTTCAAGAGATCCTCCCCGTCACTTGCGCTAGACGCCCTCTCTCTTACCTTCTCGCTTCCTTTGTTCCGCTTTCTCCCTCCCCCGACGCGCCGCTCGACACCGGACCACGCACTGTTGGCCGTCGTGGCACGTGAAAAATTTCGTCCCCGTCAATTTCACAACCAGCACTGCCAGCACTCTCACTGCCCACCTCCCGCTCTGCCACTGGTAACTGGGACCTCTCTATGCAGTACCTTCCGCAAGCGACATATGTCTCTGAAGAATGTTGCCGCCTATCGCCTTCCTATTTTCCTTTTTTTTCAATTCCTCACAGCCCCAGCACACAGCCCTTTCTCTCCCTTAACACCCCCCAACTCTTCGAGAACCACCCTTGACCTCTCGGAGGCCCAAGACTCCTGACAACAAACTCCGCCGATTCCTTGTCAACCTAACCTAACCTAACTAAGTTATTTTGAATAAAAATAGTGGTAGCTGTGATATAACCTACTATTCGTTGACATTATACTATAAACGGACTACAAGCAAATATTTCTACCGTGCTTTACCGTCCGATAGAGTCCATTTTTTTCTACAGACCGTTCTTTTAGTAAGCACTCGTAAACTATTATCTTGGTCGCGCTTGCAATTTTTATACTGCAAGTATTTCCATAAATTTTTAAAACTTTATATTTCTGCCGGCGAATCTTCCATTCTTCCATTGTCGAAAGTGTTTTCTGTATAATTTTTCTTTTACAGCTTCCATTTTCAAGATTTTAGTAAGTAGCAATTTCTCTAGAATAAAATAGATTTATTTAATGCAAAGTAGAATTAAAATTGTCAAGTAATAGCGATGTTATAAGCAAAGTGACCTTTGCTCCACTGGTCGGCGCTGGCCCTCCTTACCCTATGTCTGTTAGATGGCGCGCTTTATTATTTTTTGTTTCGGATCAATAAATTTGAGGTTTGCTGAAAAAATTATTTGAAAACCAATCTCTGTATTTATTCTTACAGAATCAGCTTCTCCACCACGACGTGGTCCTCCGATACCAGATCTTAATTATCGACCTCGAAATATGAACCAACATTACAAAGTTCTTTATAATCCAGATAATACAGTTTGGGGAGTTCAATTTGGTGAAGACAGGATTAGAATAATTTCTAATGTCGATGGCACAGTTTGGGGAGTTGAATATAGGGGAGAGAAGATTGAACGCGGTAATTTGAAAGTTATAATTGTATATTAAATTTTGGAGAATTCAGTATCAAACGTTTAGTTTTTTCCTAATTGTCGTATACTTTATAAGCTGATCCAGAGGCTGCACATTAAGGCAGAAAAGGTTTTTCTGGGTAAATAAGTCTAGAGCTTAAAATTTTGTAATATGAGCTTTTCTTAATTAGTGTTCAATTAGCCAGCAACAGAGAAAGAGAGACAATGCTGAAACCAACCGCGGGTAACCTATCCAGTAGAGAAAGAGCGATGATTTGGGACAACGAGAAACATCAACATCCAGGTTTCTCTCAAGCCCAATGTTCTAGATCAACTAGATGACGTTCTTCGTGGAGATTTTTCAGAAGAGTCTGACCTCTGGACTATCAATTGTAGCGTCTATGATACAGCGAGAACTTTGGCGGATGGAAAGCGTAAAATAAAACCAACGGCTGATCATAAGAGAAAAAGACGCATGCATCAACTCAGCACAAAGATAGGCTAGGCAATACGGTACTCGTCCCGAATTTTAGTGTGTGGTGAACTCAATAAAATCTAGCAGGAAGTTTACTGCCCGGGTCTGAGATTTCACGCGCGAACGACAGATCCGTCATAATATACTCAACAATTCAAAGCTGCTGACCATAAGGGGCCACATTGTGACTATCTGTCTCTAGAAGGAGTCTCCTACAGTTACTGTCGATCACCCGCCCAAAGCAGACGAGTTTGAGGCATTTTGGAAAGAAGTCCACGTAGTCCAGCATTCACTGAATAAAGACACAGTGAAAATAAATTGCTTTGTAAAGCTAACCCTTAATAACACCTGCAGAGACATGGCTGCCTGTTACTACCGAAGAGAAGAAAAAAAGGAATTAGGAGGCATGAAGAACTATACTGCCCTGGGAGCAAATTGTATCGATAGCTTCTGGTGAATAAGGTTAGCATCAACCCAGCAGCATCAGGACCGCATCTTTACCTCATACCTAAAGTCGGAAAAGCCTATTCTGAAGTGAAGGACGCACATTGCTTCTCTTGAAGGTGAGCAACATGTATGACCCTAAGAATTACAGGTCAATTACTTTTTTGAATTCCCAGTATAAGATCAGCACAGCTATCTCAAACGATAGAATTGTTCGGACAATCGGATTTTTATATCAGGAGATGTCAACGCATCTCAGAGAAACACGAAGCAGGATTTCGGAAGAACCTGCTCATGGATAGAAGCGTCTGCAAAGAATCTTTGATTGCGAGGAACGAACCATGTTCGTTATCGAATTTTCGGCACCAGCCGACAAGAACATCAGAGGCAAGAAGAAACCCACAATATTCTGTTGACCTAGTCCTTCTGATAATCGGTGATCTCGGAAGTACTAACTTTATTTGGTTTATAGCCTAAAAGGGATTCCTGCATGTCTACGAAATGCTCAGACACTTGCAGGTGAAATGTAGAAGACCTTCATTCCTTGGGTCGCTCGGTGTGCTCAGGGTGCACGAAACTTTTGCCTAATCTTCGTATTGAGTCCATTGCAGACTGCAACTACGTACCTTTTTCACGGTCAAGAGACGTGGTTACAGCTGAAACCTTACCGCAAAATTTTAACTATATCAATTTTTTTAAACTGAAAGAAAATCTTTGTGTGAGTTTCAGAAAAAAATTCAAAATTGAATTTCTTGGATGATTATTAGTAGACTCACAATTAAATACAATTTAGTAGGTCTAAGTTCAGGAATTATGTAATCTTCAAAATAATCAGTTACTTTATTTATCTTTCAGTCAAATTTGAAAATGGTGCGGAACTGTTCAATTCGGATCATGTTAGAGTTGGAATAAAAGATGGAAGATTTTTTTACGACAAGCCAGAAGGGGCACTTGGTAATTTAAAAACTATAATACAATCTAAAGCTATTATTAGGGAATTCTACCTAAAACGTCATCAGGATCGTCCAAAGATTCATTGGAAACGATCTTTTTGTTTGAAGTTTTAAAATATCACGCCCCCCCCCCCCCCCAAGTTGTTTGAATAAAAAAAGATAATTTTGTATTTTTCTGTTTAAAAAAAATTATATTTAGAGGGTCCGTCAACCCGATAAAGTTTAACATGTATTTCATGTGAGACGGGTGTCTCATTTGCCATACTTTTTTTATACTTCGGAATGTCCATGATTGACCATGATTAGCATATGATTTTTCACCTGGGGGTCATAAATTAATATTTCATTTTACCTATAAATCATTCTGTGACTATATTTTTCTTTTTAAATCAGGTCGAAAGATAGTGGACATAAGAAATGGTTATTATGTGAGGGAAGGAGGAAGACGTGTTGCAACATTTGACGATGTATGGCGCCCACAGCCAGTTGAAAAATCGCCAAATCTTCCACGTTATAATCTTCGTTATCGTGTAGCAGGTAATTGTAAAACACAGATTTTCAAAAACTTGTGGGAATTTTCCTCTTGCAAAAAAATTAGATGGCTTTTTTCTTTAAACTTTATTCAATGTCAACTTTGTGCTGGAATAGAAAAAAATTATTTAAAAACGGGCTCTCACAAATGTGATGCAAAAAATATACTGTAGACTGGGTCTAAAAATGAAGATTTATCTTAATTAGAGACCACGTGTTAACATTAACTTTTTTTGAATTAGGATATAATTGTTTCAGATTGAAATATAATTTTTGGGGTGAAATTAAAAAAAAATCGTAATATATCTTTTGCAGCGCTTGTGTAAACTCACCTGCTTAGTTGTTTTGAATTATTGATTTTTCACCCGGTAAAATAATTAACTTGTTATTTCTCCTTGCAGAACCAAGTAGAGAAGGGCCAAAAAGGATCAAAAAGGACGAAACTGAAAGAGAAAGCACACACTAAATTAATTCTGGTCTACCCCTTCCATTAGGTCGAAATAATTAAGATGATGTCGCATGCTGATAATAAAATAAAAAAAATAACAATTAAGAATATATGTAAGCTTCATATTAGGATAAATAAAATGATTAAGCATGGACACGAATTTATTTTTGACAATTACATTATTAAAATTGCACATATTTCGCTAAAAAAGATTTATCATTCATCCAACAACAATAATAAACTTCTACATCTACCCAGAAGCTTGTTTTAATTTGCACTGAAAAAAGGGGTTTGAAAAATAATAAAAATGAAAAAAATTATATCATTAATTACTTATTATTATTAAAATGGAATCTTAGTCGTAATTCAAGCGAAGAAAATTTGTATAACCTAATGGTTAAAAAATGAATTGAAATTTTTTTTCTTCAAGTTTTCATACATATCGCCCCAAATTTGTTCAAATCCACACAAAATTAGGCGCTTTTTTTTAAAGAAATGATATTTAGAGGTTCCGCATGCCCTATGAAGTTTAACACGTATTTGAAATAAAAAAAATACTTTTTTTTTAGATTCAATTCAGAATCTTCAATATTGGGTGAATCTGTAACGCTGTCACTATGCATTTTCTAATCACAAGTATACATTTATACTTTACTTCTATTTTTTCGTCACAAATGGGCGATCCATTCCAGAATAGAAGCAAAATACTTAGGCTGCTACGGTTGCCAACTTGATCAAACTTGCTCTATCTGTAGTAAGACTCTGAAAAAGACGAAAGAAATTTCCCTGGAAGCAAACCAACGACTTCACCAGCAACGCGTCGCAGCAAAGGCATTAGATATCGAGTTCAGACATCTTTGACTGCCATACAGGATTAGAGAAATACTTAGATGGAAAAAAGTTGAATTTAAATGTCGAAAAGACAAAAATAATGAGGTTTAGAAAAGGATGGGGAAGAAATAAAGAATGGACGGGTAAATGGAAGGGAATAAAATTAGAAGAAGTGAAAGAGTTTAAGTATTTGGGATATACCTTGCAAGCAAATGAAGATCATAGAGCTCATATAAGAGAAAGGATAAAAAAGCAGGAGGGTTAATGAAACAGATATAGGGAATAGGAAAAAGAAGGTTTAAAAAAAATTGGAGAAGGAGAATGTGGTTATTTGATACGCTGGTATGGTCAGTATTAGGTGATGAAGCAGAGATATGGGAATGGGAAGGAAGGAAAGAGATTGAGAGTTCACTAGACAGGTATATAAGGTAGACGCTAGGGGTAGACTGGAGGTCGCCGGGATATATGGTGAGAGAAGAAGCGCAAAGGGATAAATTGAGTACTAGAGCGGGAAAGAGGGCATGGAATTTTGAGACAAAGCTGTGGGAGGGAAAGGGAGGGGAGTTAGCGAGAAAGTGTTGAATGGAGGTAGAAGAAAGGAGAGGAAGGGCGATGGAATTAACGAGATGGGAAGAAGAAAGCAGGGTGTTCTTTAAGGCTAGTGGTATAGAAGACGAAACTGGAGTCCACTATGGAGAAGTGGGAAAAAAGGGAGAGGGAAAGACAATTAATAAAAAGATGAGGGATGATTGAGGAATCAAAATATAACAAATGGTATAAGATGATAAAAAAGGAAGGAGTACCAAAGTATTTAGAAAAGGGTGGGGAGAAAGAAGATGAACAATAATAGCAAGATTTAGATTGGGAAACGAGGTAAGAAAAGGAATGTATTGTGAAAAGAAAGAGAACAGGAAGTGCAGAATCTCTGAATGGGATGAGAGAACATGGAAGCATGTATGGGAAGGATGTAGGAGAGAAATGGAAGATAAAGAAAGCTGACAAGAGAATGTGGTAAAGATTATAGGGGAGGATGGTTTGGGGGAAGAGTGGATGACGGAGTTCGAGGGTGCTCGGGGAGCGAATGAGAAAAAATGAAAGAATAGATGCAAAAAAATGTTAAAATGAAGGTACAAGAGAAGTGAAAGGAAAAGGAAACGGAATTTGCATAAATTAGAAGCGTAAAGATTTGTAAGTAATGATTATGCAACAGCATTATGACACATTATGAATAAAGAAAAAGAACTAATTTGATGAATGTTTAACTCAAAAAATGAATTAAAAAAAATCTGGGTAAACTTTGGACCAAATAGTTGAATGGCATACCAAATTTTGGAATTTTCCAGCTAAAAATACGAATTTTCCACTAAGCCTTTAAATTTTCAGCAAAAAAAATTCATGGTTCAACCAAAACATTTCAATTTTTGATCAGACAGTTGCATTTTGGAATAACAAAAATAACATTTATACAAAAAGAAATAAGTTTTTAATCCAATAAGGGGAAACATTTTTTTATTAAAATTGTTGAATTTTCAAGAAATTGTCCAAATATACAAATTTTTTACAAAATACATAAATTTTCAACTAAGCAGTTACATTCCCACTCAAGAGGATTGATTTTATACTAAAAAGTACAAGTTCTTAATGAAATACATGAATTTTCAGTCAAATAGTTGCATTTTCGACCAAAAAAGATGAATTTTTAACTCAATATGAAATAGTTAAATTTTCAGTTGAAAAAAAAATAGTTAGTAACCAAAAAGAAAAAAAAATTTCAAAAAAATAAAAGAATTTGTAATTAAATTGATGAATTTTTAACTAAGAAAATGAATTTTGGATAAAGAAGTTGGATTTTATCAGAAATTATTGAGTTTATCAGCTAAAAAAATGAAAAACATTTCTACAATAAAATATAAATTCTTAAACCAAAAACGAAAAAATATTTAATTGAAATTGTTGCACTTTTGTCTATTAATTTTATTTTCTTACCTTTCGTTACTTTTCCACAATTTGTTTCAAATTTCTCACATTATTTTTTTACAAATGGAAGAAAAACTACGCATCCTATTAAAAAGTGATTATTAACAAAATAAATCTTTTGAGGGTGCCCAATTTTCGTCAATTCATCTTTTTTCTTAGGTTTTGTCATTTATCCAAAAAATTTATTTTTTATTTTTAATGTTGTTTCTTAAGAGTAAAACAAAAACTACGCGTCCTATCGAAAAGTGATGAATAACAAATTTTTATCTCTTTTTTGGGCGAACGACTTTTTTCTATCAATTTTTTTTCATACCTTGTGTCGTTTTTCCACAATTCTTTTTTATTTTTAATGTTATTTTTTACGATTAAGACAAAAACTACGCGTCTTATCAAGAATTGACTGATATAAAATTTGTGGGTGCACAATTTTTGTCTATTCATCGTTTTTCATAGCTTGTATCGTTTGTCCAAAAATTTAACTCCTTTATTTTTAATGTTGTTTTTTGCGAATAAAATGAGATAAATCTTTTATCTTATCTTCTATAGTTTCATCGCAAAATGCAATTTTTGATTATTTTTGGTGGGATAAAAATTTGAGTTTTCGATTATTCAAAAAAAAAAAATCAAAAATTTGTTTAGATAATCTTCAAGGGATTTCAAAAAGCAAAAATTTTCTTTTTTTGTCTTTTTTTATATCGTGTGTTATTTGGCACACAATTTTCATTTTCGATTGTTTTTTTGAATTTTGCAAATACTGTAACTCTCATAATATTATTTCTAACAAAAATAGTCGTGAAAATAAATTCTTGGAGGTGACGTAGCCCATTCACAAATTTCACAATATGATATTGTTCTTGTTTTAATGAAGTTTTCAAAGTTTAACTTAAAATATGAGAAGAGATAACGAATTTGATTATGAAGACACCAATTTTTCTAAAGTATTTTTTTTTATTTTATTTTAAAATCTGTACATTTTGAAATATGCAAATACAGCTGCGTAAAGAAATCTGTCAACTGTTTAGACATTTTGTATTTGACATTCAGGAATCAGCTCTTAGAACCCCTGAAATCAACCTTCGCTTTTCTTATCTGATTGATGAAAGCGATTTAACCTTAATGAAATTAAATTTAGAAAATAGAATGTGTAATAACAATAAGATTTTTTTATATATATGCAGAATTCCCAGTTTTGTATCCTAATATTTTAAAAGTATTAAAAATAAGCTGTAATATTTATTTAAAATGTTATTTTTAGTCTATAAATTGTCAAAATGCATGTTTATTTATTGCAGGTTCGAAAATGGATCTCTTCTTTTATAAAATTCATCTTTTTTGTTGGAAAATGAAAATATCTGGTTAAAAATAAATCTTTTTGATTGTGAATTAACTTTTTTGTTAAAAATTTTCATTTTTAGCCCGAAAATTCAAATGTTTGATAGACAATTCGTATTATCGGTTGGAATATTTATCAGTTTGGTAGGAAAATAGTCTTGTAGAAAATTCAACTACTTCCTCGAAAGTTGAACTACTTTGTTGGAAATTCATCTCCCTGATTGATAATTCAAATTATTTGTTTAAGTTTTGTTTTTCTTTCTTTCTTTCGTTTTTGAATACAAATTTTATTAATTGGTTCTGAATTTATTTTTTACTTTTTGGTTTGAAAAATCATCTCTTCTCGTAGAAATGTTTTTTTTTGGTTCAAAATTCAACTGTCTAATTACAAATTAAAGTATTGCGGTTGAAAACTAACTTTCTTGGTGAAAATTCAATGGTTTTGTAGAACATTCGTTTTTTTCTTATTGGTTATAATATTGTTACTACTTCATTTTTAGTTAAAATTTTTCTTCTTTAGACAGAAATTCTGCTATTTGGTTGAAAATTCATCTATTTTGTAGAAAATAAATGAAATAATTAAGGATTCAAGGATTTTGTTGAAAGTCTTATTTTTTTGTTTTAAAGTTTATCTTTTGAACTAGGGAATTTAATAATTTTAATGAAATATTTTTTCATTTTTTTGTTTGAAAATTGATCTCTTTTTAGAATGGTTCTATTTTTTTCGGTTCAAAATTTTTTACAAAAATTCAGAGGTTTTCTAGAGAATTCGTTTTTTCAGCTGAAGAATTCATCAATTTGTTATCAAATTCAACTACTTTTTGTAAAATTAATTTTTCAGTTGTGCATTCATCAAATTGAATTAAAAATTCATTTACTTTGTTGCAAATTATTTTCTTTTCCCTTTAGTTAAAAATAAATTTTTTCAACTAAAAATTCAATTATTTCATATTTAGTTCATAATTTATCTTTTTCAGTTCAAAATTCAACTATTTGAGTAAAACTTCATGTATTTCATTGAAAAAATCATATTTTCTGGTATAAAATCAATCCTCTGGGTTAGAAATGTAACTAACTTATTTTCAAATTTTGTTACTTTGTTGAAAATTCATCCATTTGTTAGAAAATAAAGCACATAGTTAAGGATTCAAGTATTTTTCTAAAATTCGTCTTTTTCGGTTTAAAATTCAAATTTTTTTTTTTTGAAGGCCATTTAAGGGCCATTTGAAGGCCATTTACAAAAAAAAATTTCGTTCATAATTATACAAATTCAGAAAGAGACCCACCTTTCTTAGTGCTTCTTATTTAGTATCCCAAATTTTCAACTCGATGTGGCGCTTGCTGTGAAAATCAGTTAGGAAATAAAAAAAGTGCCGGTAAGGTAGGAATCTAGTCACGTGACCCACCCATCAAATGGCCTTGAATTCATTTTTTTTTTGCTTTCAAATTCAATAATTCAAATGAAATATCATTTTCTTTTTAGTTTGAAAATTTATCTTTTTTTGTAGAAATGTTACTTTTTTATGACCTCAAATCCACAAACATAAAACCTCCAAGCCTATAAACCTACAAACCTCAAACTCACGATTTCATAAACCTAAAACCCCATACCCACAAACCTCAAACACATAAACCTAAAACCGCAAATCCACAAGCCCAAAATAGCAAACCCACAAACCTCCAACCCACAAACCCACAAACCCACAAACCTCAAACCAACGAACCTCAAACACCCAAACCCGTGAAACCACAAACCTCAAACCTACGAACCTCAAACCCACAAAAATTCAACTTCAAACACGTAAACCCACAAACCTCAAAACCAAAAACCTCAAACCCAGAAACCTCAAACCCACGAACCTCAAACTCACAAAAATTATACCACAAACCTCAAACATATAAACCTAAAACCACAAATTCACAAATCTCAAACCCACAAACAGCAAACCCACAAACATCAAACCCCATGTTCAAAAAACCAACCTTTAGGGTTTAAGGTTCATGTTCAATGGGTTTAGAGTGCATGGGTTTAAGGTTAATGGGTTCAGGGTTCATGGGTTTAGGGTTTATGGATATATGGGTTTAGGATTTATGGGTTGAAGGTCTTTGGCTTTAGAGTTTATTCTTGAGGGCTTCGGGTTTGAGGTTTGTGGGTTTGAGGTTCGTTCGTTTTTTCGTTTTAGGTTTATGTGTTTGAGGTTTGTGGGTTTGGGGTTTGGGGTTTTAGGTTTATGGATTTGTGAGTTCGAGGTTTGTAGGTTTATGAGCTTGGGGGTTTCATGTTTGTGGATTTGAGGTTTGTGCGTTTGAGGTTTGTGGGTTTACGGGTTTGGTGGTTTGAGGTTCGTGGGTTTGAGGTTTTTGGGTTTGAGGTTTGTGGGTTTGAGGTATAATTTTTGTGGGTTTGAGGTTTGTGCGTTTGAGGTTCGTGGGTTCGAGGTTTGTGGGTTTGGGGGTGTGAGGTTTTTGGTTGGTTTGAGGTTTGTGGGTTTACGGGCTTGGAGGTTTGTTGGTTTGAGGTTTGTGGGTTTGTGGGTTGAAGGTTTGTCGGCTTGCTGTTTGTGGGCTTGTGGATTTGTGGTTTTAGGTTTATGCGTTTGAGGTTTGTGGGTTTGGGGTTTTAGGTTCATGGATTTGTGAGTTTGAGGTTTGTAGGTTTATGAGCTTGGGGGCTTCATGTTTGTGGATTTGAGGTTTTTGGTTGGTTTGAGGTTTGTGGGTTTACGGGTTTGGGGGTTTGAGGTTCGTGGGTTTGAGGTTTGTGGGTTTGAGGTATAATTTTTGTGGGATTGAGGTTTGTGCGTTTGAGGTTCTTGGGTTCGAGGTTTGTGGGTTTGGGGGTGTGAGGTTTGTTGGTTTGAGATTTGTGAATTGGAGGTTTGTGGGTTTGCTGTTTGTGGGCTTGTGAATTCGTGGTTTTAGGTTTATATGTTTGAGGTTTGTGGGTTTGAGGTTTGTAGGTTTATGGGCTTGGGGGTTTTAAGTTTGTGGCTTTGACGTTTGTGCGTTTGAGGTTTTTGGGTTTGACGTTTGTGGGTTTACGGGTTTAGGGGTTTGAGGTTTGTGGGTTTGTGGTTCGTGGGTTCGAGGTTTGTGGGTTTGAGGTCCGTGGGTTTGAGTTTTGTGGGTTTGAGGTATAATTTCTGTGTGTTTGAGGTTTGTGCGTTTGTGGTTTGTGGGTTTGAGGTTTGTGGGCTTACGGGTTTGGGGGTTTGAGGTTCGTGGGTTTGAGGTACGTGAGTTTAAGGTTTGTGAGTTTGAGGTTTGTGTTTAAAGATACTACTGATTTCATGGTTTTAAAAGCTTCGAAATTCCGTGGTTCAGCTACCTTGGCAAGTTCATACTTTTTAGGTTAGTTTTTTGCAGAAAAATAAAATAGTAGCAGTCCTACATAAAAAATTATAATTCGTTACGAGTATTTAAAAAAAAATTTATCAGAATTGGTCAAAAATTGAGCATTCAGCAGAATTTTGAACAAAATTTTGTAAAAAAATCGCACTGTGCGGCGTGGAATAATTTTATATGCTGATCATGTATGATAAGATACGTTAGACGGTGGGTTTTCGATAAAAGAATTGGATGTTTTTGAGAATACGTTAAATCAGATTGTCTAAGTTTTGTTTTGTTTTAATTTTCTAAGACTCTCAGAATGACTTCCGAGTCTAGAAAGGAGCGAGATGCGTCAACCTTCCCTTCAGTTGTTCTTTCGTTTCAAGTGTTTCAATTTCGTAGAGGGATTATCCTTTATATTTTGCTTGTAGACCTTCATGTCAATGAAACGTAGACAATAAGCTGCTATACGTTTGAGTTTGGTCGAAGATCCGCCTGTATCAATGAGTTTGTTCGCGACTTCGTTCGTATACGCTAAATTGGAAAAAAGTGCCGTTTTTCGTTTTCCGGTAAGATTTTCGGGTAGAAAAATAGATAAAGGCCACTCTTCTTCATTATCCTTGAGCCATGATGGGCCATGTAGCCAAAAGAAGTCATCGATAAATTCCTTCGGAGAGAGGCCCCGCGATACCAAATTCGCAGAAACACGATTTCCTTCGGAAGTTTCCAAAGTATGTGGAGGACTTTGAATTCAATTCAGCGTGATCGTAGAATCAGACCAAAGGACAGATTTTTCGATCGATAATTTGCGCAAGGCGTGAGAAATCGTTTTGAATAGTTTCGCTAGTAATAAAGGAGCGCAAAGCTCGAGGCGCGGTATTAATAATTTCTTTACAGGCGCGACTCTAGACTTTGAGCATACTAATTGAGGAGAAGGTACAACGTTTTTATTGGTCGATTGACTATAGAGACAGGTTCTATACGCTTTTTCCGCTAGCGTCAGAGAATCCGTGCATTTGCAAATTGACGTAGTCATCGGCGACTATTTTTCGGCTGATATCGACTTCGTGCAAAAGGGTTAATTGGTTTCGATAATTAAGCCAGGTCGTGTGTATTTCTTGTGGTACGGACTCATCCCAATCTAGTTTCAAAAGCCATAACGATTGCATTAGAATTTTGGCTTTCACGATAACAGATCCCAGCAGTCTGAGAGGTTCGAAAAGTTGAGCGATATGTGAGAGCATAGTTCTCTTGGTAACGGGCGCTTCTTTATTCGTTTGATTTATGGTATAAAAGAAAGAATCTGGTTTGGGGTTTCAATAAACACTGAGAGTCTTAGTTTTATCAGCAAAATTCGAAAAAAGATAAGGATTATCAGATTCATGTGATAGAGCAGAAATAAACTCGGGTTCATTGGAAGCCCATTGTTTTATTCATGCCACCCTTGCGACTAGCGTGGATTAATTCGTTAACTGTTTGTTTTGCGTCATCGATTGTTCTAGCACCCGTTAAAAGAACGTCCATGTATCCTTTCTAGGCAATGCAATCGATAGGCTGTGCTTTCGCAGTCTCTATGCATACTGAACATCGAGATCAAGCCAGATTTTTTCCTCTAATGGGATAGAAGCATTCGGGTATGAATCGGATTTATTGTTGGCCAATTGCTTTAATGATCGAGTAGCTAAAAAGGACGCGGATGAAGTTCCATATGTAACGGTATTTAAAGTGAAGATTTTTACAGGTTGACGATGATCTTGCCTCCATAAGATTTTTGGGAATTTGCGATCATTTTGATGAAGCTCAATTTGCCGATACATCTTTTCAATGTCAGCCGTTACCGCGAATGTGTGAGATCGAAAGCGTACGAGTAAAGAGAAGAGATCATCTTGAATGTTTGGACCTATCATGAGCGTATCGTTTAGAGTTATTCCAGAAGAGGTTTTTGCCGATGCATCAAAAACTAGTCGTAGTTCAGTTGTTAAGCTTGATTGCCAAACAACTAAATGATGATGTAAAAAATAACCGTCGCTAATAGAGGCAGTTTTATCCTCGGTAATGCGATCCAGTTCTTCGTACTCTCTCATGAATGCATTATATTGCTCTTTATGATCGCGATTTTTAGCTAACGCTCGTTCTGAAGAATAAGATCGCCTGAGAGCTTGATTATGCGACTCGCCAAGATCGCCTACGTTTTTCTAGAAGGGAAGTTTGACGATATAACGCTTTGTGACAGTATCGCGATTAGCGTTTTCTTGGTAATACTTTTCGCATGTATTTTCTTCGTTCGGTAAGATTTTCTCATTAGTACCGTTCTCGATTTCCTAGAATTCTGAGATTTGTGTGTGTAATAGATTTAACGATAAGTTACAAACACGTGTATTTCAGAATTCTGCTCCAGGACTTTTTCCGCCTAAAATCCATCCGAAGTGAGTTTCTTGTAAGATTGGATTATCGTTCGCTAAGGATATTTGACGGACGAGAAGCAGCTTTGAAAAGATTTCTGCACCGATAAGTGCATCGGTTTCTCCAGGCTTATGAAAGCCTGGATCAGCAAGATGGATATAAGCTAGAATTTCTAAATAAACTCTGTTTATTTGTTCGCTTGGAGCATGGTTATTTATTTTCAGTGTTATTAAAAGGATTGGATTCACAGAATATTGGTTCAATCGAGATTGACATGGTATTGTTTTAGACCTAGCTTTGTGGCTCCGGTAGATTCGCTCGTACTAATTTTTCAGAATTTTGTGTACAGTATGAGTTTTTGCATACATGAGAAAATGCTCTCATTTGAATTGAATAAGCTGAAGCTGGCCGATTTGAATTTAATTCTGATTGTCGTGAACCACGACTTCCACTGCGCTTATAATGTCGTTACGCGATATGTTGTTTTCTGATTTCTCATCATTCGGTACAGATTTACTTGTTTCTAATACCTTTTTTTCGACAATGCAAGAACTCTAGTAGATCTTCCATTTCCTCAAACCGAGTTTGAGGATCTAGTTTTGACGTTATCGCGTAGATTGGAAGGCTTCCAGAAAAGGATTGTTTAGTGCTTCTAATGCTCGACAGTGTTTCGTTATATTGTTTAAAAGATCTCCGACAGAAGTAGCAAAAGCGCTGTGACAATTCGATAATTCAAAAAATGATTCAACATGATTGTTTATAACTGCGGTTGGATCGTCGTAATATTTTTCAGGAATGTTCCAAGCCACCTGGTAATTCGCGTCCGCAGTTTCAAGTGACTCGATTTTATCAGCTGCCTTTCCCGTTAAGCGTGAGCTTAATTCATAGATTAATCTTTGAGGATCTGTCAATCTTTCATCATTATGGACTGATGATTTGAATGCATCGCTAAAACCTGGCCATTTTTCCTAAGAGCCACTGAAAGTCGTTAAAAGTGCCGGTAATTTAAGATTGATACAATGATTGTTTGTTTGAATGGATGAAACTGGAATGTCCGTCAAAGAGCTTGAACTACTCGATTTAATGAAATCCCGAGAAAACTATGGGATTTGCGGTTCTTCCTCGTTAATTAACCGCTGTGCCCTTGCACATGCGGCGGAGAGCCTGTCTTTGAAATCGCCTCTTTCTGCATATTCGTCAGCCAGCGTTTCATCAGATACTAAGCACTCGATTTCGGTTTGTCTTTCTTCAAAATTCTGCTTCAGCGCTGCCGTTTCCGCAAATTTGCCTTCTAATTCGATAATATCTATTTGATCAGAAGCTTTGGTTAGAAAGGTTTTAAACCGCGTAAGCTTTGATTTTAAAGCACCTCAAAACATGCGAGGCTGACCCTTTTGTAGCACTGCCGATGGGCACATAATACACATTTTGAATTGAAATTAGTGTAACAGACTTAAGAAAAGAAATTTAACAATGAAAAAACACTTTTCATCAGTTCACACACTAAGTGGGACGATTGTTGTGGGCGGTTACGGCGTAGGCTTTGGACCCACTCCGTCGGCTTGCGGGTTCAATTCCCGCCTCGCACTCTGGAAGAGCCTTGGCGGCCCATGCGGTGAACACTAGCCTAGCAAGGGAGTTGTTCGTCTCCGGAGAGTAGTGGGACCGGTACCTCTAGAGAAAAAGGTTCTCTAAGTACTTACAGCTGTTGCTCTTGGTGGTTCGGAACCCACCTTGAACTTTAGGTCCGCCTGCCACCCCAAGTAAGTGTGTGGGGTGTGTGTAAAGGAATATCGAACAGATATTGGTTCTCGTTCTTGTTAAGATATTCGTTCTCGTTCAGAAGATTTCCTACACATTTGAATCTTCGTTTCTTAGGGCTCAAATCGTAGATAAGATCTCGTTTACGTTTACGCTATGAGATTTCAATAGCCACGTCAGGGATGTTGACTGGTTGCTGCATGTGAATTATTCGTCGTATTTACTATCAGGTTCCGAAGGACCAAAAATTTTGACCGTAATGAGTTTACAGTAAAAAAGATCGAATTGTAATGTTCGCAGATCAGTCACAGATAGGTTCGAGAGTAGGAGGAATATTCAAAGTTTTGAGGGTGAATGCGAAAACCCAGGGTCTGGAGGCGTGCTCAAATTTGATGGTTCGGAAAAGAGGCAAAAATTCTGAAGATGATTTTACAAAAGATTATTAAATAAAAATGAAAAGATAAAAAAATAAAGATAAAGAAAATGAATAAAGAGTAATGCTAGAATTTGAGTGTAGTAAAGATTATCCTGAATCCTAAAGGACTCGATGAAATCACATTTTAAAACAGATGCGAAATTTCATCAATCTGAAAATTGCGCAACAACATAACTATTTGGTTGAAAATTCTTTTATTCGGTTCATCTTTTTGCAGTAATGTTTTTTTTTTGCTTCAAAATGCAACTGTGTAAATTAAAACTAAAATTTTTTGATTAAAAATAAGTCTTTGCTGAAAATTCAAGGATTTTAAACTTCAAGTATTTTGTTGAAAATTTATCTCATTTAGTTATGTTCAGCTGTTTTTTATTTATAAATAAAAAAAAACTTCGTTTTTTTTGGCTTAAAAATTCAATATTTTGGATGAAATTTCATTTCTTTGTTAAATGAAAATCTTTCCTGGTACTATACAAATTTACTTCAGGAAGATTCTGGTTAATTTTTGAACCAAATTTTTAATTTTTGTCGTTCAAAAATTATTTTTTTCGCTGTAAAGTTTTAGTGAAAATATTTTTTCTCAGAAGTCCTTACTAGATTTCATTGAAGGATCGTACCATAGTGGAGTACTGATAATTTTTAATTAAAAATGTATTAATTTATTTTTACCTTGGGAAATTCCAGTTATCATATTTGCATATATAAATAATTTCATTTATTTGGTATTTTTATGCATGGAAATTTTTTTTCGTGAAAATGATTTCTTTTTATCTGAATAATAGAACGTTCACGCAATATATTGCTTCCCAAGGACTCTCAGATCTACGAGAAAAGCAAATAAAGTGTGAATATTTTATCGCAATCAAAGTATGATTCACGCTAGGCTTCAGGGTCTCAACTTCACCTCACTATCTAAATTTTTGTCAATAACGAGGTAATGGCTAGAGTATGTACAGGTGTAACAGATTAAAAAAATTATCAGTTAAAGTTGAATAAATTCTTTGAAAATCTGATTTTCTTTTAGCAGAAAAATGAAGATTTTTCTGGTAATTCTGCTCGTCACCTTTATGGTTTTTCTGACATATGTTGGTAAGTAGATTATAATAATATAACACCAAACCAATGATATATTGTAATATTCAATTTTTGGTAGAACATCGATTGCTTTTGGTTAAAAATTCAACTATTTAGTTGAAAATCCAACTAGTTGATTGAAAATTTATGCATTTTGTTAAAAATTTGTCTTTCTTAGTAAAAAATAAACCTTCTTAGTTGAAAATTCATCCTTCGGTTAATTTCAACTTTGTATTTTAAATTAAAATTCCTTTTGGTGGAAATTGATCTTTTTTCTTTGAAAATTTAACTATTGGTTGCAAATTCATGAATTTTGTTGAAAATTTGTCTTTCCTCGTAAAAAATAAACTTTCTTGGCGGAAGAAGAATTTTTGATGTTGTTTGAAAATTCACTCACTTTGTTATTTCAATCATCTTTTTGTCTGAATATTGCACTATTTTGCTGAAAATTCGTTTCCTTTAGTTTAAAACTAATAATTTCACTTGAAAATACCACCTTTTGGTTGAAAGTTCTCGTATTTTGTTGAAAATTTGTCCTTCTTTTGATAAAAAAGAAGGAGAAGTAACAGGAATGAAGGGAGGAAGAGTATAAGAAGTGCTAGTTAGGAAAGTAGAGCGATTGAGGGGAAATTATTGGAGGGGAAGTGAGAGGAAATGAGGAGAGTGAATAAGGAGAGGGAAGTAGGTGGTGAGTGGAAATAATGGGAATTAGTGAAATGAGGAGAAGTAGGGAAATTATTGTAAGAGTAGAAGGGTAGTGAAAGATAATGTAGGGTGAGCTAGTTGGGTAGTGCGGGTGAGTAGGGGAGTGTGATAGTTGGGAAGTGGAGCAAGTGAGGGGGAATGATTTGAGGAGAAGTCAGAGGAAATGAAGAGTGGGAAGTAAGAGTGAGGGAATAAGGAGAGGGAAGTAGGAGTGAGGGAAAATAATGGTGACTAGTAGAGGGGAAGTGATGGCTGGGGAAAGGAATTCAAGGAACGGGAGTGTCAGCTGTGGAAGTGAGGACAGGGGGAATTAGAGGAAGAAGAAGTTGAAGTAGAAAGCGGTAGCGAAGGGTGTAGTGGGATACATGAAAGTAGAAGTTGAGTGGGAAACTAGCAGAAGTAGGGGAAGTAGGTTCAGTGATTGAAAGATTGGAAGGCTTGTGTGGGGAATTAAAGGAACGTCTAGTAGTGTAGTGCAGGTGAGTAGGGAAGTGGAAGAGATGGCTGAAAAAGGGAAGTGAAGGAGGACTGTTAGCCGTGGAAGTGAGGAGAGGGGAAAGTAGATGAGGAAGAAGTTAGGAAAGCGAAGAGAAGAAAATGTTGAAGTGAAGAGCGGGGTAGTAGGGTTTGAGTAGGAAAGTAGGAGAAGTTATTTCAGAACAATAAATTTGAGTTTTGTTGAAAAAATTGTTTGATACAAAATCTCGGTATTTTTTTCACAGAAGCAGCTTCTTCATCACGACCTGGCTCTCCGATACCAGATCTTAATTATCGACCTCGCAATCTGGATAAAAAATTCGAAATTCTTTATAATCCAGATAATACAGTTTGGGGAGTTCAATGTGGTGAAGAAATGACTAGACAAATTTTTAATGCCGACGGCACAGTTTGGGGATTTGAACATAGAGGAGAGAAGATTAAATACGGTAATTTGAAAATTATAATTCTACAACAAATTTTAGAGAATTCAAAATTAAACGTCTAGTTTTTTCCTAATTGTGGAATTTTTCGTAAGCCGATCCAGAGAAAACACAGTAAGGCAGACCAGGTTTTCCTAGGCAAATAGTCCAGAGCTTACAATTTTGTTTCAATCTAAGTTTATTCAAATTTTTCTCAACGTAATCACTTCTAGCAGAAAAGAAAATCGACTCTGGAAATAGTATATTGCACAACAATTTGGGGATCGGGAGATTTACCAGGAGTATCAAGTTGACGGTGCAAGACCGATTCATGCGGTGTTTTGCTGTCAACTTCTTGTTCATGGTGCGTCTGTCGATCCCCAATGAGTTGTGCATACTATTTTTCACAAAGAGTGTACGCAAAATTTGATATTCGGCGTCCGTTGAGTTTGAGCGAAATCCCAAAAATGTTGCGGTAGTTGAGGTCGATTCGTTTTTTCTCCCGTATTATCCGAAGACGGCGCTCTTTTTCCAAGTGAATTGCAGTTGGCTGTAGATCTCCTAGCAAACCCGAGCAGACGACACAAAATCGAGACTATCAAAAATATCGAGAGGGATAACATAATTCTCTATCTCTTTCACTCTTGTGGACTTTTTACAGGCAGCCATTGAGAATATCGCATTTTCTTCACAAGTGAGGAAAAAAAAGTCGCGTGAAATTGGCTACATTCGCCATGCTCTATGGACGTCGAATGACGAATTTTCCGGACACGAGTTGTGAAAAAGAGTTTTGCACCCGGAGCGCCTACTCTACCGCAGCCAGCACAAGCCGGCAACAGAGAAAGAGAGGCGACACTGAGACCAACCGTGGGCAGCCGATCCAGTAGAGAAGGGGCGATGCTTTAGGAACAGGAGAAACATCAACATCCAGGTTTCTCTCGAGCCCAAAGATCTAGCTTAACTATATCACGTGTTTTGTGGAGATTTCTCAGAAGAGTTTGACCTCTGTACTATCAATCGTAGAGTATATGATGAAGCAAGAACTTTGGCAGATGCAAACCCTAAAACAAAACCAACGGCTTATCATAAAAACAAAAGACGAATGCGTCAACTCAGCACTAGGATATGCTAGGCAAGACAGTACGCGTCCCGTCATCAGTATGTAATTGACTACATAACATCTGACAGGAAGTTTACTGCCAGGGTCAGACAGTTCACAAGCGTCTGATGGATCCGTCATAACATACTCAACAAGTCGAAGCTGCTGACCATCAGGAAGCACATTGTTGACAGAATAAGGGATAAGGTCTCTAGAAGGCGTCTAGCATGGAAGGAGAGTTGGTTCAGAGAAAGTGAACAGTTTTTCTGTGAACAATCTCGTTTCTTCCGAGACCCTACAGTTACTGCCCCCCCCCCCCCTCCCAAAGCAAAGGAGGTCGAGGTATTTTGGTGAGAAGTCTACGGAGTCCAGCATTCACTGAATGAAGACACACAGCATGAAGAACTATTCTGCCCTGGGAGCAAATTGTAGCAATAGCTTCTGGTGAATAAGGTTTCCTTCAACCCGGCTGCATCTGGCCTCTTTACCTCATGTCTGAGGACGGAAGAGCCTATTCTGGAGTGAAGGACGCACCCTGTATAAGATCTGCACAGCTATCCTGAATGATAGGATTGTTCAGACAATCGGATTTGTGTAACGAAATATATCAAAGCAGCTCAAAGAAACAGGCAGCAGAATTCCGGAAGCATCTGCTCATGGATAGATGCGTCTGCATAGACTTGGACTGCAAGAAGCAAACTATGTTCGTTATCTAATTTTTGGCACCAGCCGACAAGAACATTACAGCCAATGAGAAACCCAGTATATTCTGATCATCTTGAATCTTGGATCATCGGTGATCTTGGAGGTGCCAGTTTCTTCTGTTTTATAGCCTGAAAATGATCCGTGCGTGTCAACAAAGTGCTAAGACACTTGCGGGGAAGTTGCAGAAGGCATTCATCCTTGGGTCACTCTGTGTCCTCAGGGTGCATGAGACTTTTGCCTAATCGTCTTATCAAAATTGAGTTTCTTGGATAATTATTAGTAGTCTCACAATTTAATACAATTTAGTAGATCTAAGTTCATGAATCACCTAATTTTCAAAATAATCTGTTACTTTATTCATCTTTCAGTCAAATTTGAAAATGGTGCCGTACTGTTCAATTCGGATCATGTTAAAGTTGGAATAAGAGATGGAAGATCTTTCTACAACAAACCGAAAGGGGCTCCCGGTAATTTAAAAAATATAATACAATATAAAAATAATATTAAGGAATTCTACCTAAAGCGTCACTAAGATGGTCCAAAGACGCATTGGAAACGATCTTTCTATTTATAATTTTATAACCTCACGCCTTAACCCAAAGTTTTTCAAATGAAAAAAATAAACTTGTATTCTTTTGTTTTGAAAAAAATGATATTTGGGGCTCGGTCAACCCCGTAAAGTTTAACACGTATTTCATACAAGAAAAAAATTGTTTTTTTACATTTTTGATAGAATCTTTCATTTTTGGCGTATTAAAATGTTCCTCAATATTCATATTTATAATTAGCGACAAAATGAAAATCAAGAAGGATTTTTTGAATTCCTCCTTCATAACCTTCTCTTATAGGGTCTTATAGGTATTTTTTTTTTGAATCAGGTCGAGAGAAAGTGTTCGTAGAAAATGGTTATTACGTGAGGCAAGGAGGAAGACGTGTTGCAACATTTGACGACGTGTGGCGCCCAGAGCCAGCTGAAAGATCTCAAAGTCCTCCACGTTACAATCCTCGTAATATTGCAGCGGGTAATTTGAAAACTAAAATACACTATAATATGCAAGTGCAAATGTACGAGAATTTATGGTTTTATAATTTACTTAAAATTTTCGGAAATTTATGGTATCTGAGGGTTTCTGGAAGAAATTCAAAACTTCCCTTAAATTTCTGTTGAATTTGTAAATTGTCAAAAATTTCTGGTGGGCCTAGCTGGATAAGCATACAAAATCTGCCCCCGCGGGTATTGGGTCCAAACTGCTGACATAGGCTTGTATCGATAAAAAAAATTAAATTCAAAAAAATTTTTAAATAAAAAAATTGTTTGTTGAGGTTAGTTTTTGAAGTGACGCCTCAAATTTTTTTGAAAAAGATATCCTTGAATCGAAGTGGTGCGTCAATTTTTCTCGAAAATTGGAAAATTTGATGTCATATAATAAGCTGGTGTCTGTGTGACCTAAAATTTCCTAAATCGCATTTTTTCCGAACTAATGGATGGTGAAAGAAAAATAAAAAAGTAGTTTTTCGCAAAAAAGATTTGAAAAATTTGAACTAAGAAAATATATGTTTTGAAAACCAATGAGACAGTTTAAAAAAAAAAAATTTTAATTTCTTAAAAAAAGCAGGTGAAAACGTTTTGTTGAAATTTTGATTTTTTTTTTAACCATGAGGCTACACTTCGATTAATTTCTAAATCAAATACCTTGAAGTGGACAACTTCAGGATATTTATGTAAAAAAATACTTAATACTTTTGGGTAAATATTTTGTACGCTTATTCGACTGGGCCCTTTGAGGTTTTAATTCAAAAAATGAACTATCGAATTAAATTTTCAACCAGAAATGACGATTTTTAACAAAATGCTTGAATTCTCAACTTTCTAATTAATTGTTTACCAAATTAACAAATTTTCAACAAAATACATCAGTTTTGCACCAAATAGTTGAATTTTGAAATAAAAAAATTAATGTTTACTTAAGTATGGAATAGTTAAATTTTTAGTTAAACAAAATAATTTTTCACAGAAGAGAAAGAAAACAGACTTTTAACAAAATAGGTAAATTGAAAACGAAATAAATGAATTTAGCAGCCATACCACGCTGAAAAAACCAGTTCTCGTCAGATCACTGAAGTTAAGCAGCGTTGGGCGCGGTTAGCACTTGGATGGGTGACCATTCGAGAAAACTGAGTGCTGTTGGCACATCGTGGGTGTGGTGAGCCCACACTTGTAGTTATTTACTACAAGTTATCAACCTAGAAACACTACCCGAATCGGGTAGTGTCACGCCTACCCCGAAAGGGAAATGGCTTAATGGTATACATGTAACTAGCTACAAAAGCTTTGAATTTTGACCAAAAAAGTGAATTTTCAACAGAATTATTTTAATTGTCAATTTGACAGTTGCATTTTAAACTACAAAAAAACATTTCTACAAAAAGAGATAAATTTTCGAACCTGAAAGAAGAGAGATATTTCATTAAAATTTTTCAATTTACAAGCAGAAAAAAATTAATTTTTAACATAACTGTTGAATTTTCAAAAAAAGACGACTTTTAACAAAATACATGAATTTTCAACCAGATAGTTTAATTTTTGATAAAGGAAGATAAATTTTCAACTAAATATGGAATCGTTTAATTTTTACTTTAAAAAAATTAACTTTTGGCAAAAAAATAACTAATTTTCAGCATAACAATAAATTTTCAGACGAAACATTTTTTTTCAGGCAGTTGCATTTTGAAACAAAATATTGATTTTGTATCAAATTAACAGATTTTCAACAAAATACGTAAATTTTCAAACAAATAGTTGAATTTTCATTAGAAAAATGATAAATTTTTTACCAAAAATCGAATAGTTAAATTTTTAGTTCCAAAATTAATTTCAAACTAGCAAGAAAAACAAATTTTCAAAAAAAACAGTTAATTTCGAGCCAAAATTGCATCAGATCTGGAATAGTTAGATTTTTCGCTAAAAAATTAATTTTTGATCAAAGAGAAAACACTCATTTTAAAAAAAACTCTTCATTTTCAACCAAAACATTTTGGTTTTCAATTAGAGAGTTGCATTTTGAATGAAAAAACATTTCCACAAAAAGAAAAAAACTTTCAAACCAAAAAAGGCGATTTTTATCAAAATTGGTGAATTTTCAACAAAATCATTACATTTTAAAATAATTACGAAGATTTGTCACCAAAAAATATGAATTCTTAACCACAAATTTAAAAGAAATCTTTTCCACTAATGAATTAAGATTTTTTTTAGTTAAAACTATGATATTTCGCTTTCTCATAAATGACGCTTTATAATTGTAACAATTTCGAAAGAAAATTAATTTCTTTAATCGCACGTTTCTGAATGAAGAAATATCGAACAGAAAGTTCAAAGAAATTATTTCAATATATGTGTGTGTGTGTGACATTGTCCATGTTCAAATAAAATAAAAAATGTCACACACATTTTCACTATGCAATAGGGCCGTTGCAACGAAAAATTTAATTTGTTTTTAAAATTTAACTCAAAATATAAGAAAAGATGACCAATATAATTATAAAGAAACAAATTTTTGTGAAGTATAAATTTTTTTATTTCGTTCTAAGATTTGTACATTTTGAACTTGTAAATACAGCTGTGCAAATAAATCTGTCAACTGTTTCGACACTTTTTATCTGAGATTCAGAAATCAGCTCTTAAGAGCATTGAAATCAACCTTCGCTTTTCTTATCTAATTGGTGATAGCGAATTCACCTAAATGAAATTAATTTTCTAAAACAGAATGTCAAAATGCATGGTAGAAAATTCGTATTATTCGCTCGAAAACTTAAAAATTTCGTAGAAGAATGAATAGGCTTGTAGAAAATTAAACTGCTTACTTTCTTTTTTATTAAAAAATGTTATCAACTGGTTCTGAATTTTATTATTTTGGAAATTAAATAATTTAGTTGAAAACCGTCTTTTTTATTGAAAACTCAACTGCTTTATTGAAAGTTGAACATTTTTGGTTCGAAAATTGAACAATTCTATTTCATTTTTTTTACTTTTTTGGTTTGAAAATTGATCTTTTTTTGTAGAAGTCTTAATTTTTGTACAAAATGCAACTCATTCTGCTTGTATGATCCCGTTGCGTCCCCTTGTGAGCCTAAGCGTGACCCAAAAGCCCTCTCCATACGGCGAGGACCGCAGCCATGCTATTGGCCAATATTTCTGATTCATCATCAGAAGAGAAACGAGGCTTTCTACGAGCCCTATCTTATGTCTGTGATATTCGAGGTTACCACCTCCTATAAACATTTCTGTTAGGATTCTGACTTCGTTCTTTCCGAGTTCGAGTATTTCTTTCGCTCGGTTACGATTTGGCTTTAAACTCAAGAGTGTTTTGGTCAGTCAGCAGCAAGTGGCCGTTTCAGACCCAGTTGGGGAACAGGCGGCTTTAGTTGCCTCAGAGGTGTCGCCCCCTTTTCTCCAGACCTCATGAAACCCGGCAAATGTGCCTTGATTAGGTGAACCAAGGTCTCCTCGTCCGACGCTGAATATTTCTCGTCGGGTAATTTTAGATTGCTGAGAATAGCATCCTGGTTTCAAGAGAGAAGCCAGTCGAGCCGCCTCTACTCCTTTCTTGATATCTGCGCAGAAGTTGGTCCAGCTTTCTTGCTTCGCCTTACGTATTGCACACCTGTATTCATCCCTCATCGTCGTAAATGAGGTCCATAGTGTATCCGTTTTGCCGGTATTGACCGGTCTAAACCTCTCCCTGGGTTCCCTGTAAAGCTTTTCAAGTTTCCCGTTCCACCAGTGTGTCTCACTAGCATTTCGGACTCTTGTGGGTCGACAATTACTTTCATTAGTAAATTTGATGGCCTCAGTGAATATCTTTGCTGCCATCTCCAGGGTGTATACGTCTTAAATTGACCTGGGCACCTCCAAGAGTGCACTCCTTGACATTGTTTCTAAAACTAGCTGTACCGAGAGTTATGTCGATGAGTTTCTCTTGGCCGAGTTATAAAACGACGGTGGTGTCTTTTTTGTTAGGAATATTCAAATCAGTACCGATAAGGTAATAAAAAAGATCATTACAGTATTCCGTTAGTGTAAGTACCTGCACTAGTTGGTTGGTATCGCTGTTATATGGTAAGTAGGCCTATCTCATGACTAGCTTCCCTATTCCTTCAAGATATGTCGCTATCACCATCAGGTCTCTCGAACATAGCTCTAGCAGCGCGACAACGTTGACTCCCTTCACCAGTATGCAGGCCCTTGGTTTGACCGCCTTGGGGTCCCTGTAACAGAAAACAGCCCCCCCCCCCTTATCCCCTAATGGTATCTCGAACTAACCAAGGTTCCTAGAGTAGCGAGATACCTGTCTGCCTCGCAGCCATGCCCTTGTGCAGAACCGCAGAGGCGCCTTTGCTGTAATGCAAGTTAATTTGGGCAATGGTAATGCCGGGGGCAGTCATTTCGGCCTACCCCCGATCTTTTGTGCTCCGACAGGCTCCTCCCATTCCTGGCCGGCAACCCTGAAGTTGATCGGTCCAAGGTGGTAGAAGGGTTTGTTGTTGAGCAACGCAAAAGCCGTTGTCTGTTACTAAGAAATTTGCTTAACTAGGAGTTGCTTGGTACCTCCCGCTGTGTCTTCTTTCTGAGGCCAATCGTGCCTAACGATTTGCCAGGACGCTGTTCTTAGTGAGGTGTTAACTTCCTCCAACCGCCAAAGGACCACAGACGGGTCTTCCAGCTTACCTGGAAACCACGCCATGGCCCTCATCATCTTTTGGAGCAACTCGGCCCTACCTACTGTGGGGTTTGCACCTTCACAGGGACTTGTTTCGGTCACTGTGTTATGTAGCTAAGCTTTAGGCGCTGGTTCAGCTGCGACAAATACGGAGACCCCTCCCATGCACAAGGAGGTCTTGAATTTTGGCCACTGATCTGGTGATAATCTTTCAAGCACCTCCCAGTGGCCTCTCTGAACAGCTCAAACTGCTCCGTAGTGAGCAGCGAGTCTGAGTAGCTCGTGTCCACCATCATCACCGTCATAGGGTTAGTCCTCTGGGCAGCTGTCACTCGAGCCCCCTACGACTCCCTGTTCGCCGGCTGCTGGGCTATCCTTTGCCTCTTCATAGGCTTAGCCACCGGAAAGGTGTCCTCTAAGCTCCTCCTTCTTCTCTGCGCCTCAATGCTGGTTATCGGCGTTGTAATTGCCGATGTATAACACCTGAAGAAAAATGCCCACATGTTACTATAGAAGAGCAGAAAAAAGTATTAACAGACATGAAGATCTATTCTGTCCTGGGACCAGATTGCATCAAAAGCTTCTGGTGAAAAAAGTTTCCTTCAACCCACCAGCATCTGGCCCGCATTTTTACCGAACCTTTGTAGCAAGAGGTATCAACGCGACTCAATAAAAGACGTAGCAGGATTTCAGAAGAACATGTTCATGGACGGATACTTCTGAAAAGACTCTTCGACAGCGAAATAGATGTTCGTTGTCAAATTTTCGGCAACAGCCGACAAGAACATCACAGCCAAGGAGAATGATGGTTATACCTGGAATAATTTGTCAAGCTAGTCCTCCTGATCATCGGTGATCAATAAGACCCCAAGCTTCCACTGGTTCATAGCCTGAAAAGCATCCCTGCGAGTCAACGAAATGTTCAGACGCGTGCAGCTGAAATTCAGAAGCCAGTCGTCCTTGGGTCGCTCCGTGTCCTCAGGGTGCACGAGACTTGTGCCAGATCATCGCATTGAATTTATCGCAGACTGTAACCATCTATCTCACGGTCGTAAGACGTAGTTACAGCTGAAACGTTACCGCGATTTCGTAGGGAGTGAGTGCAATTATCTAGAATCGCACCCGCTCCCAGTGAGATCCCGCGGTTGTCCTAATGACAATATTTTTACTACACCAATTTCTAAGGCTAATATAAAATTGTTGGGTTTCATTAAATAATTAAAAATCGAATATCTTGGCTGATTGTCAGTAGACTCATAATGTAATAAATTTTAGTAGTTCTAAGTTAATTAATTATTTAATCTTTGACATAATTAGTTACTTTATTTATCTTGCAGTCCCTCTGTTAGCGGGTTGCGGATTGTACAATACGGCGAATCAACTAGTTGGAGTATTCGATGGAACAACATTTTACGACAGGACAGAAGGGTTACCCGGTAATTTAAATACTATGATACAATCTAAAACAAATATGAGGGAATTCTACATAAAAAGTCAACAGGGTGGTCCAAGGACGAATTGGAACCGATCTTCTTGTTTATAATTTTATAATCTCACTTCCTCTTTTATAGGATCTCAAAAAACTACCATACGTCAAAAATTGGGGTTTTCGGGTTTTTAACGCTAATTTTTATTTTTTGGCGGTTTGTCATAGTACGCAACGTTTCTACTAGACGTGACATGACTTTCTACTACTATTTCGATATTTCAATTGAAAAAAAAATAGTTTAAACAATTTATTATAGTTTACACCAAATTTCTCTTGAAATAGAAGTAAAGACGCGGCACTTTCTGAATTTTTCACTAAAAAGTTCACAAAACTAAAAAGTTAACAAAAAGTTGGAAATGACAGAAGAGACCGAAACTTTCTTGCATTATTCTGAAAGAATATTCTTATTGATAATAAGAAATTGTGTCTTATGCATACTAAACGCTTTTTGTAGCAAAGAGAATTTTTTTTTCTCAAAATATATTATCTTCAAATGTTTCTCTGTAAACGGCGGAAGGTATCAGAAATGAGCAGGAGAATTATTTTTTTTTAATTTTTCTAGATGGGCAAACTTTTCTGTTATTTTTTCCACACCTCTCATTATTTCCGAGAAAAATGCGAATATTCAGTTATATGAAAAAATGCTAAAAATTTAACGAAAAGGTCTGTCTGTTTTTATACAAAAAAGTCGTTTTCTAAACGTCGTTTAGTGGCATCAAAATTAAGTGGCACTAGAATTGAGCCACCCAAGTCTTGAAATGATACTTTTTTTTACAGATAAGGGTGAGTTTTTTGATCAATTAGATTTTTTATAGTTTAAACAAATTCGTCGACACATTGCTTATTGAATATTTTTCTCATTTTCTGACGGATTTTGAAACCAGACGGTAAAGAATAGAATTTTAAACACAAACTATGTATTTATTTTAATATTACTGAAAATTTAAATGCTCGTAACTTTGTACACATTTTATTTCTTTCAAAATTTATTAGTTACGTGACGCCTGGTTTCCTCTAAAAAATAACATGTTTCGAAGCCGGTATAAAAACGACCAGAGTCTCATTTGCAATACTTTTTTTATACTTTGAAAATTAGATGATTCATCATAGTCAACCACATACATATGATTCTTTACCTGGGGGTTTTAAAATAATAGTTTCCTTTACCTATAAATTAATTCATGATGATATTTTCCTTTTTGAATCAGGTCGAAAGGTAGTTTACCCAAAAGAAAATTATTATGCGAGTTACGACGGAATAATAAAGACTGCAATATTCGGAAACGCAGGGCGCCCAAGACCAGAGGAAACAACTCGGCGCCCAGGACCAGGGGAAACCTCTCCAATTCGTCGACGTGGCAGTCCTGATAATCCTCATATGACTCGTAGTCGTACTCGCTCAGCGGGTAATTCAAAAATTAAAATACAATCTAATAGATAGATAAACGTTTATTCTTCAGCCTGCTGGCCTTAAAAATTGACTTGCTTACACTTTCATTTTTTTTAATAGAATTTGCTTAAAACTAACCCTTAAAACTAACATCCTTCCACACCTTATCTCTAACGCCGCTCGCTCTTATCGTCTTGCCTTCCTCGCTTCGCCTCGCCTCGCACGCATGTCCCTACTTTCTCGCTTTGCCTCGCATTACCAAACTATGCCTCCGCGGCTTATACCTGATACTTATCTACTATTTACAAAATTTACATTTACTTATATTTACTTCCTCCTCTATTTGCAATCTTTCTTTCTCCATTCCTCTTCCTCCTTCCTTCTCTTCTTCTCCATCTTACCCAAGACTCCCTTCACCTTCACCTGCACTCCTTTTTTAACTTCCCTAAATACTCTGGGACCCCTTCCATCTTAACCAATTTATACCATTTATTGTATTTTGACTCCATAATCTTTTCCCAACTCTTCTCTTCCTGCTCCTTGATCATTTCTCCTTCTACTTCCTGCCATTCCCTCCCCTCGTCGCACATTCTCCATTCCCTTCTAACTTGCCATCTCTCCTCCTCTCTCTATTTAATATTTCCTGCAAACATACTTGAGCAACTTTGCTACCCTTACCTCTCTTAAGTTTCTCTTCAAAATTCCAGACCCTTTTCCTCTGCCTTATCACCAATTTCTCTCTCCCTGTTTCTTCTCTCAACATATATCCTGGGCAGTTCCAACTCACTCCCATAACCCATCTCAGGAATCTCTCTTGGACGTTTTCTACTTTTTTGTACTCCTTCCACCCCCAAATGTTCACTCCATAACACATCACAGACCTTATCAGTGAATCAAACAGCCATACTCTCATCTTCCAGTCCTCTTTGAATCTTCTTTGTCCAATCCCCCACACTTGACCCATCACCTTACTTGCACTTCCTATCCTTTTTTTTCACTTGCAGATCATTTCCACCTCCCGCTTTGAACCAGAATCCTAAATAACAAGACTGCTCTACCATTTCTACCATTTCCCCATTCATCTTCCATCCATACTTTACTTAATTCTTTGTCTTCCTGAATTATACTATCTTTGTCTTCGTCCCATTAATTGTCAGGTCTTTGTCTCTCACATACTCTTCTCATCCTTTTATTAGCAAGTTCATTCTGCACCACATCGTCCGCGTACGCTAACAAGTATATTCTCTTATGTTCTAGAACTGTACCCCCTTTAAATTTCCTTTCCATTTTCTCTTCTAGGTCTTCTAACAATATACTAAACAGCAACGGATTCAGCGGGCACCCTTGCCTAAGACCCCTCCCTGTCCAGAACTCCTCCCCTTTCTGTTCCCTGATCCTCACCCTTGTCTTAGTCCCCGTAAAGACCTCTTTTATCCTCTCAATCAGCTCTTCGTCCACCTCCCTTTCTTTTATTGCCTTCCACAAAACTTTCCTATTCACCGAGTCAAAAGCTGCCTTAAAATCTACGAAGAGTGCTACCAGTTTTCCTTTTTTCTGTCCCAGATTCCTGTTGGCTAGATGGTTCAGCATGAAAATGTTATACACTGTCCCCATCCTCTTCCTGAAACGTGTTTGACTGTGTGGAATACTTCCTTTCTCTTCTACCTGTTCTTCTAATCTCTTCCTAAGCACCTCCGCGTATATTTTATACATTACTGGCATGAGAGTGATTCCTTTATAATCTTCCACTTTTCAACCCTCTTCTTCCTTCAATAAAGGAACTACCAATCCTCTTCTACACTCATCCGGCCATCCTTCCTCTTTCCATACTCTATTACATACTTCCCAAATCTCTTCTCTAACCCTTCTTCCGCCAAATTTCAACGCTTTATTCTTCATCCTATCCTCTCCTTGAAATATACCGTCCATTCATCCATACTTCATTGATTCCTTTCCATCCACTCCTTTCTCTATTAATCAGCTCCCATTCTCTTTCTTCCTTTATTGCTTTCTCTACCTCCTCCATATACCTCACCTTCTCCTCCTGTCGTCTTACATCCAGTAATTTCTCGTCTTCTCTTTTTCTTTTATTATGCTCCTTTCTGTCTATTTCTCCTCTTCATCAATTCCTTAACGATAACTTCATACGCTTTCTAATTTCTATATATTTCACATTCCACATCCCATCATCCTCTCTTCTCCCTCCTTTTTCCTCATTTTGCCTAATTTCTTCCACTATCTTCTCTATCCTTCCCCTCATCTTACACAACATCTCATCCACACCTCCCCCGTCTTCAATCATCACATTCTCTTCTTTCATTCTTTTCGTATATTCTCTTAGCTTATCTACTCCCCATTTGCCCATCTTTGCTTTCTTTCCTGTCGCCCGCTCCTTCTTCCTTCCTTCTTTTCTCCAATTCCCACATTTCAACGTTGCAATGACCGGGAAGTGTTCTGACCCTATTTCGTTCCCTACTTCCATTTTTTCCAACAGCCTCCTTATCCTTTCCTCGGCTAGAATGTAGTCTATTACTGATTACCCTTTTCCTTCAAACGTTATCTCACCTTCCTCATCCCCTTCCGAGTTCCCATTACAAATGAACCATCCCGTTTCTCCCAGAATTTCCAACAGATTCCTACCCTCCTGGTCCACCTGTTTGTGTTTCGATTTTCTCCTGAAAGTCTCACTCTCTTCATCCCATATTTCCCCTCCCTGTTTCCCCGTCCAAGCATTCAGATCACCTCCTATCAACACCAATTCGTCATCCTTTTTCGCCACTCATTTTCTAATTACACTCCAACCTTCTTCTTCTCCTCTTCTCCTGTAAACGCTAACTATCCTCACCTTTCTTCTTCCTATCTTCACCATTCTCGTCATTACTCTATCCGTTTCCTCAAATCCCATTTCTATTCTCTTTTCTCCCACCAATTCATTCCTCACTCGTGACACCATACCCCCTTTCTTTCTTCCCTTTACCTTCTCTTTCTTTGCCTCTTGCATCTGCCACATATATCCCTTGGGTAACTTCCTCTTCATTCCCTTCCAATCCTTCTCATCTACCCAGGTTTCACTCAACATCATTACATCCCATTTCTTCACCTCTTCCCAGAATCCCTCATCTTTATTCATTAGCTCTGATACGTTCCAAAACGCTACTATCACTTCTTTCTTCCTTCCTTCCTCCCTTCTTTCGTCATTATGTCCCCACCCTACTTTTCTGGAAACCCCGTCGCTCTGCCTTCTCCTCCTTCTTTCCCTTCACCCTCTACTGTTTCCATTACCTCCCCCCTTATATCCTTAGTCTCCACTTCTTCCCCTCGTGGCCATGGACCCTCCCTACACACTTCACTCAGTTTTTCTTTCTCATCATCCCATATCCACACATTCCCATTTATCCAAATCCTGTCTTTCCTTATTCATACCGTGTTCCCTTTCACTCTTTCACTTCATGCTCTATGTTTCATCATCCACTTTCTTCTTCTTTCATTCCACGTCATATCCTCCTTTATCCATAAAAACAATGTTAAGTTAAAATTTTTAAAGAACCGAAAGTAATTTCTAATGTTACAGACAAATTTAATGAATAATTACATATCTTAGTCATTCCACGCTCGAAATATTTCATTTCTTCAAAATAATTTTCGTAATTCGTACATTTTCTGCTGCAGATTTCGTTGTTTAACGGAATGCATTTCAAATTAATGGAAAAATTTTCCTTCAATTAAAATTTATCAGCAAACAATAAATGTTCATTTTATAAATAATTTTTATGATCTGATTTATTGAAGAAATTTATCAAGCATTAATATTTGGTATTACTTTCAAAAAATTTCATAAAGAAATGCAGATGAGAAATGCTGCTGGTTGAAAATTCACAAAAATCTGTATTTTTTAATGAAATTTATTTCAATAAATAAAAACAAATATTCTTGCCTAACAACATTTATTTGTCGATATTTAGTCAAGTTGTAAATTTGTTTATAAAATCGCTTGTGAACAAAAACAATGATTGTTAATAATATATGATAATGTTGAAAATTGAATAGAATCTGTATTTCCTTATTAGATTCATTTAAACAATTAACAATTATTATCACGTAATAAAATATCGTATACATTAATAAACTTATATTTTTTTCAAAGATTCAAGAAGAGCAGGGCCCAGTAGAGCGGGACCAGATACAGCATCAACCCGGGAGTAATAGCACAAACTAAAATAATGCTGACCCACCCTTCCATTAGGTCGACATAATGAAGATGATGTCGCATGTGGACATTGACGAAAGAGAAAAAACTAAGAAAATATGTTCGATTCATGTTGTGATAAATAAAATGCTTTTGAATGAACACGTCTGCTTTTTTGAGTGTACCATATAAAAATTTCACATATTTCGGTAAAGAAGATTTATTATTTGTACACCACAATAATAAATTTCTTCATCTGTCCAGAATCTTCTTTCTGTTTGCACTGGAAAAATAAGTTTAAAAAAAATACAAATATAAAAAATTATATAATAATTATTATTTTAAAAATATCTACTATTATTATTATCAAAAAAATAGTATTCAGAAAAATATGAGCGACATTTGCACTGCATTATTTAAAAATTCATTCGAATGCCTAAAACCAAAATATTTCACTGATTAAAAAAAGGTTGTTGCTAGGTGTCCGTTTTTTATAATGAATTTGAAATTCTTGGTGAATGCAATAAAAACTTGATAGAATGTCATATTTTAATTTTTTTTTTCTTATGAGCATTCATGTAATAATTTATAACATTTGTTCCTTTATTTCACATGTATGACGAGTCAAGGTAAATAACAAAAAATACCTTAGGTTGAAACAATATTTATTAACACTGTCTAATGCTTGGAGGAGTGGATTTACGCAAGAAATATAATTCTGTTCTGAATTTCTTCTACCCTTTCTACATACCTAAAGCTTAATTAAAACCTTAAAAAATTCTGGAAATTAGAAAAAAGTATAATATATTTTTTATCTTCATTTTCGAAGGTAAAAAGTTTATTTTTCCAAAAAATTCTTATAATTAATGAAAATGTTGTTGAACATCCTTTCGAAATTGTTTATTTGTATCTGAATAATAAAACCTTCACCCAATATACGGATCTTGAACCACTTTAAGGTCTTCGAGAAAAGCAAATAAAGTTTGAATATTTCATCGCAATAAAAGTACGATTCATGTCAGGCTTAAGTGTCTCAACTCCACGCCACCATCTAAATTTTTGTAATTTAAGAGTCATGACTAGTATATATACAGGTGTAAGAAATCGAAAAATTTTCAGTTGCAGTTGAATAAATTTTCTGAAAATCGGCTTTTCTTTTACCAGAAAAATGAAGATTTTTCTGGTAACTCTGCTCGTCAGCTTTACGGTATTTTTGAATTCTGTTGGTAAGTAGATTATAATATAATACCCAACCAATCATATATTGGAATATCATATCTTTGGTCAAAATTTAACTAATTTATCCAAATTTTTTTTCTCGTTTGAAAAATTAATTTTTTAAATTAAAAATTCAGCTCTAGTATTTTTTGTGAAAGAATTATCTTTCTACACTGTCACTCAATGAGAAGGTATTGGTTTTATGTGAGAAATGATTTGCGGATTCTATTAAATGTTGAGCTTTTGAGGCCCACTGAGCCAGAAAAATAGTTTTTAGGTCAGAGTCTGTCTGCACTTTTTCACAGAATGCGTAGTTATTGTTTTATTCGTAAAAAAACAATATTAAAAACAAAAATTTTATTTTTAGACAAACGACACAGAGTACGAAAAAAATAAATAGACAAAGTTCTTCACCCAAAAAGAGCTACAAATTTGTTAATAATAAATTTTGTGTTTAGATGTGTGGTTTTTGTTTCACTCGTAAAAAATTATATTAAAAATAAAAATGGAAAATTTGTGAAAAAGCGATGAAAGAAAAATTGATAGACATAATTTTTTTACCCAAAGAAGAGATACAAGTCTGTAATAGCTTATTAGACCTTACTGAAATTCAAGAACATTTAAAAATGTAACATTCAATTTTGGTAAAAATAATTTGAGGTAATGAACAGAAAATTTGCATATAGCCTTGCAAAAAGCTTATCAGACCACGCAAAGATTATAAGGATCAACAATTTTCTACAGTTAATTATATCTCCGAATGTTCATTAAATCTGTTAAATATCAGGTGTTGGCAATATTTTGTTATTAAGTGAAGCTAATAATCTTTTTTTAAAGAATTTTTTTTTGTGAAAATGTATAAAAATGTTTCATATTTATTTGAAATTTGTTGCTAATAATAAGGATGATCAATCAACAAATTATTTGACTTTCTCGTATTTTCAAGTTGCGATTCAAGTAGATTCCAAGCATATCTAAGTGTTGGAGCTAAGAAAAAAAAGTTTTTTTTTTTAAATGCATTCATTTTGTAAATTTTCTTCTTTGTCACATAGGCTAAATAGTGCCAAGATTCGTCAAAAATCTAATAGTCTCTGCACAACACGCATAATCAGAGAAGTTCATTTTAGTCTTTAGAGAAAATTAACAAACGTATTTGTAGATATTATCATTGTATGTATATCTGTTAGATATTATATTTCATCAAATTATTTCGTTTCAGACCAATCAATTTTAGGTTTGCTGAAAAAATTGTATGATGAAAAATATCTGTATTTGCTCTTACAGAACCAGCTCCTTCAGGACGACCTGGAGGTCCATTTCCAGATCTTAATCATGTAACTCATCATCCGAGGCCACAATTTACATATCGTTATAATAGCGAAAATAGATATTTGGGAATTAAATATGGCGAAGAGGAGATTCCAGCCGGTAATCCTCAAATCATAATTCTGAAACAAATTCTAGATAATTCACCAGGTTTTCTACACAAATAAGTTTAGAGCTTACAATTTTGTTCAAATCTAACCTTTTTTTTCTATTAATTTTCAAAAAAATTGTAATCACTTCTGCCAAAAAACAAGCCGACAAGGTAGGAAGAAAGGCTCAACTACATGGCGTGATTCGTGGAGATTTTTCCTAAGAGTGCGACCTCTGGATCATCAATTGTACAGTGTATGATGCTGCGAGAGTTTTGGCGGATGCAAACCGTAAAGTAAAACCAACGGCTGATCATAAGACCAAAAGCTGCATGCATCAACTTACCACGAAGATAGGCTTGGCAAGACAGTATGCGTCCCGCATTCAGTGTGTCATTGACTCAATAATTTAAAGCTGCTGACCATCAGGCAGTACGTTGTTGAAATAATACATATACTATCTGACGTTAGAAGAATTTTTGAGTATAGAAAGAGGTGGGTCAGAGAAAGTGGAAAGCTTTTTGTGAACCGTCTCGACTCTTGCGAGACCCTACAGTTACTGTCAACTACTTGCCGAAAACAGAAGAGGTCGAGGCATTTTAGAGAGAAGTTGACATATTCCAGCATTCACTTAATAAAGACGCAGTGAACATGAATAGCTGTCCCTTTATAGTCCCTTTATAGTCCCTTTATAACACCTGAAGAGAAATGCCCACCTACTGCCGAAGAGGATAAAAAGGTATTAACAGGCATGTAGAGACTAGGTTGTATTAATAGCTTCTGGTGTATAGTATATTGCACAACTAGGGTCAATCATAGGTTGCAATCATAGCCCTTCGTCCCAATTTTTTGCACGCTATTTTTCATCATACCTTTATCGGAGATCGATTTTCAGGCTCGCGACCCGAATTCATTTGGTTGAGAATAATTGACAATATTTTGACAGTAGGCAAGAGATTAGAGTAGTCACTTAAACTCGGCTGCAGCGCTCGTGCGATTATGACGGAGATGGAACGGAAGAGGGAACGATCGCGTCACAATAAAGAGATTCTGCTTCCGACCAATCACGAGCCGTTTCATTTCTTTTCATCCCGCTACGTCATCACTTTTCCTCTCTAGGGATGAAAAGAAAACTTGGCTGCATTCGGCCATTTTCGCTTTGCTCTACAGGCATTGAAAATCGACCTTTCGATGAAGGTATGATGAACAAAAGTTTCCTTCAACCCACCAGCATCTGGCTCGCATTTTTACCTTATATCTAAAGTCGGAAGAGCCTATTCCGGAGTGGTTGGTGAAAGGACGCACAGTGCTCCTCCCGAAGATGGGCAACTTGTTTGACCCTAAGGATTACAGGCCAATATCTCGTGTGATCACCAGATCTTGTGATCTTCACTGCTATCCTACATAATAGGATTGTTCGGACAATCGGACCTATGTAGCTCTGTAGCCGACAAGAACATTACAGCCAAGAAGAATAAAAAGAAGAAAAGGTATAAAGACATTACGAAGGAGTTGCGACGGGTATACCCAGAATTTTTTGTTGAGCCAGAGAATATTCTGTTAGGCTAGTCTTCTTGATCAT